>JAFMOC010000406.1:327500-360000 GCA_019802505.1 Corydoras sp. C115 | reverse complement strand
CCTGATCTTGGGGGGAGTTTACAGGTTCTCCCCGTGTTCGCCTGGGTCTCGTCCGGGTTCTCCGGTTTGCTCCCACTGGCCGAAAACATGGATTCAACCTTAATTGGCAGCTAAATTCCCTTTATGGAAATTGCCCCATATAGTGTGTCTGTGGCTTAGTGGTTAGCATGTTCTCCTATCATCCAGGTTCGAATCCCGATCTTGGGTGGAGTTTCCAGTTTCCGTGTCAGTTTCCGTGCCAGAGTCTCCTCCGGGTTCTTCGAGTTCCTCCCCCAGTCCAAAAACATCAATTAAATGCCCTAAATTGCCCCATATACAGTAGAGTGTGTCTGTGTGAGCAAGTGTGCACCCAGCAATAGATTGGCTTCCTGTCCTGGGTGTATCTGCCCAGCGCCCAAAACGTTCTCCTCTGGATGGGCATGGAGAACCCCCTCACACAAACCTAACCTACATAGGTCCGAATCCCGATCTATCTATATCACATTCGCCTCTCAGTGCTGGGGATCCAGGTTCGAATCCTGATCCAGGTGGACTTTCCACGTTCTCCACGTGTCCGCGTGGGTTTCTCCGGGTTCTCCGGTTTCCTCCCACGGTCCAAAAACATAGATTCAAGGCCAATTGAATGCTCTAAATTGCCCCATATGGTGTGTTATATTTGTGTGCCTTTCTGTGTGAGTGAGTGTACCCTGTCATGGGTGTATCCGCCCAGCGCCCGAAACGTTCTCCCCTGGATCGGCATGGGGAACCCCACCCCCATCCTTCCATTACCCTAGTAGGATAATTCAAAAATTCTAATTTGTTATAATTATATCACTATTATATTACTTTTTTAAAATTATATTTATTAATAGATATATTAAACAGATCTTTTCGACTTCCCCAAATTATTTATTGGACTTGTTATTGTTCTAGAACATTTTGTATAATCTATGGTTACACATTTCATTTATTCAGAATTGGAACCATTAGTTTTTAGGGATGTTTATGATAATTTTATGATTATTTTTTTATTATTTCAGAGAATTAAGCTTATATAAATCTATATGTCAACTTTGGACATGCTTAGTTTCTTTTCCTCATATATATTTTTGTGTTCTCCATATAGCCGACTCTCCCCCACACAACCTGCATCCGAAGGTTCTACCCGTGCCGTATTTCGAAGGCCCATTCTACCCCTTCCTCCGGTCATCCTACTTCTCTGGTGAGTCGCAAGGCCTCCGAAGATGAGTCTTCGATGCTTGATTAGTCTACCATCAATTACCATCAATTCTTGTAGAACATATCAGAACATAGGACATGTCAGTGCATCCATTCAGTCGCGCCTGAAGCGTTTCTGTCCGCAGCTTTGGGTTCTATCGAGGGTACAAATGAGCGTGATGAAACGCTGGAGCACTGGACCGCCCAGACGCCGTGTGAGAGCTTTCAGCAGCATGACCAATCCGCTTTCCTCCCACGGCTTTAACACAGCTCGGTGTGTGTGTGTGTGTGTGTGTGTGTGTGTGTGTGTGTGTGTGTGTGTGTGTGTTACCCGAAACATTAGGAATTATTGAGTATTTTAAAACAAATAATGGAATAAATGGAATTCAATTCAAAAACTGATTTTAAAGATCTACCCAGTGATAGACTGGCGTCCTGTCCTGGGTGTATCTGCCCAGCGCCCGAGACGTTCTCCCCTGGATAGGTATGGAGAACCTTCCCCCCGCGTCCCTAATAAAGGATAAAGCGGAAGATAATGGATGGATGGATGGATGGATTTTAAATATCCTTCAGCTTGCTAATTAATCAAATAAAACTTAATAACTATGTAATTAAATACATATAAAAAAGATAATGCAGCAGTATATTAAATTATATATAATTTAATGGCTATATAATTAAATAAATAAATAAATAAATAAGGTAACAGCAGCAATAATACTGTAGCTTTAGAATATATATATATATATATATATATATATATATATATATATATATATATATATATATATATATATATATATATATATATATTGTATATTGTACATTATTAAATAAATAAATAATTCATATTCAATCATTAACATCTTTAACCAAGCGCCAAATAAAGGGGATCAAAATAATATGAGGAAAGTGATATTCATTTGCTTATATTAATATGTTTATTAAAAGAGGAATCGAATGAACCAATCAGTCAGAAGGTTTCTTATCTTATCTTATATCTTGGCTCATCTTATCTTATAACACATCTTATCTTATCTAATCTTATCTTATATCTTGGCTTGTCTTATCTTATATCGTATCTTATCGTATCTTATCGTATCTTATCTTATCTTATCTTATATCGTATCGTATCTTATCTTATATCGTATCGTATCTTATCTTATCTTATCTTATCTTATAGCTTGGCTTATCTTATCTTATCTTATATCGTATCGTATCTTATATCGTATCGTATCTTATCTTATCTTATAGCTTGGCTTATCTTATCTTATATCTTGGCTTATCTTATCTTATATCATATCGTATCTTATCTCATATCGTATCGTATCTCATATCGTATCGTATCTTATATCGTATCGTATCTTATCTTATCTTATATCTTGGCTTATCTTATCTTATCTCATCTCCAAAGAAGTTGATTCGATTCAGATACAGAATCGAATCGACGGAGCGCTGTGTGCCGTTCCGAACTTAGTTCCATCATGACGGCCCGGGCGGAGGCTAAAGTTTTATGATGATGAAGTGCCCGGCTTTAAAGGGGCTAGAAAGGGGTTCCCCTCTCTTCATGCTAAAGAAATAATGGCTCTTTGAGGAGTGTGCTTTTCTTTGGGGTGAATACTAAAGAGCTCTCTTTCTTTTCTGGAGCTTTTCTGGAGGCAGGGCGCATCACCGCCGCCCGACCGTGTGCCCGCATCTCCAGTCCGCTGTGTTCTCTTTAAACCAGGCTTTGTGCTCGGCCTTTTCTCTGCCACTTCATTACTACACAATTACTGCTTCACGCTTTATTAACTACGTGTGTGTGTGTGTGTGTGTGTGTGTGTGTGGGTGTGGGTGTGTGTGCGCCCTTTTTACCATACCAATACACACCGATGAGAAGCGGCTCATGTGCTAATTACTCACTTCATCGCATTCTCACAGCAGAGAGAGGTCAGAGGGATCAGAGCGGGGAAGAAAAAGGCGTTCTTGAGCTTATCTTAGAACCGAGAGAACAGCAACAGATGTAAAAGAACATCCGAGTTGAGTGTTGGCTGATTGAAAGTCTCGAGACCGGTTTACGGTTTTACACAAACCCAGCAAAAACGAAAGAAAAATTAAGCAGGCGGCATGGTGGCTTGGTGGTTGGCATGTTCTCCTCTCAGCGCTAGGGATTCCCAGTTCGAATCCCAATCTGGGCGGAGTTTCCATGTTCTCCCCGTGTCTGCGTGGGTTTCCTCCGGGTTCTCCGGTTTCCTCCCACAGTCCAAAAATATGGATTCAAGATAAATTGAATGCTCCAAATTGCCCCATATAGAGTGTGTTTGTGTGAGTGAGGGTGTGCCCAGCGATAGATTGGCGTCCTGTCCTGGGTGTATCTGCCTGGTAGAGGATAAAGCGGAAGATAATGGATGGATGGAATATTAATTTTCGGTCTGGGGCTGGGTGTATCTGCCAAACGCCTGAGACGTTCTCCCCTGGATGGGCATGAAGAACCCCCTGTGACCTTAGTAATTGCGGGGAGAAAATTTTGCACGCTCAGCAGATGCAACATTATTGCTGGGCACACTCACTCACACACAAACACTATATGGGGCAATTTAGATCCATGTTCAATACATGTTTTTGGACTGGGGTAGGAAATTGGAGAACCCTGTAGAACATTGAGCCATGGAAACTCCACCCCGATTGTGATTCGAGGGTGGATCCCCAGTGTTGCCAGACGGACATGCTGACTAATAAGCCATCATGCCGTAGTTATAAAACTCTGAGTAAATCATAGCCTCACCAAGGTTCCTGTTCCTTTGTGTATATGCAGGTTCCTCCCCGGTGGTTCCCGTTCCTGGAACCTTCACTTGGCCCTTAGTGTCCAGAGGGAAACCCAGGAGAGGGATGCTACGCCGCGCCGTTTTCTCCGACGTCCAGCGGAAGGCGCTGGAGAAGATGTTCCAGAAACAGAAATACATCAGCAAGCCGGACCGCAAGAAACTCGCCGCCAAACTGGGACTCAAGGACTCGCAGGTACTGCGCGGAACGTGTTGTTGTGATCTGAATATTATTTTTGGTAGAACTACATCCGCTTTATCCTCTGCTAATGTCTTGGGGGGGGGCGTTTCAATATCTTGGCGCTGGGCAGATACACCCAGGACAGAGCGCCAATCTATCCCTCACACACATAAACACACTCTATATGGGGCAATTTCAAGATTTCCATTAACCTTGATCCATGTTTTTGGACTGTGGGAGAAAACCGAAGAACCCGGCGGAAACCCATGCAGACACGGGGAGAACGGGGGAAACTCCACCCTGATTGGAATTCAACACACACTCTATATAGGGGCAATTTAGAGCATCCAATTTACCTTAAATCAATGTTTTTGGACTGTGGGAGGAACCTGGAGAACCAGGAGGAAACCCATGCAGACACGGGAGAACATAGAAACTCCATCCTAATTGGAATTCAACACACACCCTATAAAGGGGCAATTTAGAGCATTCAATTCACCTTTAATCCATGTTTTTGGACTGTGGGAGGAACCTGGAGAACCAGGAGGAAACCCATGCAGACACGGGGAGAACATAGAAACTCCATCCTGATTGGAATTCAACACACACCCTATAAAGGGGCAATTTAGAGCATTCAATTCATCTTGAATCCATGTTTTTGGACTGTGGGAGGAAACCTGGAGAACCAGGAGGAAACCCATGCAGACACGGGAGAACATAGAAACTCCACCCTGATTGGAATTCAACACACACCCTATAAAGGGGCAATTTAGAGCATTCAATTCACCTTGAATTGATGTTTTTGGATTGTGGGAGGAAACCGGAGAACCAGGAGGAAACCCATGCAGACACGGGAGAACATAGAAACTCCACCCTGATTGGAATTCAACACACACCCTATAAAGGGGCAATTTAGAGCATTCAATTCACCTTGAATTGATGTTTTTGGACTGTTGGAGGAACCTGGAGAACCAGGAGGAAACTCATGCAGACACGGGGAGAACATAGAAACTCCACCCTGATTGGAATTCAACACACACACTATATTGGGGCAATTTAGAGCATCCAATTCACCTTGAATCCATGTTTTTGGACTGTGGGAGGAAATCGGTGAACCCGGAGGAAACCCATGCAGACACGGGGAGAACATAGAAACTCCATCCTGATTGGAATTCAACACACACCCTATAAAGGGGCAATTTAGAGCATTCAATCCACCTTAAATCAATGTTTTTGGACTGTGGGAGGAAACCGGTGAACCCGGAGAAAACCCACGCAGACACAGGGAGAACATAGAAACTCCATCCTGATTGGAATTCAACACACACACTATATAGGGGCAATTTAGAGCATCCAATTTACCTTAAATCCATGTTTTTGGACTGTGGGAGGAAACCGGTGAACCCGGAGAAAACCCACGCAGACACAGGGAGAACATAGAAACTCCACCCTGATTGGAATTCAACACACACCCTATAAAGGGGCAATTTAGAGCATTCAATTCACCTTGAATCCATGTTTTTGGACTGTGGGAGGACACCAGACACACCTTTGAACCTGTACCCCTGTACTAGTGTATATATCAGGCTTAAATCACCAATCCTGTGACCTAAAGGTCTCCGGTTCTATTCCCGCTCCCACTAAGTACTCCGGCTGAAGTGCCCTTAACCCAGTGCTTCTCAATTATTTTCTGTTAAGCCCCCCCTAGGAAGAACAAAACTTTTTGCGCCCCCCCCCCCCACACACACACACACACACACACACACGCACACACACACACACACACACACACACACTCACTCACCACACTCCCCCCCCCCCCCCCGTACATGACAAAATGGGATGAAAAATTATTTTTACACGCCCACTGTAGTATGATTTGTCTATAAATTTGTTCTAAGTACCCCTCTATTATAACAATGTCTCCTTATTAACAATAAAGAAAACAAAAAAGAAAGAAATATAGATCAACTTAGAACCGAATCATTTTATTAACTTTGTTTTTTAGTTTGTACTAAAAGGTGGGAAATGCACAAAAACACACAACATTCACAGACAACATGTAAAAAGCAGGAAATACACAAAATAAGCGTGGAAAACGTCTAAAAAAACACACTAAACGAACGGGAAACCTGTAAAATGTACAGAAAACGTGCAAAATTTGCGAAAAACGGACAAAAACGTGGGAAATGCACAAACACACAACATTCACAGACAACATGTAAAAAGCAGGAAATACACAAAATAAGCGTGGAAAACGTCTAAAAAACACACTAAACGAACGGGAAAGCTGTAAAATGTACAGAAAACATGCAAAATTTGCGAAAAACGGACAAAAACGTGGGAAATGCACAAAAACACACAACATTCACAGACAACATGTAAAAAGCAGGAAATACACAAAATAAGCGTGGAAAACGTCCAAAAAACACACTAAACGAACGGGAAACCTGTGAAATGTACAGAAAACGTGCAAAATTTGCGAAAAACGGACAAAAACGTGGGAAATGCACAAAAACACACAACATTCACAGACAACATGTAAAAAGCAGGAACTACACAAATTAAGCGTGGAAAACGTCTAAAAAACACACTAAACGAACGGGAAACCTGTAAAATGTACAGAAAACGTGCAAAATTTGCGAAAAACGGACAAAAACGTGGGAAATGCACAAAAACACACAACATTCACAGACAACATGTAAAAATCAGGAAATACACAAAATTTAGACAAAAAAAACGTCTAAAAAACACACTAAACGAACGGGAAACCTGTAAAATGTACAGAAAACGTGCAAAATTAGCGAAAAACGGACAAAAACGTGGGAAATGCACAAAAACACACAACATTCACAGACAACATGTAAAAAGCAGGAAATACACAAAATAAGCATGATAAACGTCTAAAAAACACACTAAACGAACGGGAAAGCTGTAAAATGTACAGAAAACGTGCAAAATTTGCGAAAAACGGACAAAAACGTGGGAAATGCACAAAAACACACAACATTCACAGACATGTAAAAAGCAGGAAATACACAAAATAAGCGTTGAAAACGTCTAAAAAACACACTAAACGAACGGGAAAGCTGTAAAATGTACAGAAAACGTGCAAAATTTGCGAAAAACGGACAAAAACGTGGGAAATGCACAAACACACAACATTCACAGACAACATGTAAAAAGCAGGAAATACACAAAATAAGCGTGGAAAACGTCTAAAAAACACACTAAACGAACGGGAAAGCTGTAAAATGTACAGAAAACATGCAAAATTTGCGAAAAACGGACAAAAACGTGGGAAATGCACAAAAACACACAACATTCACAGACAACATGTAAAAAGCAGGAAATACACAAAATAAGCGTGGAAAACGTCCAAAAAACACACTAAACGAACGGGAAACCTGTGAAATGTACAGAAAACGTGCAAAATTTGCGAAAAACGGACAAAAACGTGGGAAATGCACAAAAACACACAACATTCACAGACAACATGTAAAAAGCAGGAACTACACAAATTAAGCGTGGAAAACGTCTAAAAAACACACTAAACGAACGGGAAACCTGTAAAATGTACAGAAAACGTGCAAAATTAGCGAAAAACGGACAAAAACGTGGGAAATGCACAAAAACACACAACATTCACAGACAACATGTAAAAAGCAGGAAATACACAAAATAAGCATGATAAACGTCTAAAAAACACACTAAACGAACGGGAAAGCTGTAAAATGTACAGAAAACGTGCAAAATTTGCGAAAAACGGACAAAAACGTGGGAAATGCACAAAAACACACAACATTCACAGACATGTAAAAAGCAGGAAATACACAAAATAAGCGTTGAAAACGTCTAAAAAACACACTAAACGAACGGGAAAGCTGTAAAATGTACAGAAAACGTGCAAAATTTGCGAAAAACGGACAAAAACGTGGGAAATGCACAAACACACACAACATTCACAGACAACATGTAAAAAGCAGGAAATACACAAAATAAGCGTGGAAAACGTCTAAAAAACACACTAAACGAACGGGAAAGCTGTAAAATGTACAGAAAACATGCAAAATTTGCGAAAAACGGACAAAAACGTGGGAAATGCACAAAAACACACAACATTCACAGACAACATGTAAAAAGCAGGAAATACACAAAATAAGCATGATAAACGTCTAAAAAACACACTAAACGAACGGGAAAGCTGTAAAATGTACAGAAAACGTGCAAAATTTGCGAAAAACGGACAAAAACGTGGGAAATGCACAAAAACACACAACATTCACAGACAACATGTAAAAAGCAGGAAATACACAAAATAAGCGTGGAAAACGTCTAAAAAACACACTAAACGAACGGGAAACCTGTAAAATGTACAGAAAACGTGCTAAATTTGCGAAAAACGGACAAAAACGTGGGAAATGCACAAAAACACAACATTCACAGACAACATGTAAAAAGCAGGAAATACACAAAATAAGCGTGGAAAACGTCTAAAAAACACACTAAACGAACGGGAAACCTGTAAAATGTACAGAAAACGTGCAAAATTTGCGAAAAACGGACAAAAACGTGGGAAATGCACAAAAACACACAACATTCACAGACAACATGTAAAAAGCAGGAGATACACAAAATAAGCGTGGAAAACGTCTAAAAAACACACTAAACGAACGGGAAACCTTTAAAATGTACAGAAAACGTGCAAAATTTGCGAAAAACGGACAAAAACGTGGGAAATGCACAAAAACACACAACATTCACAGACAACATGTAAAAAGCATGAAATACACAAAATAAGCGTGGAAAACATCTAAAAAACACACTAAGTGAACGGGAAACCTGTAAAATGTACAGAAAACATGCAAAATTTGCGACAAACGGACAAAAACGTGGGAAATGCACAAAAACACACAACATTCACAGACAACATGTAAAAAGCAAGAAATACACAAAATAAGCGTGGAAAACGTCTAAAAAACACACTTAATGAACGGGAAACCTGTAAAATGTACAGAAAACGTGCAAAATTTGCGAAAAACGGACAAAAACGTGGGAAATGCACAAAAACACACAACATTCACAGACAACATGTAAAAAGCAAGAAATACACAAAATAAGCGTGGAAAACGTCTAAAAAAAAACACTAAATGAACGGGAAACCTGTAAAATGTACAGAAAACATGCAAAATTTGCGAAAAACGGACAAAAACGTGGGAAATGCACAAACACACACAACATTCACAGACAACATGTAAAAAGCAGGAAATACACAAAATAAGCGTGAAAAACGTCTAAAAAACACACTAAACGAACGGGAAAGCTGTAAAATGTACAGAAAACGTGCTAAATTTGCGAAAAACGGACAAAAACGTGGGAAATGCACAAAAACACACAACATTCACAGACAACATGTAAAAAGCAGGAAATACACAAAATAAGCGTGGAAAACGTCTAAAAAACACACTAAACGAACGGGAAACCTGTAAAATGTACAGAAAACGTGCAAAATTTGCGAAAAACGGACAAAAACGAGGGAAATGCACAAAAACACACAACATTCACAGACATGTAAAAAGCAGGAAATACACAAAATAAGCGTGAAAAACGTGTAAAAAAACACACTAAACGAACGGGAAAGCTGTAAAATGTACAGAAAACGTGCAAAATTTGCGAAAAACGGACAAAAACGTGGGAAATGCACAAAAACACACAACATTCACAGACAACATGTAAAAAGCAGGAAATACACAAAATAAGCGTGGAAAACGTCTAAAAAAACACACTAAACGAACGGGAAACCTGTAAAATGTACAGAAAACGTGCAAAATTTGCGAAAAACGGACAAAAACGAGGGAAATGCACAAAAACACACAACATTCACAGACAACATGTAAAAAGCAGGAAATACACAAAATAAGCGTGGAAAACGTCTAAAAAACACACTAAACGAACGGGAAACCTGTAAAATGTACAGAAAACGTGCAAAATTTGCGAAAAACGGACAAAAACGTGGGAAATGCACAAAAACACACAACATTCACAGACAACATGTAAAAAGCAGGAAATACACAAAATAAGCATGAAAAACGTCTAAAAAACACACTAAACGAACGGGAAACCTGTAAAATGTACAGAAAACGTGCAAAATTTGCGAAAAACGGACAAAAACGTGGGAAATGCACAAACACACACAACATTCACAGACAACATGTAAAAAGCAGGAAATACACAAAATAAGCGTGATAAACGTCTAAAAAACACACTAAACGAACGGGAAACCTGTAAAATGTACAGAAAACATGCAAAATTTGCGAAAAACGGACAAAAACGTGGGAAATGCACAAAAACACACAACTTTCACAGACAACATGTAAAAAGCAGGAAATACACAAAATAAGCGTGGAAAACATCTAAAAACACACTAAACGAACGGGAAACCTGTAAAATGTACAGAAAACATGCAAAATTTGCGAAAAACGGACAAAAACGTGGGAAATGCACAAAAACACACAACATTCACAGACAACATGTGAAAAGCAGGAAATACACAAAATAAGCGTGGAAAACGTCTAAAAAACACACTAAACGAACGGGAAACCTGTAAAATGTACAGAAACGAATGAAATCCTTATTTAAACCAGAAACCTTTTTGAACCGACTGGCATTTGATACTGAAAAATGAAATGAAAATAAAATCAATAAATAATAATAAATTCAAATTCATCAGCGACATTAATTCAGGAGCAGAATATATTAACACTTTAACCTACAAAACAAAAATGAATACAACAATTTGTGCTGTTTTTTAAAAAATTATCAAAACGAGGAAGTCAGAACTAATGTCTACAACGCGTCCGTTTTGCAGCGCAGCTTTTCTGAAGTAGCTTTCATAAAGCGGGATGATTGCTGGTTATACTCGTCACGTTTACGATTAAAAACTCAAGCGGTTATCGGCGTGATCGGGGTGTAATGTCTTTAAGTGACGCCTTCATTTATTTGGCTTCACGCTGTCCGCTGCCAACATTTAAAGACACAGAAGACACGCCGGTCTTTCTTCGTCTCCCACCTTTAGTTACAGTGAAGCCAAGCGCTACATACACTTTCCTCGTTTTAGTTTTCGGTTGACTTTTGTTGCTCTCATTATCTTCGTCTCTCTCCTCGTCTCTGTTAAATATTTCTCCATGTTGTCTCTTGAGGGTTTGTTCAGTACACTTAATATCGCTTGCTCTGTGATTTCTTGTTATGCGCCCCCCCCAGGCACCGCACTGCGCCCCCCCAGGAGGGCGCGCCCCACTATTTGAGAAGCACTGCCTTAACCCCAATCGCCCCTAGGCGACGTTCTCCCTCATAAGGCTCTAAACGTGTTCCTTGCTCCTCGTCCTCAGGTCAAGATCTGGTTCCAAAACCGGCGGATGAAGTGGAGGAACTGCAAGGAACGCGAGCTGCTGTCCACCGGCGGCTGCAGGGAACAGACCCTGCCCACCCGCGCCAACCCCCACCCGGACCTGAGCGACCTACAAGCCCGGCCCCTTGCCCAGCGCCAGGAGGAGGACCGGTACGGCGAGGAGGACGAGGACCGGAAATCCACGTCCTCGCGACACACGCACTCGGACTGCTCCGACTCAGACGATGACATCACGGTCTCCTAATTCTCAGCACTGCGTCTCCGGAACCTGTACAGTATTTAGTACAATTATTTTTGTATGGATATTTTATACCAATATTATTGCGTTCCTCCGATATTTCCTAGAGAGATTTTTATTAAAGTCATAGACTTACGTATAATTTATACAGCTTTGCCTCGTGGTCCGTGTTTTTTACCCGTGAATGATGTTCTGTAAATAAAATGCCGATCCGAATCGTAAACAATTGTCCACTTTGTTTCCTTTCGAACATTCGGCCATGTTCTCAGTTCCACTTACTGTAAAGATGGACTTCTTTAGGTTGGGTTTGAGGTCTACAGTACATACTGTGGACTCTGTTCACTGTTGCACTAGAACCCCCTCACTGCATCAGTGTCACTGCAGAACTGACTATAAACAATCCACCACCCAAATTCTACCTGTTCTGTGATGGAGAACCAACAGGGGACTAACAAAAACACAGAACACAGATGGACTACAGTCTGGAATTGTAGAACTACAAAGTCCATCTATATGAGAAGTGGAGATATACAGTAGCAGTCAGAAGTTTGGCCACGCCCCCTTTTTTGGCTCCACTTGTTCTGCATGTTCTCAGTTCCACTTACTGTAAAGATGGACTTCTTTAGGTTGGGTTTGAGATCTACAGTACATACTGTGGACTCTGTTCACTGCTGCACTAGAACACCCTCACTGCATCAGTGTCACTGCAGAACTGCCCATAAACAATCCACCACCCAAATTCTACCTGTTCTGTGTTTTTGTTAGTCCCCTGTTGGTTCTCCATCACAGAACAGGTAGAATTTGGGTGATGGATTGTTTATAGACAGTTTCTGTGCAGCAGTGCTGCTGAGTAGTTTCATTTAAACACCTCAATGACACTGCTGGGATTTTTGTTAGTCCCCTGTTGGTTCTCCATCACAGAACAGGTAGAATTTGGGTGGTGGATTATTTCTCCACCTCAGTTACACTGCTGGGATAGGAATAATGCCCCCACCAAATAATCCCTGCTCTGTGGTTCTACTATTGGGGTTCTGACCATTAGAACAGAGTACACAGTATGTACTGTAGAACCCAAACAGATGGACTACAGAATGCCATTGGAGAAGTACAAAGTCCATCTTTACAGTAAGTTCCCACAATACTGTGTAATCAGTGACACTGCTGGGATAGGAACAATGCACCCACCTATTGGGGGTCTGACCATTAGAACAGAGTCCACAGTATGTACTGTAGACCTCAAACCCAACCTAAAGAAGTCCATCTTTACAGTAAGTGGAACTGAGAACATGCAGAACAAGTGGAGCAAAAAAGGGGGCGTGGCCAAACTTCTGACTGCTACTGTATTTCTCCACTTCCCATATAGATGGACTTTGTAGTTCTACAATTCCAGACTGTAGTCCATCCGTGTTCTGTGTTTTTGTTAGTCCCCTGTTGGTTCTCCATCACAGAACACGGATGGACTACAGTCTGGAATTGTAGAAACTACAAAGTCCATCTATAAGGGAAGTGGAGAAATACAGTAGCAGTCAGAAGTTTGGCCACGCCCCCTTTGGGCTCCACTTGTTCTGCATGTTCTCAGTTCCACTTACTGTAATGATGGACTTCTTTAGGTTGGGTTTGAGGTCTACAGTACATACTGTGGACTCTGTTCACTGCTGCACTAGAACCCCCTCACTGCATCAGTGTCACTGCAGAACTGTCTATAAACAATCCACCACCCAAATTCTACCTGTTCTGTGATGGAGAACCAACAGGGAACTAACAAAAACACAGAATACGGATGGACTACAGTCTGGAATTGTAGAACTACAAAGTCCATCTATATGGGAAGTGGAGAAATACAGTAGCAGTCAGAAGTTTGGCCACGCCCCCTTTTTTGCTCCACTTGTTCTGCATGTTCTCATTTCCACTTACTGTAAAGATGGACTTTGTAGTTCTACAATGGCATTCTGTAGTCCATCTGTTCTTCACTACATACTGTGTACTCTGTTCTAATGGTCAGAACCCCAATAGTAGAACCACAGAGTAGGGATTATTTGGTGGGGCATTATTCCTATCCCGGCAGTGTCACTGATGGGTTTAGTTGCTTGGAGTGCAAACGCACTTCAATGAGAAGCCAGGGTTGACCTGGTGTATTGGGAAATTAGGAGAGTTGGGATGGTTCTCAAGAACCCACAGAAATGGTCAGAAGAGCCACAAAAATTTGGTGGGGCAATTCCTATCCCGGCAGTGTCACTGACTGTGAAACGCACTTTTAATCGGTTCTGCGAAATGGAGAGTTGGAGATCAGGAACTCAATCGAGGTGGGCAGGAACTCACGCTGCCAATCAGCCAGCATCGAGGGGCAAGCTACTAAGTGAAATCCCCCCCCAAGAAGATCTAACTTGCCCAGCCCGATCTTTCCTACGGACATACCCTCCCCCTTCCTGACCCCCTTGAACAACGGGTTCCCTTATCGCAATGGTTCCCTCTCTCTATATATCCTATAGAGAGGAGGAACGATCTATCTATTCTCTCTACGTCCTAGATATCGACATTAAAGAATAATCGTACCCCTTGTATCCTCGGATGTATCGGTCGGAATTTTAAAGGTCGTAAAAAGACACCAGACACAGAAGTGTTAGAAACGTCGTTAAAAGTTTATAAACGCGGCCTGTCCACAGCGGGTAAACATTCGTTGCGTTCTCCAGCATCGAAAGTATTAAATAAGAATAAGAACATGTACAGACTCTGTGCTTTACAGTGACATCCATCAACCTCATTAGGCACATACAGAGAAAAAAAAATTGTTTTTCACGAAGTATATACACTGTACATTCGTTTCGTTTTATAAATACATCCATGCGCTCTCGCACACACACTCTCGCACACTCGCGCACACACACACGCCGGCAGTGCAATCCGATTTATTTGGCTTCCGGTTGACAACCGGAACGATGTTGCATAAGTTCGAAACACTGCAGAGAAACGGAAAACACTTGCACGAGAGCGCCATCTAGTTCTGGAATCAAATACAAACACTGTTTTAGCTTCTCGTTTAATAAACGGTTCCAATAAAAGCAGCAAAATGAATCCGATATGGCATTCGTTTCCCACAATGCACTGCTGAGCGGGACCCCGGGTCCAACTCTAGAACCCTAGAACACTCTAGAACGGCTGCCCCTTATAGAGGGTTCTTAAATCATCTGATCGCATCACACCCCGTACAGTCGTATGGAACAGCCCTTAAAAACGTGACTGCAGGGCTGTGATTGGTCAGAAGGTTACAATGTAAAAAGTGTAACTACAGTATTGCTGGACCGAATAATAAATAAGTACACTGATCCACAGGGTTCTAACGGAGGGGGTCGGACGACGGGACGCTAGGAGTTTGGTAAAAAACCACAGCGGTGGTAAGGCACCGTGTTCCGTTCAGCACCGGGGGCGTCGGGGAGAGGGAGTGCAAGGTCGTCAGCGCTGGTGAATGCCGTAGTCACGACGGCGACGGCCCCGTCGAGGTACTAAAGCTTGTAGAACCGAAATGGAAGGCCGCCACTTTCTCAACCAGCATTTCGAAGAGCAATAGAATGGCATAGCACCGATTCATCCATCTATAGATCGTCTGGGGGCTCTGACGTTCCGACGGAGGATAGGAACGCGAGGATGAGACTTGGGGACGTGGAAAGGCATTGAGGCTTAATGCCATTGGGGGCCAAAAATCGTTTATGGTGCATCTTGAGGAGTCACTTAGAACACATCGGTTACGTAAACACTTGATATATAAAAAAGATATTGAAAAATTGGATAATGATCAGCATCGTTGGTTGCTGGGGTGAAATAATTTGCCCAATGTCTTGCCCAAATAAATTGCCCAAGGTCAAGGAACCCATTCTGTGGGTTGGTAGTGTCAAATTGTTGTTTCGACCAATCAGATTTTGAGTTGGCAACACCAAGGCCCTACGTTAGGCCAGCGGATTCACGTCTTCTAATTGGATAGTTAGAAATTAGCTTCTTCTGGGCAACTTCACATCAATGACCCCCAACTTGGAAATGGGTTTGATAATCAGGCGTCCACATACTTTCGACCACTACGAATTTCCCCACGCAAATTAGTTATTATATATTATTGAATCACATTTCAGCATCATTTGTTGCCAGGGTTAAATAATCTGCCCAAGGTCTTGCCCAAATACATTGCCCAAGGTCAAGGAACCCATTGGTGGGTTGGTAGCGTCAAAAAGAGTTGATCAATCTGTTGCTTCGACCAATCAGATCTTAAGTTGGCGACACCAAGACCCTCTAGCAGGCCTATGTTAGGCCAGTGTATTCTAATTGGATAGTTAGAAATTAGCTTCTTCTGGGCAACTTGACATCAATGACCCCAGTTTGGAGCAAAAATAGTCGACCAATCAGACTGTTGCTTCGACCAATCAGATTTTAAGTTGGCGACACCAAGACCCTCTAGCAGGCCTATGTTAGGCTAGTGTATTCTAATTGGATAGTTAGAAATTAGCTTCTTCTGGGCAACTTGACATCAATGACCCAAGTTTGTAGCAACAAGTGTCGACCAATCAGACTGTTGCTTCGACCAATCAGATTTTAAGTTGGCGACACCAAGGCCCTCTAGCAGTCCTACATTAGGCCAGCGTGTTCATGCCTTCTAATAGGATAGTTAGCAATTAGCTTCTTCTGGGCAACTTGACATCAATGACCCCAGTTTGGAGCAACAAGAGTCGACCAATAAGACTGTTGCTTCGACCAATCAGATTTTAAGTTGGCGACACCAAGACCCTCTAGCAGGCCTATGTTAGGCCAGTGTATTCTAATTGGATAGTTAGAAATTAGCTTCTTCTGGGCAACTTGACATCAATGACCCCAGTTTGGAGCAACAAGTGTCGACCAATCAGACTGTTGCTTCAACCAATCAGATTTTAAGTTGGTGACACCAAGACCCTCTAGCAGGCCTACGTTAGGCCACTTCACGCCTTCTAATTGGGTAGTCAGAAATTAGCTTCTTCTGG
Source organism: Corydoras sp. C115 (assembly GCA_019802505.1). Lineage (NCBI taxonomy): Eukaryota > Metazoa > Chordata > Actinopteri > Siluriformes > Callichthyidae > Corydoras > Corydoras sp. C115. Next base: position 343,175 of record JAFMOC010000406.1, on the reverse strand, counting down.
GCAACTTGACATCAATTACCCCAGTTTGGAGCAACAAGTGTCGACCAATCAGACTGTTGCTTCAACCAATCAGATTTTAAGTTGGTGACACCAAGGCCCTCTAGCAGGCCTACGTTAGGCCACTTCACGCTTTCTAATTGGGTAGTCAGAAATTTGCTTCGTGTGGGCAACTTCACATCTATGACCCCAATTTGGAGCAACAAGCGTCCATCAACCTGTTGCTTCGACCAATCGGATTTTGAGTTGGCGACACCAAGACCCTCTAGCAGTCCTACATTAGGCCAGCGTGTTCATGCCTTCTAATTGGATAGTTAGCAATTAGCTTCTTCTGGGCAACTTGACATCAATGACCCCAGTTTGGAGCAACAAGAGTTGACCAATCAGACTGTTGCTTCGACCAATCAGATTTTAAGTTGGCGACACCAAGGCCCTCTAGCAGTCTTACATTAGGCCAGCGTGTTCATGCCTTCTAATTGGATAGTTAGCAATTAGCTTCTTATGGGCAACTTGACATCAATGACCCCAGTTTGGAGCAACAAGAGTCGACCAATCAGACTGTTGCTTCGACCAATCAGATTTTAAGTTGGCGACACCAAGACCCTCTAGCAGGCCTATGTTAGGCCAGTGTATTCTAATTGGATAGTTAGAAATTAGCTTCTTCTGGGCAACTTGACATCAATGACCCCAGTTTGGAGCAACAAGTGTCGACCAATCAGACTGTTGCTTCGACCAATCAGATTTTAAGTTGGCGACACCAAGGCCCTCTAGCAGTCTTACATTAGGCCAGCGTGTTCATGCCTTCTAATTGGATAGTTAGAAATTAGCTTCTTCTGGGCAACTTGACATCAATGACCCCAGTTTGGAGCAACAAGTGTCGACCAATCAGACTGTTGCTTCGACCAATCAGATTTTAAGTTGGCGACACCAAGGCCCTCTAGCAGGCCTATGTTAGGCCAGTGTATTCTAATTGGATAGTTAGAAATTAGCTTCTTCTGGGCAACTTGACATCAATGACCCCAGTTTGGAGCAACAAGTGTCGACCAATCAGACTGTTGCTTCGACCAATCAGATTTTAAGTTGGCGACACCAAGGCCCTCTAGCAGGCCTACGTTAGGCCACTTCACGCCTTCTAATTGGGTAGTCAGAAATTAGCTTCGTGTGGGCAACTTCACATCTATGACCCCAATTTGGAGCAACAAGGGTCCATCAACCTGTTGCTTCGACCAATCGGATTTTGAGTTGGCGACACCAAGGCCCTCTAGCAGGCCTACGTTAGGTCACTTCACGCCTTCTAATTTTATAGTTAGAAATTAGCTTCTTGTGGGCAACTTGACATCAATGACGCCAAGGAAAATAGAATTCCAAACTTATGTAGGCTTGTCAGGTGTCCACATACACTCGACCTCTCCGATTTTCCCCACACAAATATATTAACAATATTGTATCCTGTACGCTCCCGTATCGCAATAAATACAATTAATAACACTCATAACCAAAATAGTGTGTTGACGATGGCAATGACGCCATGACAAACTTCCTGACTTAGTAGCTTTGAAGGCAGCATTCATGGTTCGGGGGGTAATAAATAGCTCTTCTGTCTGGGTTGGGTTGCCAGCACCCACAGTCTTGCGGATCAGGAAGGTAGAACTAAAAGGCAGCAGCTGGATTTGGTTGTGGATGAACATTCAGCGGAAGGATGCCATGAGGGTTGAGGGGTGGGGGCGTCAGAGTGTCGACTCCAGGGACGACTCCAGCATCTCCTCGTGCTGCTCGTTACTGGTACAGTCGCTGTCGTAACTCTGAGCGCCCGGACTGCTAGCTGCCTCCTTTAACCGCATTAGCATGTTCATCTAAACACACAAGACACATTATGTCAGCATTTTTAACTGCTATATATCGTAGTGATTAGCATGTTCTCCTTTCAGCACTGGGGATCCGGGTACGAATCCTGATCTGGGTGGAGTTTCCATGTCCTCCCCGTGTCTGGGAGGGGTCTCTCCAGGTCGTCTGGGTTGCTCACACAGTCCAAAAAGTGTGGATTCAAGGTGAATTGGCTTGCCCCTGTAGGTAATCGGGTGCCTAGTGATGGATTGGCTTGAAGTGTACTCCCCTGGATGCCCCCCCCCCCGTGACTCTATTGGAGGATAGGGGGATGGGACAATCTCACCATCCCAATCTGGGTGAAGTTTGCATGTTCTCCCCGTGTCGGTGTGGGTTTCCTCCGGGTTCTCCGGTTTCCCCCCACAGTCCAAAAAAACATGGATTCAAGGTAAATTGGATGCTCCAAATTGCCCCTATATAGTGTGTGTGCTGAATTTCAATCAGAGTGGTGTTTGCATGTTCTCCTCCTGTCTACATGGGTTTCCTCCGGGTTCTCCAGTTTCCTCCCACAGTCCAAAAAAACATGGATTCAAGGTCAATTGAATTCTCCAAATTGCCATATAGTTTGTTTGTGTGAGTGTGTATCCAGTGATAGATTGGTGCCCTGTCCTGGGTGTATCTGCCCAGCGCCCGAAACGTACTCCCCTGGATGGGCATAGGGAACCCTCCCACCCCCGCAACCCTAGTAGAGGATTAAGCGAAAGATAATGTATGAATTAATTAATTAATTAATTACATAAAAAAAGTGGCATGGTGGCTTAGTGGTTAGCACGTTCGCCTCTCAGCGCTAGGGATTCCCGGTTCGAATCCCCATCTGGGTGGAGTTTCCATGTTCTCCCCGTGTCCGCGTGGGTTTCCTCCGGGTTCTCCGGTTTCCTCCCACAGTCCAAAAACATGGATCAAGTCAATTGGATTATCGAAATTGCCCCATATATAGTGTGTGTGTGTGTGTGAGTGGGTGAGTGTGTGCCCAGCAAAGGATTGGCGCCCTGTCCTGGGTGTATCTGCCCAGCGCCCAAAACGTTCTCCCCTGGATGGGCATGGGGAACCCCACCGCGACCCTACTAGAGGATAAAGCGGGAGATAATGAATGAATGAATTACATAAAAAAAAAAAAATCATGTGACTGTGTGTATATGTGCGTCTTACTAGTGGATCGGCATCACTGTCACTCTGTGTGTTCGGTTTATTGACTCCGACGCTACCGACGGCGCTGCTATCCAATCCCACGTCCTCTGGACGGAGCCTCAGCAAAGCCGGCCAATCGGGATGTTGCGAAGTGGGTCGCCAGGGAAACGTCTCCATCACCCAGCGTGCGGGGTCGTCCCATGCTGCCCTGCGTCCATACAGCTGCGGATATAAACACACATGACATTTTACGATACGATAATATTTACGATGATATTTACGATAAGATGGCGCTATAGACATAATGAATATACACAGAAGGAAGCATTGTCCTTATGATGATATGAACATTGCTATATGAATCGCAGGGGGGTTCCCCATGCCCATCCAGGGGAGCACGTTTCGGGCGCTGGGACAGGACGCCAATCAATCACTGGAAACACACTCACTCACACAGACACACTCTATATGGGGCAATTTGGAAAATTCAATTGACCTTGATCCATGTTTTTGGACTGTGGGAGGAAACCGGAGAACCCGGAGGAAACCCACGTGGACACAGAAAGAACATGGAAACTCCACCCAGATTGGGATTCCAACCGGGAATCCCTAGCGCTGAGAGGAGAACATGCTAACTACTAAGCCAGCATGCTGCATCTTTTATAAATGTCAATAGCTTTACCAGCTAATGTACACCATTATGAATTGGGACTCATACTTATTTATATATTTTTTTACACAAACATCATCGCCCCAGGGCGGCACGGTGGCTTAGTGGTTAGCACATTCTCCAAGGTCAATTAAATTTCCCAAACGTTCTCCCCTGGATGGGCACGGGGAACCGCCCCCCCCCCCCCCCCCCGCGACCCTATTAGAGAATAAAGCGGAAGATAATGGATGAATAAACTTTCAGTCTACGGGTGGCGTGGTGGTTAGCATGTTCTCCTCTCAGTGCTGGGGGTCCGGGTTCGAGTTTCCATGTTCTGCCCGTGTCCGTGTGGGTTTCCTCCGGGTTCTCTGCTTTCCTCCCACAGTCCAAAAACATGGATCAAGGTCAATTGAACTCTCCAAATTGCCCCATATAGAGTGTGTCTGTGTGAGTGAGTGTGTCCAGGGATAAATTGCTGCCCTGTCCTGGGTGTATCTGACCAGCACCCAAAATGTTCTCCCCTGGATGGGCATGGGGAACCACCCTGCAACCCTAGTAGAGGATAAAGCGGATGATAATGGATGGATGGATTATTGTCCTACACCAAAAACACCCTTGCAGAAAACAGTTCAAAAAAGTGATTATGTTGCAGTGATCCATCTGGTGCACAAACAATTACACGTTCTACTAGACTAGACTATGGGGGGGGCAACCGTAGCATTGTAATGGTTTATAATGCTTTGTATTTACGATTTTTACCCGTTCTTGCTGATGCTGTGATCTTACCTGCAGTCCCTCGCGGACAGCCTCCAGCACATATGGGATGATGCTGTAGTTCCAAAGATCCGTAAACCAGACTCGAGAACCGTCCGCATCCATTGGGCAGGACAGGAAAAGCCGAGGCCCTGCGGGAGCACACCATAACTTCACTACACAGCCTTTACCGGATACAATGGACGCCGTCAGAGGCATATACGGCATTCGTTCTCACCGATAGTAACATCCGAGGAACTGTGCGCCTCCAGAAATCGGTTCAGGTGATGCCACACCCGCGGAATCCACTCCATGATTTTCACCAGCTCGGGATTTCTGGCACGGCTCCCGATTTCCGTCTCGATCAGCTTCCTCCGCAGGAAACGGCCCAGGAAGCCTTTCACTGGTTCCGTGTGGTTCACACACAGCACCCATCTTGAAACATATCGCAAGGAGAATTGAATGTAAAGAACGTCGGTTTGCAGCCGAGCGTGTCCGAATCGGAGGCCATGGTTCTCAATCGGAAAAGGGTGGAGAGTCCTGTCTGGATCAGGGATGAGATCTTGCCTTAAGGGGTGGAGTTTAAGTATCTCGGGGTCTTGTTCACTAGTGATGATAAGATGGAGCGGGTGATTGACAGATGGATGGGGGCGGGTCAGCAGTGATGCGGACCCTAAACCGGTTTATTGTGGTGAAAAGGAGCTAAGCCATAAGGCAAGGTTCGATCTACATTACGACCCTCACCTACCCCAATGGTCATGAGCTTTGGGGAATGACCAAAAGAACAAAATCGCGAATACAAGCAGCCGAAATGCGTTTTCTCCGCAGGGGGTCTGGGCTTGGTCATCCGGGAGAGACTCGGAGTAGAACTGCTACTCCTCCACGTCGAAAAGGACCTGTTGAGGTGGTTGGGGCATCTGGTAAAGATGCCGCCTGGACGCCTCCGCAGGGAGGTGTTTCAGGCAAGTCCAGCTGGGAGGAGACCCCAGGGTAGACCCAGGACATGCTGGAGGGGTTAGAACTCCCAGCTGGTCTAGGAACACCTCGGGGTTCCCCCAGTTGAGCTAATGGAAGTGGCTGGGGCGAGGGAGGTCTGGGTCTCCCTACTTGGGTTGCTGCCCCTGCGACCCGAACCCTGGACAAGCGGAATTTAATAGATGGATGGATTAGGGGAACCCAGAGATGATCCTAGACCAGCTGGAAGATATAACCCCTCCAGCGTGTCCTGGGTCTCCTCCCAGCTGGTCTGGAAACGTCTCGAGGTTCCCCCAGTTCAGCTGGTGGAGGTAGTTGGGGAGAGGGAGGTCTGGGCCTCTACTTGGGTTGCTGCCCCCGTGTCCCGAACCCCAGACAAGTGGAAGATAATGGATGGATGGATGGACTAATGAATTACTAATTGGTCGCGGGGGCAGCAACCCAAGTAGGGAGACCTCCCTCACCCCAGCCACCTCCACCAGCTCAACTGGGGAACACAGAGACGTCCCCAGACCAGCTGGGAGATATAACCCCTCCAGCATGTCCTGGGTCTACCCCTGGGACTCCTCCTGGTTGGACTTGCCTGAAACACCTCCCTGCGGAGGCGCCCAGGAGGCATCCTTACCAAATGCCCCAACCACCTCAACTGGTTCTTTTCAATGTGAAGGAGTAACGGTTCCACTCCGAGTCTCTCCCGGATGACCTAGCCCAGACCTCCTGCTGAGAAAACCCATTTCGGCCGCTTGTATTCGCAATCTTGTTCTTTCGGCCATTACCCAAAGCTCATGACCATTGGGGTAGGTGATGGGTAAATCAAGAACCTTGCCTTATGGCTTAGCTTGTTCTTTAGAGTCCGCATCACTGCTGACCCTGTCAATCTCCCACTACATTTTGCCATCACTCCTGAACAAGACCCCAAGATACTTAAACTCCGCCCCTTGAAGCAAGATCTCATCCCTCACCGAGTGAGGAGAGAACCATGAGAACCATGGCCTCCGATTTGGAGGTGCTGATTCTCATCCCGACCGATTCATAAGGTTCAGGTCTAATTTGTCTTGAGCTCTCGTACCTGAAATTGTGATGAAGCTGTAGGTTAGGAGATGAAGACGTCGCCTGGCTCATGGTACCGATGATGTAAGGACTGCAGAACAAAATACAGAAGAATTAATGTAATGGCGGAATAATATGAGCAAGCTGAATGCAGCATCAACAATGTAGAACAATGTAGGGGGGGGTTTTCCCCATGTCCATCCAGGCGAGAACATTTCGGGCGCTGATACACTCACTCACACAGACACACTCTATATGGGGCAATTTGGAGAATTCAGTTGACCTTGATCCATGTTTTTGGACTGTGGGAGGAAACCGGAGAACCCGAAGGAAACCCATGCGGATACAGAGAGAACATGGAAACTCCACCCAGATTGGGATTCGAACCGGGAATCCGAGTGCTGAGAGGAGAACATGCTAACCACAAAACCACCGTGCCACCCAAAACAATTGTCCCATCCATTATCTTCCACTTTATCCTCTACTAGGGTCATGGTGGGGTTCCCAATACCCATCCAGGGGAGAACATTTCAGGCGCTGGGCAGGACAGGACACCAATCTATCACTGGACACACACTCACTCACCCTATATGGGGCAATTTAGAGCATTTAACTTGGTTCCATGTATTTTGGACTGTGGGAGGAAACTGGAGAACCTGGAGGAAACCCACCCGGACAGGGGGAGAACATGGAAACTCCACCCAGATTGGGATTCCAACTCTTATATCCAACTATACACCATGTGTAAATCAGCAGTTGAACGCTCCCTGAATGACATACGTAATTATTATAGTTTTGGTGCCATCTAGTGGCAAGCTGTGACAATGCTGACAATACACTCTGGGATGTGATATGTCAGCGACTTAATGTATCCCAAGGGTCAGAACATAGGGTTACATACAGCACCCCTGAAGAAATCAGGACAAAGGGCCCTTACTCAAGGGCCCACATTGGTAAACATGGGATTTGAACCTTCAAGCTACAGTTGGATACCCCAACACCCTACGAGAACGTTTAAGGCGCTGGGCGGATACGCCCAGGACAGGACGCCAATCTATCGCTGGGCACACACTCACACACACACACACACACACTCTATATGGGGCAATTTGGAGAACTCAATTGACTTGATCCATGTTATTGGACTGTAGGCGAAAACCGAAGAACCCGGAAGAAATCCACGCGGACACGGGGAGAACATGGAAACTCCACCCAGATGGGGATTCGAACTGGGAATCCAAAAGTACTGAGAGGAGAACATACTAACCACTAAGCCACCGTGCCGTCCTATTTTTTCATTCATTCATTATCTCCCGCTTTATCCTCTATTAGGGTCGCGGTGGGGTTCCCCATGCCCATCCAGGGGAGGCCAATCCATCGCTGGGCACACACTCACTCACACAAACACACTCTATATGGGGCAATTTAGAGAACTCAATTAACCCACGCGGACACGGGGAGAACATAGAAACTTCAACACACGTGGAATTCAACACACACACACACACACACACACACACACCATATAGGGGCAATTTGGAGCATCCAATTTAACTTGAATACATGTTTTTGGACTGTGGGAGGACAAACACACTCTAGAGCTAAGAACGTCCTGGGGGTTAACCTAATGGGTTAACCTGGAGGAAACCCATGCGGACACGGGGAGAACATAGAAACTCCACCCAGATTGGAATTCAACACACACACACACACACATACCATATAGGGGCAATTTAGAGTATCCAATTTACCTTAAATCTATGTTTTTGGACTGTGGGAGGAAACCAGAGAACCCGGAGGAAACCCACGCAGACACGGGGAGAACATAGAAGCCCCACCCAGATTGGAATTCAACACACACACACCATATAGGAGCAATTTGGAGCATCCAATTTAACTTGAATACATGTTTTTGGACTGTGGGAGGAAACCGGAGAACCTGGAGGAAACCCATGCGGACACGGGGAGAACATAGAAACTCCACCCAGATTGGAATTCAACACAGACACACACACACACCATATAGGGGCAATTTAGAGTATCCAATTAACCTTAAATCCATGTTTTTGGACTGTGGGAGGAAACCGGAGAACCCGGAGGAAACCCACGCAGACACGGGGAGAACATGGAAACTCCACCCAGATGGGGATTCGAACCGGGAATCCCTAGCGCTGAGAGGCGAACGTGCTAACCACTAAGCCACCGTGCCGCCTGACTTGTATTGTTCATTCATTCATTATCTCCCGCTTTATCCTCTATTAGGGTCGCGGTGGGGTTCTCCATGCCCATCCAGGGGAGAACATCTCGGGCGCTGGGCAGATAGACCCAGGACAGGGCGCCAATCCATCGCTGGGCACACACTCACTCACACAGACACACTCTATATGGGGCAATTTGGAGAATTCAGTTGACTTGATCCATGTTTTTGGACTGTGGGAGGAAAACGGAGAACCCGGAGGAAACCCACGCGGACACGGGGAGAACATGGAAACTCCACCCAGATGGGGATTCGAACCGGGAATCCCTAGTGCTGAGAGGCGAACGTGCTAACCACTAAGCCACCTGACTTGTATTGTATTTTTGGAAATTGCTTCAACCTAGTGAGTGTGTGTGTGTGTGTGTGTGTGTGTGTGTGTGTGTGTGTGTGTGTGTGTGTGTGTGTGTACCATTGTTGGTGTGGAGGCGTAAGCAGGCCGTTAAATATCTCGCCCAGTGAGCCAATGTGATGAAGATTATCCAGTATGATGATGAGTGGAGCTTCAGACTGATTCACACTGTACTGGTCCACCACCACCTGCAGGTACTGCCGGAGCTCCTACACACACACACACACACACACACACACACACACACACACACAAACACAAACACAAACACACACACACACAGGGAGAAAGGGTTATATTCAAAGACACTATCCATAAACAGACGCTAATATAAAAGGGTCTACAGCAGGCACGTCCAAAGTCCGGCCCACGGGCCAATCACGGCCCCGGAGGGCCAGGCCTTATAACGTGTTATTTATGGCTCGCTAGCTCTGTCCAAGTAAGGAATTTAAAATAACTGTTAAAAATGTAATTCCACCTTTGACCACACGATGGCAGCACCAATCCAGTACTATCTGTCTGTCTAAGTGCTTCTAGATGAATTCTGGACCAATTGGCAGAGGCCACTAGGGGGCAGAGGAATGGCTTTTGGTTATCTCATTAGCCTCAAGGCAGACGTGGGACAATTGTTTTGGGCACCACGGTGGCTTAGTGGTTAGCATGTTCTCCTCTCAGTGCTAGGGATTCCTGGTTCAATCCCAATCCGGGTGGAGTTTCCATGTTCTTCCCGTGTCCGTGTGGGTTTCCGCCGGGTTCTCCGGTTTCCTCCCACAGTCCAAAAACATGGATCAAGGTCAATCGAATTCTCCAAATTGCCCCATATAGAGTGAGCGTATCCAGTGATACATTGGCGTCCTGTCCTGGGTGTATCTGCCCAGCGCCCGAAACGTTCTCCCCTGGATGGGCATGGAGAACCCCCCCGTGACCCTAGTAGAGGATAAAGCGGAAGATGAATGGAATGGATGGATGGATGGGACAATTGTTTTGGGTGGCACGGTGGCTTAGTGGTTGGCATGTTCTCCTCTCAGCACTAGGGATTCCTGGTTCGAATCCCCATCTGGGTGGAGTTACCTTGTTCTCCCCGTGTCCGTGTGGGTTTCCTCCGGGTTCTCCGGTTTCCTCCCACAGTCCAAAAACATGGATCAATGTCAATTGAATTCTCCAAATTGCCCCATATAGAGTGTGTTTGTGTAAGTGAGTGTGTATCCAGTGATAGATTTGCGTCCTGTCCTGGGTCTATCTGCCCAGCGTCCTAAACGTTCTCCCCTGGATGGGCATGGGGAACCCCCCCGAACCTAATAGAGGATAAAGTGGAAGATAATGGATGGATGGAACTTGAACTATTTATATGGGGTTATTTTGGAACACTGTTTCGGTAGGGGGGTTTAGGGGGACGTTCTTAGTTAACACACTGTTCTCCGGGTTCTTTAAGGGGGGATGATACGAAATAAAATGTACCTTGCTGGATTTGTGATCTACGTTAAAGTTGGCTATGGCTGTGTGGGGATCGGTGCGGCCCTCCAGCAGAACCAGGTGTTCCGCCAGTCGCTGTGCCAGGTGACTTTTGCCCGTCCCACTTGGACCTGAAAATCAATTTGATTGGTTAATTGGTTTGCCCTTCAAACATAAATCACTTTTATACAAACCACAAACTACAACTGATTCAAAACTCTGCACGCAACTCGTGTTCCATCCTACAGTTTCCATGTTCTCCCCGTGTACGCATCTCATTCCACCCCAGGGTTCTCCAAGTCCAAAAACATGGATTCAAGATAAATGGAATGCTCTAAATTGCCCCATATAGTCTAGTCATATGGGTCTGTGTGAGTGAGTGTGCCCAGAGATAGGGTGTATCTTCCCAGCGTTCGAAATGTTCTCCCCTGGATGGGTATGGGGAACCCACTCCTTCCCCTGGATGGGCATGGGGAACCCCCCAACAACCCCAGTAGACCGTTTGTGGCAGGTAATAAATGAATGAATAATAGTAACAAAGGTTCCCAGTTCGAATCCCAATCTGAGTGGTGTTTGCATGTTCTCCCCGTGTTCCATGTTCTTTCCTCCGGGTTCTCCGGTTTTCCTCCCACAGTCCAAAAACATGGATCAAGGTCAATTAAATTCTCCAATTGCCCCATTTAGAATGTGTCTGTGTGTGTGTCCAGCGATAGATTGGCGTCCTGTCCTGAGTGTATCTGCCCAGCGCCCGAAACGTTCTCCCCTGGATGGGCATGAGGAATCTCATTCCACCCCCCCCCCCCCACCCCCCACGACATTAGTAGAGAATTAAGTGAAGGATAATGAATGAATAAATGATGAGTAACAAATGGTGGCTGGGGATCCAGGTTCGAATCGATGTTTCCATGTTCTCCCGGTGTCAGTGTGGGTTCCCCCCCACAGTCCAAAAACATGGATCCAGGGTAAATTAGCTGCTCTAAATTGCCCCATATAGAGTGTGTCTGTGTGAGTGAGTGTGTGTCCAGTGATAGATCGGCGCCCTGTCCTGGGTGTATCTGCCCAGCGCCCGAAACGTTCTCCCCTGGATGGGCATGGGGAACCCCCCCACACAAATATACTACAAATATAGGTAACGAAATGTAACACACCTGACAGAATGAGGCGTCGATGTTCGTGCAGTAACGACACATAGCGCTGTAACACGGGTTTTGGGATCAGCGTCTCGAATACCAGAGAGTCAATGGAGCAGGATTTAACACCTAGAGACACACACACACACACACACACACACACACACACACACACACACACACATACACACACACACACACACACACAATTCCCATGAAATAAACACATGTTTATAAAATCATGTCCACAAATTATAGGAAACTCATAAAAACAATAAGAATACGGCGGCTTAGTGTTTAGAATGTTCTCCTCTCAGCACTAGAGATTCCAGGTTCGAATCCCAATCTGGGTGGAGTTTCCATGTTCTCCCCGTGTCCGCGTGGGTGTCCTCCGGGTTCTCCGGTTTCCTCCCACAGTCCAAAAAGTAAAGAAATCGAATGTTCCAAATTGCCCCATATAGAGTGAGTGAGTGAGTGTGTGCCCAGTGATAGATTGGCGCCCTGTCCTGGGTGTATCTGCCCAGCGCCCGAAACGTTCTCCCCTGAAGGGGCATTAAGCAAACCCACCCCCCACCCTCCCATGTGACCCTAGTAGAGAATAATAAAGAAATAAATGAATTTAAGACAGTGGGGCGGCAGGGTGGCTTAGTGATTAGCATGTTCTCCTCTCAGCGTTTGGGGATCCAGGTTGGAATCCCGATCCGGATGGAGTTTCCACGTTCTCTCCATGTCCACGTTGGTTTCCTCCGGGTTCTCCGGTTTCCTCCCACAGTGCAAAAACATGGATCGATGTCAATTGAATTCTCCAAATTGCCCCATATAGAGTGTGTCTGTGTGTGTGCCCAGCGATAGGTTGGCACCCTGTCCTGGGTGTATCTGTGTGCGTGTGTGTGTGTGTGTGTGTGTGTGTGTGTGTGTGTGTACTGTACCTTTAAGTAAGATATTTATTGTGTCATTTTCGCCCACTAAGTATCCACAGGGAAGTAATTCCGGCATTTCCGCTCCACTGGGCCTCATCACATCTCCAATACGATATCCCTCCACACTGTCAGAGCTCAATCCCAACTGACTGACCGGATCTACATGTCTGATGTATTCCTACACAGTGCAGATAATAAAATATGGCTTTGTTTATCAGTATATAGTTCCAAATACATACATACATATATATACACACATATATATAACATATATATATATTAGGGTTGTCTTCAACTAAGGATTTTCATAGTCGAATCTGATTCGTCAGATTTTCCCTATAGTCGACTGATAGTCGAATCAGTTAAAATTTCACCATAAGATGGCGCTATAAGCGTGGTTTTTAAAAAAGATTTTTTTTATATATATTTTACTTGTTTTTCTAACAAAAGAAAACCTTTTTTTTTTTTTTTTTTTTTTTTTCTAGAAATTAGGATGATTTTATTTGACAAAAGGCTATATATATAACGAAAACAAAGACATTTCATGTAAAAACTAATGCTTAGCAGCAGCCATGGGCGCCCCCATGTGGTCAAAATGGTACATTCGACTATGAGGTTCATAATCGACTACGGTTCTCCGAATCGAATCGTCGAATCAGCGAATATTGCAGCTCACCCCCTAATATATATATATATATATATATATATATATATATATATATATATATATATATATATATATATATAATACACACACACTGTGTTTACCTTAAAGAGTCGTCTCACAACCCCATCGAGAACATCCCACTTGGTTTTTCCACTGACTCTGATGCAGCCAATGAGAAAGTCCCGAGCTCTGGAACCCTAAACACAGAACCAAATGGTGTTATCAACCATGTTCCACCCATCACTGTCTTCCCAACTTTAGCCAAGTCGCCAGTGTCCACAAGCAAAGGACCATCCAACCATTCATCCATTATCTTCTGCTTTATCCTCTATTAGGATCGCGGGGCGGTTCCCCATGCCCATCCAGGGGAGAACGTTTCGGATGCTGGGCAGATACACCCAGGACAGGGCGCCGATCTATCACTGGACACACACTCACTCACACAGACACACTCTATATGGGGCAATTTGGAGAACTCAATTGACTTGATCCATGTTTTTGGACTGTGGGAGGAAACCGGAGAACCCGGAGGAAACCCACGCGGACATGGGGAGAAGATGGAAACTCCACCCAGATTGGGATTCGAACCTGGAATCTCTAGTGCTGAGAGGAGAACATGCTAACCAAAAAGCCACCATGCCGTCCTAGATAAAAACCACATTATTTAATTTTGCGTTTAATTAATTCCCAGATAAAGGTGGAGATCGCAGGTTTGGCGGTGTCGGGTTGGTGATCTGGGATCAGTTTGTGGCACCTTTACACCCAGTTCATCATTAGATCTTGGTTCCTCTAAAGGGTTCTTCCTTAAAATATCAACATAACAGGGAGTTTTGTTTTGCCACTGTCTCTTCGGCTTGCTCTTTGGAGGTTTAAAGGCTTATAACACTGTAAAGCTGCTTTATGATGATGTACTCATTCATTCATTCATTCATTCATTATCTCCCGCTTTATCCTCTATTAGGGTCGCGGTGGGGTTCCCCATGCCCATCCAGGGGAGAACGTCTCGAGCGCTGGGCAGATAGACCCAGGACAGGGCGCCAATCCATCGCTGGGCAGACACACTCACTCACACAAACACACTCTATATGGGGTAATTTTGAGAATTCAATTGACTTGATCCATGTTTTTGGATTGTGGGAGGAAACCGGAGAACCCGGAGGAAACCCACGCAGACACAGGGAGAACATGGAAACTCCACCCAGATGGGGATTCGAACCGGGAATCCCTAGCGCTGAGATGCGAATGTGCTAACCACTAAGCCGCCCGATGATGATGTACTATTGTAAAAAAAAAAACACTCTATAAATAAATTACTCACTCTCACAGACACAAACTCAATGGGGGCAATTGAAAAGATAGGAAAATTTAGCGCAGCCAATTCACCTTAAATGGATGAAATTTGGATTTCTATTGGTCTGGCAGTCCTGCAGGTTGCCCTCAATGGATTTCTATAGGTTTGCAATTGTTTCAAATGCACACAATCTGTACATGGCTGTTCTACACTGTTGATGCTGCCCCCCCCCCGCATAAGGAGGATGAGTCCCCCACTGAGTCTTGGTTCCTCTAAAGGGTTCTTCCTTAAAATAACAACATAACAGGGAGTTTTGTCTTGCCACTGTCTCTTCAGCTTGCTCTTTGGAGGTTTAAAGGTTTATAACACTGTAAAGCTGCTTCGTGACGATGTACTGATGTAAAAGGCGCTCTATAAATCAACTACCCGAACCTCCTTCCACGCTGCGTCCTCCTCCTGCAGACTGACCACCATTTTGACATGTCTGCCATCTTTCCGGAAGCCGCTGTCTCCCACCGAATCGTCCAGCAGCATGTCCACTGCATAAGAGAAGAGTGAGGACAAAGAAGAAGCAAATGGAAGATAAATGAGAAGGTAAGAATAAACAATGAAGAAGCCAGCCGATCCAAGATAAAATCCCTGTACTAGGTCACAGGGGATCAGGGTCACACCAAGCCAAGAACGTTTTGGGCGCTGGGCAGATACACCCAGGACAGGATGCCAATCTATCATTGAACACACACTCACTTACACAGACACACTCTATATGGGGCAATTTGGAGAATTCAATTGACCTTGATCCATGTTTTTGGACTTTGGGAGGAAAGCGGAGAACCCGGAGGAAACCCACACGGACACGGGGAGAACATGGAAACATCATTTGCGACGATATGTTACGATTTAATAGTCCATTAGAAACATTCAATCTATTGAGTTTCAAATAAATTAAGAAAATCGCTCGTTGGTGGAACCTTCATCCAGGTTCAAAACCCAATCCATGTTCTCCAAAAACATAGATTCTCCCCTGGATGAGCCTGGGGAACCCCCCCCCACAACCCTAGTAGTGGACTTAATGCAAGGTAATTAGACGTCCGTCTCTTAGCACTGGTGATCCAGGTTCGAATCCCAATCTGGGTGGAGTTTCCATGTTCTCCCCGTGTCCGTGTGGGTTTC
>JAFMOC010000406.1:285000-322500 GCA_019802505.1 Corydoras sp. C115 | reverse complement strand
ACACACACAGACAGACACACAAACACACAGACAACAGAGACACACACAAAAACACAACAGACAGAGATACACACACACAGAACACAACACACACAAACACAGACAAACACCACAACACACACACAGACAGACACACAGACAGAAGTACACACACACATACAGACCCATACACACACACAACGACCCACAACAAAACAGACAACAAACACACACAAGACACCACACACACACACAGACAAAACACATACACACAACACACACAACAGAAACACACAAGACACACAACACAACAATACACACACACAAAAACAGACACACACAGACAGACGATACACACACACAGACACCACCACAAACACACACACAGACACACCGACCCAACACAAAAACACACACACACACACAGACACACACACACAATACAGACACACACACACAAGACACACACATACACACACAAGACCACATACATACACAGACACACACACAGGACAACCATACACACACCATACAGACACACACATACAGACGACACACAACATACACATACACACAGACCATACGCGACTACACACACAAACACACAGACCACAGAGACACTACACACACAGACACACACAGACACACACAGACAGACAGACACACACACACACCATCAAGACCATGTGATTAGGCAACTGATCCGTATTATAAAACATAGTATTCCCGGTTCTTAAATCTGATTGGCTGAGCCGTTGGTCCAACCGTGACATCATCGACAATAACACACACCTCTTAGTGCTTCACATTCAAATTAACGCATGATACACAATACGTTCTGTTTCTGATGTTTTTTATAAGCTGCGTTCTGTTAGTTGGCCACTAGATAACATACATTTTGTGTGTTTTTGTGCAATTCCTGAGTGTTTTTTGTGTGTTTATCATGAATTTTGTCATTTTTTGTCGTTTTTTTGGCATTATTATATGTTTTTCATGCATTTTGTGCATTTTTTGTGCAATCTCTATTTGTGTTTTTTTTGCAATTTTATTTCATGTTTTTCAAATTCTGTGTGCAAATTTTTTGTGTGCTTTTTCGCATTTGTTTTGGTGGTTTCAATGCATCATGTGCATTTTTTGTGCAATTCCCGCATGTTTTATGTGTGTTTATTGCATTTGTTTTGTGTTTTTCATGCATTTTGTGCATTGCAAATTGTTTTTTCAATTCTTTTGTGTTTTTCATGCACTTTGTGCGTAATTGTGTATTTTATTGCTTTCTTTTCAGTTTTTCATGCATTTTTGTGAGCAATTATAGTGCTTTTTGTGTGTTTTTTTTATTTTTTGCATTTTTTATGTGTATTTTTTGTGCAACTTGGGCATTTGTTGTGTGCTTTTTGCATTTCTTCTGGTGTTTTCATGCATCATGTGCATTTTTTGGTGCAACTCTTGTGTGTCCTATGTGTGTTTATTGCATTTTGTGTGTTTTTTAATGAAATTTGTTTGTTGTGTGCTTTTTGCATTTCTTTTGGTCGTTTTTTTTTTTTTTTTTTTTTTTTTCATGCTTCAGGTGTGTTTTTAAAACCTGTGTTCCTACAGTTTTCAGGTTTCTCCCACAGTCCAAAAACTTGGATTTATGGTAATTCGAATGCTCCAAGTAACCTCATATAATGTGTGTGTGTGTGTGTGTGGTGTGTGTGTGTGTGTGTCATTTGAACAATAGTATATAATATAGTTATACCTGTGCGATGAGGTTTGAAGTTGAGGTCTGGTGTGTTGATGACGCCGTTGATGGTCGCCTGAGCAACTGCGTTCTGCTTTTTTAACAACTCTATAGTCTTCCTCAGTTCATTTAACTCCGAGTCCTAACACACACACACACACACACACACACACACACACACACACACACACACACACACACACACACACACATACAACATCAGAAAAGTGCCATCGTGTCGCAGATAGGCTCGTCATAGGGGATTCCCGGTTCAAATCCCAATCTGGGTGGAGTTTGCATGTTCTCCCCGTGTCGGTGTGGGTTTCCTCCGGGTTCTCCGGTTTCCTCCCACAGTCCAAAAACATGGATCAAGGTCAACTGAATTCTCCAAATTGCCCCATATAGACTGTGTTTGTAAGTGAGTGTGTGTCCAGCGATAGATTGGCCTCCTTTCCTGGGTGTATCTGCCCAGCGCCCGAAACGTTCTCCCCTGAATGGGCACGTGGAACCCCCCCCCCCCCCCCCCCCCCCCCCCCCCCCCCCCACGACGACCCTAGTAGAGGATAATGGATGGATGGATGTGTGTGTATTTACCTTCTGTTCTGCAGTCATTGTAAGACTCTTTAATCTGATGGTCATGTTGGCCAGACTTTGTTCAAACGCGGCCACCAAGTGTGCCTGAAACACACACACACACACACACAATTATATAACAAACTATATATAAACAAGTTCGAATCACAATCTGGGTGGTGTTTCCATGTTCTCCCCGTGTCCGCGTGGGTTTCCTCCAGGTTCTCTGGTTTCCTCCCACAGTCCAAAAACATGGACCAAGGTGAATTGAATTCTCCAAATTGCCCCTTATAGAGTTTGTCTGTGTGAGTGAGTGTATCCAACGATGGATTGGCGCCCTTTCCTGGATGTCTTGGGTATCTGCCCAGCACCCCAAACATTCTCCCCTGATTGGGTAACAGGTTTCCGGTTCCTCTAACGATCAAATACTGGCGCAAATCTACAAAAAAACACCCAAATCCCACAAAACTGCACAAAGAAAACATGAAAAACACACAAAAAAATGCCAAAAAACACACAAACTGCAGCAATAAATGGACTACAAATACGCACATAAGGCAAAAGACACACAAGAAGGTGTGTTTGCCCATATGGAATCATTGAATGAATGCTCTAAATTGCCCCATATAGAGTGTGTTGGGTGTGAATGAGTATGTGCCGGGCAATAGATTGGCGTCCCTTCCCGGATGTATCTACCCAGCGCCCAAAACGTTCTCCTCATCGGATAAGCATGGGAGACCACCCCCCCCCCCCCCCCCCCCCCAGTGCCAGTTCCACTTTGGTCTTCATCACATGACGTTGGAACTCCATTGAGTCTAGAACTTAGACGTCTGATTCGCTAATGAACCACAAACAAGGTGAGTGTCAAAGAAACATGACGGACCAGCTGTGGAAACTCCACCCATATTACACACTGTGTACTAACACGGAACCCTCACGCTATGTAGAACCGGTTACACACACCCTCTGTCTGAGCGCGCGTGTGTGTGTGTGTGTGTGTGTGTGTGTGTGTGTGTGTGTGTGTGTGTGTGTGTGTGTGTATTCACATTGGCAGTGAGCTGAGTGGTCAGTGCAGACACTTTCTCCTGAGAGGCATCCAGCTCTCTGCGTAACTTGCGGATCTAAAAAAAACAAAAACACGTTTAAAGAAAAGAAAGAGTTTTCTATTTTAAAATACGATATTCAAATATTTATTTTTTATATATATATATATATATATATATATATATATATATATATATATATACAAAAAAACACCCAAATCCCACAAAACTGCACAAAGAAAACATGGAAAACAATTTGCTTTCACAATAAGGAGATACGTATATATATATATATATATATAAGAGATATATATATATATAGAGAGAGAGAGAGAGAGAGAGAGAGAGAGAGAGAGAGAGAGAGAGAGAGTTTATTATAATTGACAATGTAATATAAGCTAATAGAGATTAGATACTAATAGACATATATATATATATATATACTGTATAAAGAGAGAGAGAGATAAGGATATAAATAAATACAGAGAAAAACATAAAAAATACAAAGAGAGACAAAACGACAGAGAGAGAACAGAGGAAATGAGAGAGGGATGATGAAAGAGAGAGACAGAGAGAGAGAAGTGCCTGAACTGAACTGCCCCAAATACACCACCATCAGAGACAAATACTTTGACCAATTACATGAAGACATGTACATGAATACATTTAGAACCCTCACACACACACATATATATACTGTATATATACAGGAACGGGGGCTTAGTGGTTAGCATGTTCTCCTCTCAGCTCTAGGGATTCCCGAATCTGGGTGGAGATTTCATGTTCTCCCCGTGTCTGCGTGGGTTTCCTCCCACAGTCCAAAAACATGGATCAAGTCAATTGAATTCTCCAAATTGCCCCATATAGAGTGTGTCTGTGTGAGTGAGTGTGTGTTCAGCGATAGATTGGCACCCTGTCCTGGGTGTATCTGCCCAACGCCCGAAACGTTCTCCGCTGGATGGGCATGGGGAACACCCCCGCGACCCTAGTAGAGGATAGAGTGGAAGATAATGGATGGATGGATGGATGGATGGATATATATATATATATATGTTTACATTACATTACATATAATCATTACTATTATTTTTTAATTACAAACATATAATCTTTATTAATGAATTAACATAACTTGTTTCCTTATTCCTGTTATTTTATCTGTATATAATTTGCTTTGACAATAAGGATGTAAACATTTGTCATATCAATAAAGCAAATTGAATTGAACTGTGAGAGTCACAAAAAAGAGACAAAAAAAGAGAGAGGAATAGAGAGAAGGAAAGAGGGACGAAGAGATAGAGCGAGAGAGAGAGAGAGAGAGAGAGAGAGAGAGAGAGAGAGCGAGAGAGCGAGAGAGCGAGAGAGCGAGAGAGAGAGAGAGGATATAAAGAAAGACAGAGAAAAAACACAAGAAAAATACAAAGAGAGAGAGAGAGAGAGAGAGAGACTATAGGATGTAACAGTCAGTAATGCAGGTGGAGTGCAGGGTGGAGGAGGTTCTGCTTTGTGTGGATCACAGGTGTGTGGAGGGGGGGGGGGGAGTGAGAGCGGAACATAATGCAGGGTGGGTGGCAGGTGTGTGCAGATAAAGAAAACACCCCACATGGTTTATTCCATTAGTGAGCGTTTCCTCATACAGGCCAAACAGGCTGCTCTAAATTGCCCCTATCAAAATTGCCCCTATGTAGTGTGTGTGTGTGTGTGTTTGTGTGCCCAGTGATAGATTGGCGTCCTGTTCTGGGTGTATCTGCCCAACTCCTGAAACGTTCTCCCCTGGATGGCCACCCCCCCCACCCTCCCATGTGACCCTAGTAGAGGATAATAAATGAATAAATGAATTTAACACAGTGGGGCGACATGGTGGCTTAGCATGTTCTCTCAGCGCTGGGGATTCCATGTTCCCTCCGTGTCCGCATGGGTTTCCTCCCACAATCCAAAAACATGGACTCAAGGTAAATCACATGTTCTAAATTACCCCATATAGAGTGTGTGTCAAATTCTAATCTGGGTGGAGTTTCCACGTTCTCCCCGTGTCCTCGTGGGTTTCCTCAGGGTTCTCCGCTTTCCTCCCACGGTCCAAAAGACATGGAGAATCCAATCAAATCCAATCAAGGTGAATCCAATGCTCTAAATTGCCCCACATATAGTGAGAGAGTGTGTGCCCAGTGATAGATTGCTGTCCTGTCCTGGGTGTATCTGCCCAGCGCCCGAAACGTTCTCCCTTGGATGGGCATGTGGAACCCCCCCACCCCCCACCCCGCACCCTGCAACTTAATCCCTGTGGAAGATAATGTGTGTTAAATGGGGTGAAACAGGACCTGAGTAAAAGTACCCTCAGGTGTAAGCTTTGATAACAGGTCATTGGGAACATACGCTGGAGTGCACACACACACACACACACACACACACACACACACACACACACACACACACACACACACACACACACACACACACACACACACACAGTAAAAGAGGACATGTACGTACA
Source organism: Corydoras sp. C115 (assembly GCA_019802505.1). Classification (NCBI taxonomy): domain Eukaryota; kingdom Metazoa; phylum Chordata; class Actinopteri; order Siluriformes; family Callichthyidae; genus Corydoras; species Corydoras sp. C115. The sequence goes on along the minus strand of JAFMOC010000406.1, from coordinate 316,697 downwards.
AGGTGTAATTGATCTGCACAATAGTTAGGAAATCCTGCACTTATGAAAGAAAAGTGCGTGCGTGTGTGTGTGTGTGTGTGTGTGTGTGTGTGTGTGTGTTCTTACCTCCGTCTGTGATTTCTCCTCGTTCTGAAATAGAACAAAAGCAGAACATGACATACGGAATTGAGTACAAAAACACTTCCCTAAAAAGGAAAAGAGAATTTCCCCAGAATACCGTTTTTGTTGGTTGTTGTTGTGTGTGTGTGTGTGTGTGTGTGTGTGTGTGTGTGTGTGTGTGTGCGCAGGTTGGCGTGTAATGATATCGGCAGAAGTAATAATTTGTCTCCACCTACACCTGCCCTTCTGTGTTTTTAGTCTCGCACGATAGCGTGCGTTGCCAGTCAACCCACACACACACACACACACACACACACACACACACACACACACACACACACACACGCAGTTCCAGTCAAAACATTACCACCCAAGAAAAATGCTCAAGGCTTGTGACATACTCATACACTCCATTACGCATGACAGACACACACACACACACACACACACACACACACACACACACACACAGAGCTGTGTTAAAGCAGTGTTGGTTCCAAAATTAAACAAATAGAGACATAGAGTAACATAGAGTACACACACACACACACACACACAAAACACACACACACAAAACATACACACACAGAGTTGTGTTAAAGCAGTGTTGGTTCCAAGATGACACATATAGAGACATAGAGTAACATATAGTACACACACACACACTTACACAAATATACAAATACACACACACACACAGATACACACACAGAGTTGTGTTAAAACAGTGTTGGTTCCAAAATGACACATATAGAGACATAGAGTAACATATAGTACACACACACACACACAAACACACACACACAAAGAGTTGTGTTAAAGCAGTGTTGGTTCCAAAATGACACATAAAGAGACATAGAGTAACATATAGTACACACACACACACACACACACACACTTACACAAATATACAAATACACATACACACACATACAGGCACATGCACACACACTTACACAAATACACACACACACACATGCACACACACACAGACACACACACACAGGCACATGCGCACACACACCCACACACACAGAGCTGTGCTAAAGCAGTGTTGGTTCCAAAATGCCAGTGATAGAGACAGAGTAACAGACTCCCCACTCACACACACACACACACACACACACACACACACACACACAGTGTGAAATAACCTTAGAACACCACAGTAATCTCATTTCGAATAATAAATGTGATCAGAAATGTGCTGCCGTTCGCGTTCACGTATTAGAACCGATTTGCAAATGTTCTCCACACGGCGACATTCGCAGTGCAAATGTGTTCTAACACATAAAAGTCAGAACATGTACTCCATCTGTGACTTACCGTGTTATGCCATGAGTTCACAGTGCCATTGATAGACATCACAGTAGCCATCATCCTCTCTCTCGCTCTCGCACACACACACACACACTCTCTCACGCTCTCTCTCACTCTCGCACTTTCTCTCTCGCTCTCACACTTTCTCGCACACACACACACACACACACACACTCTCTCACACTCTCTGTATGTATCCAGTCCCTGTTGTCTGTAAACATTAAACTACGCTCTGTCAGCACATGGATATCCATTCCCTCCCTGCCATGTGACATTCCTTTAACCACACCCCCAACCTCCACCCGAAGCCTACACACCTGCACAGCCCTTAAATGGGCGGGGCTTATTCACAGCCTAGTCAGCCTTTTACATTTTCTTTCATCTTCATTCATTATCTCCCGCTTTATTCTCTATTAGGGTTGGGGGGGGGTTCCCCATGCCCATCCAGGGGAGAACGTTTCGGGCGTTGGGCAGATACACCCAGGACAGGACGCCAATCTATCACTGGGCACACACTCACTTACACAGACACACACTGGGGCAATTTAGGGCATTCAATTGACATTGAATCCAAGTTTTTGGACTGTAGGAGGAAACCCACGGGGACACGGGGAGAACATGGAAACTCCACCCAGATCGGGATTCGAACCTAGATCCCCAGCGTCGAGAGGCCCATATAGATGTTGACCACTAAGCCACCATGCCGCCCTTTTTAAGTATTATTAAGTATTAAAAACAAAAAGAGATTAGCATGTTCTCCTCTCAGCGCTGCGGATCCAGGTTCGGATCCCGGTCTGGGTGGACTTTTTCTACTGGATGTTCTCTCCCCATGGTTTTCCTCCAGGTTCTCCGGGTTTCTCAGACAGCCCCAAACCATGGATTCAAGGTCAATTCTTTTCTTCATTCATTATCTTCAGCTAAATCTACCCCTCTATTAGGGTCACGCATTGCGGGGGGGGTTCCCCATGCCCATCCAGGGGAGAACGTTTCGGGAGTTGGGCAGATACACCCAGGACAGGACGCCAATCTATCACTGGGCACACACTCACTCACACAGACACACACTGGGGCAATTTAGGGCATTCAATTGACATTGAATCCAAGTTTTTGGACTGTAGGAGGAAACCCACGGGGACACGGGGAGAACATGGAAACTCCACCCAGATCGGGATTCGAACCTAGATCCCCAGCGTCGAGAGGCCCATATAGATGTTGACCACTAAGCCACCATGCCGCCCTTGTTAAGTATTATTAAGTATTAAAAACAAAAAGAGATTAGCATGTTCTCCTCTCAGCGCTGCGGATCCAGGTTCGGATCCCGGTCTGGGTGGACTTTTTCTACTGGATGTTCTCTCCCCATGGTTTTCCTCCAGGTTCTCCGGGTTTCTCCCACAGTCCCAAACCATGGATTCAAGGTCAATTCTTTTCTTCATTCATTATCTTCAGCTAAATCTACCCCTCTACTAGGATCACGCATTGCGGGGGGGTTCCCCATGCCCATCCAGGGGAGAACGTTTCGGGCGTTGGGCAGATACACCCAGGACAAGACGCCAATCTATCACTGGGCACACACTCACTTACACAGACACACACTGGGGCAATTTAGGGCATTCAATTGACATTGAATCCATGTTTTTGGACTGTAGGAGGAAACCCACGGGGACACGGGGAGAACATGGAAACTCCACCCAGATCGGGATTCGAACCTAGATCCTCAGCGTCGAGAGGCGGACATGTTGACCACTAAGCCACCATGCCGCCCTTGTTAAGTATTATTAAGTATTAAAAACAAAAAGAGATTAGCATGTTCTCCTCTCAGCGCTGCGGATCCAGGTTCGGATCCCGGTCTGGGTGGACTTTTTCTACTGGATGTTCTCTCCCCATGGTTTTCCTCCAGGTTCTCCGGGTTTCTCCCACAGTCCCAAACCATGGATTCAAGGTCAATTCTTTTCTTCATTCATTATCTTCAGCTAAATCTACCCCTTTACTAGGGTCACGCATTGCGGGGGGGTTCCCCATGCCCATCCAGGGGACAATGTTTCGGGCGCTGGGCAGATACGCCCAGGACAGGACGCCAATCTATTGCTGAACATACTCACTCACATAGACAAACTCTATATGGGGCAATTTGGAGAATTCAATTGACCTTGAATCCATCTTTTTGGACTGTGGGAGCAAACCAGAGAACCCGGAGGAAACCCACGTGGACACGGGGAGAATTCAGCACACAAACTATATTGGGGCAATTTAGTGCAGCCAATTTTACCTTGAATCCATATTTTTGGACTGTGGGAGGAAACCAGAGAACCCGGAGGAAACTCACGCGGACACGGGGAGAACATGGAAACTCCACCCAGATTGGGATTCGAACCTGGATCGCCAGTGCTAACCACTAAGCCACCGTGCCGCCACAAGGTAAATGCAATGCTCTAAATTGCCCCATATAGAGTGTGTCCTGTCCAGAGGGTATCTAACCAGCCCCCGAAATGTCCCCCCTCCCCGCAACCCTATTAGAGGATAAAGCAGAAGATAATGAGATGGTTCGGGTTTAGCATGGTGGTGGCAGCATTATACATTGGATTTGTTTTTGAATTTTTTCTGCAGCGAGAACTTGGGGTTCTCTTGGGGGGGGGGGGGTGGGGTGGGTTTATCCAGTTGTTAACCTCAAACCCCGCCAGTGAACAAGGTACTAAGACTTATGAAAGCGGTTGAAATAAAACTAAGTGCGAGTCATACGTCTTTAGCTTCGTAGCTACATCAGACCATAGAACTTCAAAAGTTGAGGGAAGTACTTACGGTGGAATAGATGGACGACGTGCTGGAGACCAGAGACAGAGAAGAACCGTGCACTGGGGGTAGAAAGAAAAAAAACGTGTTAGATGTACACGACCGAACTCCAGGATTGAACCTCCACTCTTTAGCTTCATAATCTTGTATATCACCATCACACTACAGTGTCACTGCAGTGCAGAGAATGATCCCCCACCCAAATAATACCTGCTCTACGGTAGTCCTGTGGGGGCCTGCCCATTAAATTATTAGAAAACCACATGCAGGGGTACGGTAACTGTGAAAAATAAGGGTACTGAGAGTCTAGAACCATAGGTTTGAACTTAATTAAGTGCCCAGTGAGTGTATGCGGTCCGAGAATGTCACCTGGTAGGTTGTAAGTACATTTAAGAACCCTGAGAAGGTACAAGGGCCTAAGCCTTCAGACTTCTCGGAGAGTGGAAGACTATCTATGACATTGGGGTCGAAACCCGGGAGGAAGGAACGTCCAAGAACGTTACCTGTTGGTTCGTAGGTACGTTCTAGAACCCCAATAAGTTACAGGGTTGTACAAGGAACCAAGCCTTTAGATTTCTCGGTAAGCGAGTTGGAGTGGGCAGGGCAAGTGGAGGTTTTAGTAGCCGTGGGTTGAACGGTAGACGCGGAAGACACCCCGTGACATTGGGATCGAAACCCGGGAGGAATGAACGTCCAAGAACGTTACCTTTGGGCTCGTAGGTACGTTCTAGAACCACGATAAGATACAGTGTTGTTCAAGGACGCAAGCCTTTAGATTTCTCGGAACGGGAAGTGGAGTGGGAGGTTTTAGTAGCTGTGGACTGAGCAAAAGGCGTGGAAGACCGGGAGGAATGAACATCCAAGAACGTTACCTGTGAGCGCGTAGGTACATGCTAGAACCCTGATAAGAAACAGGGTTGTACAAGGAACCAATCCTTTAGATTTCTCGGTAAGCGAGGTGGAGTGGACTGGGCAAGCGGAGGATTCAGTGGCCGTGGGTTGAGTGGTAGACGTGGAAGACACCCCATGACATTGGGGTAGAAACCCGGGAAAAATGAACTTCCAAGAACATCACCTGTGGTCTTGTAGGTACATTCTACAACCCTGAGAATGTACACTTGCCCCACTCCACTCCACTCTACGAGATTGGGGTCAAAACCCAGGAGGAATGAACGTCCAAGAACATCGCCTGTGGGCGTTCTAGAACCCTGACAAGGTACAGGGTTGTACAAGGGCCCAAGCCTTAGGTGTAGGTGGGGCAAGCAGAGGTCCCAGCAGCCTGGGACCCACCTGGGATGGGGTGGAAGATTCGAGGGGGGGGGGGGCAGACCGCTGGCGACCTGTCGCTTTAAAGGACCGCTGACCGTGATGGCCCCACACTGGAGGGATGTCTAGTGTTCCGTAGAGGGTGCTCATGAGGGTGCTACAATAATTCTTATTAAAAACGAACCTCATTAAAGGGATAATTATTGCTCACCTTCCTCAAAGCCGTCCCGGAAGGAGGCCGAGCGACTCGTTCCTCGCGTTTTCTCATCCAGCGAGACGCAGGAGGTTCTGTTGCGGGGCTCGCAACACACATCCAGCACGGGGTCCTGATTGTTCAGACCGCTGTTCCGTAGACTGGCCAGGTTTATCTGAGCTGCCGTGGTGGGACTAGTAGCTAAAAACATAAGAACAAAGGGTCAGTAACTTGCGAGTGTGATTCTAGCAAAGTCTAAGGATTTTACGCAAAGTTTGCAGTTTTACGACTTTGTTCTATGTGCTAGAGTGTCGTAGGGGGAGCAGCAGGAACGCAATTTTCCAAATATTCACAAATCAGTCTGTGGTTGTAGCTACCAGGTGTCTCTGCATATCACGCAGGACGTGGCGAATTTAGCGTTCGTAGCTCGTTCGTAGCTCGTTCATAGCTAGTTCGTAGCTAGTTACTCCACTTTGAAGATCAGGAGTGAACGAAGAGTGCGATTTCACAAAACCGGTCTGGTTACAGCTAGCTAGGCAAATTTTGTTTTTGTTGCGTAATAATTGGTCGAGTTACAGAACTTTAAAACTCATCGTAATGCGATGTAAAGGTGAATTTTGGAAATATCTTGGGAATGGTTCGACCGATTCCTTAGCTGTTTACGAACGCCAATCTCACCAATGAGCCGGACGCATCCTACGGAAATTGTCTCAATGGCTTGAAAATTGCCGGAGAATTGTGGGATACAATTATGGGCTACCATATAATTACTGGTGGTGGAAGAGCGTTCTCCCACAAGGTTCCTCCAACTCGGAGCCTCACCGTTGCTCTTTGTAATACGGAATCGCTAGCAATTTTTAAAAGTTAATTAAAAACACCTTTATTTACCTTCGCGTTGAAATAATTATCTGTAGCTAAAGGTGTAGCTATCAGGCTTGGTGCCACCACTCTTGGTGTCGAATTATCCCAGTGGAATGAACGTCCAAGAACATTCATCTGCGAGCTTGTAGGTACGTTCTAGAACCCTGATAAGGTACAGTATTGTACAAGAGCCCAAGCCTTTGGATTTGTTGAAAAGTGAAGTGGAGTAGGCGGATAATTATCTGTAGCTAAAGGTAGAGATCTCAGGATTGGCGCCACCACTTTTGTCGGTGGCACAAAATATCAACAATACTGTAAAGTATCCTTGTATCCTTGACGTACAAGTAGCTAACTTTGGTAGCTTCAGTGGACCGTCTTGGAAAGACATCACTGTTTTAAATGCGTAATCACGTCGGTTGAGATTGCAAAATAGTCAAAATACGGCATAACAATATAATCAATAAAGATTGGACTGTCCCAAATTACCAAGATGGGCAAAGTTAAAGCGCGTGCCCGATGGGGACGTCAGGCTGGAGCCGGTGGAGAACGGCGAGTTGCTGGCCGAGTCCTGCAAGCCACTGATGGAATGGGAGCGCAGCCAATCGCGGCCGTCGTCCGGACGTAATTGCGGCGACGGCGCGTACCTGAAAAAGAGTGCTTCGTTATAGTCTACGTGTCACATCGTAGAGTTAAATATATGTTAAAAGTTTGTGGACACCAGATTGTAGAGATCGTTCCCATTCGTGCACCGAGGGGTCGTGGCATAAGAATTTGGGGATGTCTTAGGTAACACCACCAAAGCTTGTTGGAATCGTTACTATACACACGTATGTCACGTTGCCAAGTGGCAGGATTCAGAACGGTTACGTTAGCATTCGACTCCTATGTATGAAATGCGTGTTTATTGAAAGCTAAATCGTTAATAACGACGGGATCTAATCCGGTTATACAGTAAACACTAATCACTGAGTAACAGGATTCCGGATTCTGTTATTAAATTACAGAACTCGGTTAGTACTCATCGGGAATCGCCTAACTGATTATATTAATCTTATATTAATTATATGTTAACAGTTCAGCCAATCAGATTTCAGGATGGGTACTACACATTTTATAGTAATCAATAAGGAACATGTTATTTATTTAATTGTGAATAAATCACAGAAAAATACGGTGGCTTGGTGGTTAGCATGTTCTCCTCTCAGCGCTAGGGATTCCCGGTTCGAATCCCAATCTGGGTGGAGTTTCCATGCTCTCCCCGTGTCCACGTGGGTTTCCTCCGGGTTCTCCAGTTTCCTCCCACAGTCCAAAAACATGGATCAAGGTCAATTGAATTCTCCAAATTGCCCCATATAGAGTGTGTCTGTGAGAATGAGTATGTGCCCAGCGATGGATTGGCGCCCTGACCTGGGTCTATCTGCCCAGCGCCCGAAACGTTCTCCCCTGGATGGGGAATCTCCCCCCCCCCCCCAAGGTGAGCGTTATTTTCCATGATGTCACGGCTGGACAAACGGCTCAGCCAATCAGATTACAGGACGGGAACTACCCGTTTCATATTGTTACTTAATGGAAGCTAGCATCGCAATATCGTCCAAAATGGTCTAGGGTCGAGGTTAAAGGTGAAGTTTGACAATGTGTGTGATGGATGTGAACAAATAAAGAGGGAAAGCGGGATGAATGCATTCACTCCACACACCAACAGCGCTCTAATTAGCAAAGGAACCACGGAACAGCCGCATTAAAGGTGAAGGGGGATCAAGCAGCCACCGGAAAGCCAACACCCACACACACACACACACAAGGATTCTGCGTTTCGCACACGAACACCATTACCTGTTCTGTTTCCGAGGCAAGGTGTTGCGGCTGAATTTAGGACTGGCAGAGGGAGAAGAGAAAGGACTATAGAGAACGTGGATTAAAGGGGAAAAGAGGAAAAAAAGAGAGTGTTGGATGAGAAACAAGGTGTTGAGGAAAATATCCCAATGCTACGAGGAACCCGCACAGTCGTTCCGTCCGAACACCGTTTTTAGAAACGTCGTTATTTAACAAATACTTCTTTTTTAATTTCATGTTCTAATACCTTAAACCAGCGGTTCTCAAACTGGTACGCAAAGTTGCACGAGGTGGTACTAATCAACCAGCTAATGGTTTTTACTGAACACTGACAGCTGAGTAACGGGATACCGCCTTATTATATATTAATCTGTATCGCGGCATGGTGGCTTAGTGGTTAGCATGTTCTCCTCTCAGCGCTGGGGATTCAGGTTGGAATCCCAATCTGGGTGGAGTTTCTATGTTCTCCCTGTGTTCACGTGCGTTTCCTCCGGGTTCTCCGGTTTCCTCCCACAGTCCAAAAAACATGGATCAAGGTCAATTGAATTCTCCAAATTGCCCCATATAGAGTGTGTATGTGTGAGTGAGTGTGTGCCCAGTGATAGGTTGGCGTCCTGTCCTGGGTCTATCTGCCCAGCGCCCGAAACGTTTTCCCCTGGATGGGCATGTGGAACCCCCCCCCCCCACACACACACACACACACACACACATGACCCTAGTACAGGATAAGGCGAATATAATAGGTGGATGGATTTCAACTGAAGTTAGCATGTTCTCCTCTCAGCACTAGGTATTGCCGGTTCAAATGCCAATCTGGGTGAAGTTTCCATGGCAATTTGGAGAATTCAATTGACCCTTGTCCGCGTGGGTTTCCTCCGGGTTCTGAGGTTGCCTCCCCCATGTCCATTCAGGGGAGAACCGTGGAGATCTATCACTGGGCACACACTCACTCACAGACAGACTCTATATGGGGCAATTTGAAGAATTCAATTGACCTTGATCCATGTTTTTGGACTGTGAGAGGAAACCGGAGAACTCGGAGAAAATCCACACAGACACGGTGAGAACATAGAAACTCCACCCAGATTGGGATTCGAACCTGCATCCCCAGAGGCGAACGTGCTAACCACTAAGCCACCGTTTCTCCCTGTTAACTAAAGTTGTGTTCCAGGTCACTCACCTCTCCGTCTTGGCACTGCCGGTGCGTTTGATTGGCTGGTGGCCGTCGTCCCGGTGATACCCGCTGCTGACGGACATGTCGATGGACTCGGAGCTGGTGTGCATGCTGCTGACCGAGGGGTAGCCCCACGTGCCCGTGCCCCCCGAGTAGCCGGAGCCGGGGCTGGAGGCCTGTTCACTGCCGCCGGCCGACGGCGAATCCAGGGTTCCAGCGGAGGAAACGCTGTGGTGGCCCAGCGTGGCGTGCGGGTTGGAAATGACCACAGAGTTCTTCAAACTCTCTGCCCCGATGGACTGCTTCCCGGCCTTTCCGCCAAAAAGTCTGCACCGGAAAAACATACACGTCCAAGATGCATGGTGAGTTCCTCTGATTGCCCCCATGAACAAGATAACACAGAATATCAGCATCCGGGGGCGGCATGTGGCTTGGTGGCTAAGTGTGTTTGCATGGGGTTGTCCGGGTTCCTCCCACAGTGCAGAAACATGGGGTCAAGGTTAATTGAATTCTCCAAATTGCCCCATATAGAGTGTGTCTGGGTGAGTAAGTGTGTGCCCAGCAATGGACTGGCGCCCTGTCCTGGATGTCTCTGCCCAGCGGCCGAAACGTTCTCCCCTGGATGGGCATGATCTGCCTTCCTAAGTGGGTAGGGTATTGGGATCTCTGAGATAACATTGTGGAATCTACCACCAGAACCTTCTCACAATTGCACTGTCCCTTTAAACTAGATGACAAAAGGGACCTAAGGTCTGGAGTCACAATTCCCAATCCAATGGAGGGTACGGTGGTTAAGTGGTTAAGTGGTGGTTAAGGCTATCAATCTGAAGTTTGTGGGTTCAATCCCAGGTCAATGAAGGAACCAAGGTGGGTCTCCTAAGACCCTTAACCCTCCTTGTTCCAGGTGTTGTGACCCCCAACCACAAGTTGTTATGATGGACAGGGGGATCTACAAACAAGAGCCTTAACTTTTGGCAGTGGTACCTAAGTGGTTGGGGTGTTGCCTTGTCAATCTGAAGGTTGAGGTTCTCCAAACAACCTTAACTTTTGGGAGTGGTAACCGAGTGGTTAGGTGTTGCCTTATCAATCTGAAGGTTGAGGTTCTCAAAACAGTCTTAACGTTTGGTAGGGTTAACCAAGTGGTTAGGGTGTTGCCTTATCAATCTGAAGGTTGGGGGTTCAAAAAACTAATTAAGGTCTTGTTTGGAGAACTTCCAACCTTCAAATTGATAAGGAAACAACTTGACCACTTGGTTACCACTCCCAAAGGTTAAGGCTGTTTGGAGAACCCCTAACCTTTGGATTGATAAGGCAACAACCTAACCGCTTGGTTACCACTCCCAAAAGTTAAGGCTCCTGTTTGGAGAACCCCCAAACCTCGCGTTTGGAGAACCCCCAACCTTCAGATTGACAAGGCAACAACCTAACCCACTTGGTTACACCTCCCAAAATTTAAGGCTCTTGTTTGGACAACCCACAACCTTCAGAGAAATAAGGCAGCACCCCAACCATTTGGTTACCCTTCCAAAAAGTTAAGATTGTTAAGCGTAGCCTAAGCTATATTGCAAATGTGTTACTGGATCTTGATGGTGTCTGCGAGTACCTTCGTAACGTCGGCGATGAACCCTCTGGGTATTTATTTCCTTGCCTCGTCGTTTGTGGAATCGTTGAACTCAAACCGATGGCGTTCGCTCGCAGGTTGTCGGCCTCGGTCACACCACCCTTTTCCTTATCCGTCTGATTGGACTTTTGACTGGGGATGGGTTCTCGGGTCTTATTGGCCACCACTGTGACACTAAGGGTGGGACCTCGAACGCTGGGTCCAGATTCTATACTGCTGGTCGAGGAGCGGTTGTAGGTGGAACGGGAGGGTCTCGGAAGACTACGGTACTGCAAGGTCGACCTCATGCAACCATCCTCCGGCGTAACCATGGCGCCCTCTAGTGAGCCCTTTAGGCCAGATCTCACGCCACCTACAGTCAACGCCGAGGATTTGGGGATTTTGCCCAGGGTGGCCGAGCCACTGGTAACCAACGCCCCGCTTGCCGTCACCATGGCTGGCATGCCAGTCGTCGGTGTTCCACTGGGTTTTTTGAATCCGAACATTCCGGTGGTGTTGCGCGAGTCGGACGTCGGGTCGCTGGGAAAGTGTGGAGAAACGCGGCCCTTCTCGGAGACCTTAGCATCGTCGGTTTTGGCTACAGGGAACGCAAAGAAGAACATGAGAACGTCAATATGTAAAGGATACAACTTTCCATGTTCTATTTCATTTAATGTTTCTATTGGACGGCACGCTAGCTTAGTGGATAGCATGTTCTCCTCTCAGCGGAAATTCCTGGTTCCAAATCTGGGTGGAGTTTTGATGTTCTCCCCGTGTCCACGTGGGTTTCCTCTGGGTTCTCTGGTTTTCTCCCACAGTCCAAATTATATGGAACCAAGTTAAATGCTCTAAACTGCCCCATATGTGTCTAGCGATAGATTGGCGTCCTGTCCTGGGTGTATCTGCCCAGCACCTGAAACGTTCCCCCCGAATAGGCATAGGGAACCCCCCCCCCTCACCCTTTTGCAATGCTTTAAATTGCCCCATATAGAGCGTGGAGGGATTCAAGTCCTATAGCATTAAGGTGAAGATAAGAAATGAATAATGACAGAATTGCCTGTGTGTGTGTGTGACATATTAAGCCATATTAATATTAATATTAATGCCCCCCCAATTCTAATGGACCCTAATAATTGCCATATATAGCAATCTCCATATATGTCCATAATGTCCTTATATGGCAATCACACTAATAAAGCAACACACAGAAGTCAGAAATACATCGCACCCATAATTCCTTACCTGTGCCTTGCGATTTGAGGCCAGCCGTTCCCATGGTTACCGGTGTGTTCTTTGTGCGGGGCGTGGTCACGCCCACCTGTGCGCTCATCCCCCGCCTCCAGGAACCGGTGTGAGTCACCCTGCGTTTCCCAGCCTTACCCATATCCGACTCGTCGGACACGTCGGAGGGATGGCGGCGCCACTTGGATCCCGCCTCCATTTTCAGGCCGCTGTCGGACCCCCCGTCCGATCGCTTCGTATCGTCACATGACCAGGAGGAGGTTCGCTCGCACGCCGAGTGTTTGTCAGCATCTGTCTGCAGCTGGAGACAAAATGCACAGTGAGTGGCACCCTGTCCTGGGACGTTCTCCACTGGATGGGCATAGAGAACCCCCCCCCTCCCTGGTAGAATTTGGGTGGTGGAGTGTTTATAGTCAGTTCTGCAGTGACACTGATGCAGTGAGGGGGTTCTAGTGCAGCAGTGCTGCTGGAGTTTCATTTAAACACCTCACTGACACTGCTGGGATAGGACCAAATAATCCCTGCTCTGTGGTGCTACTATTGGGATCCTGACCACTAGAACAGAGTACACAGTATGTACTGTAGAACACAAACAGATGGACTACAGAATGCCATTGTAGAACTACAAAGTCCATCTTTACAGTAAGTGGAACTGAGAACATGGACATCTTTGTTGTTGTTAGTCCCCTGTTGGTTCTCCATCAGAGAAGAGGTAGAATTTGGGTGGTGGATTGCTGGGATAGGAATAATGCCCCCACCCAATAATCCCTGCTCTGTGGTGCTGCTATTGGGGTTCTGACCTTTAGAACCGAGTACACAGTATGTACTGTAGAACACAAACAGATGGACTACAGAATGTCATTGTAGAACTACAAAGTCCATCCAAGTGTAACTGAGAACATGGAGAACCAGTGTGGCAAAAGGGGGCATGGCTAAATATTTGACTGCTACTGTATATGTTCTACAATTCCAGACTGTAGTCAATCTGTGTTCTGTGTTTTTGTTAGTCCCCTGTTGGTTCTCCATCACAGAACAGATAGAATTTGGGTGGTGGATTGTTTATTTTCAGTTCTGCCGTGACACTGATGCAGTACGGGGGTTCTAGTGCAGCAGTGCTGCTGTAGTTTAATTTAAACACCTCAGTGACACTGCTGGGATAGGACCAAATAATCCCTGACCTGTGGTGCTACTATTGGGGTTCTGAGCATTAGAACAGAGTACACCGTATGTACTGTAGAACACAAACAGATGGACTACAGAATGCCATTGTAGAACTACAAAGTCCATCTTTACAGTAAGTGGAACTGAGAACATGGACATCTTTTTTGTTGTTAGTCCCCTGTTGGTTCTCCATCAGATAAGAGGTAGAATTTGGGTGGTGGATTGCTGGGATAGGAATAATGCCCCCACCCAATAATCCCTGCTCTGTGGTGCTGCTTTTGGGGTTCTGACCTTTAGAACCGAGTACACAGTATGTACTGTAGAACACAAACAGATGGACTACAGAATGCCATTACAGAACTACAAAGTCCACCCAAGTGTAACTGAGAACATGGAGAACGAGTGTGGCAAAAGGGGCGTGGCTAAATATTTGACTGCTACTGTATTTCTCCACTTACCATATAGATGGACTTTGTAGTTCTACAATTCCAGACTGTAGTCTGTGTGTTTGTTATTCCCCTCTGTAGTTTGGGTGGTGGATTTTTATAGTCAGTTCAGTGACACTAGAGTCCCCTGTTGTGGTTCTACCTGACCATCACAGAACAGAACACAAACAGTGGACTACAGAATTCATTGTAGAACTACAAAGGGAGGAACCAAAAGGGCCAAACTTAGGCTGGAGAGATGTTTGTAGTTCTACAATTCCATGTAGTCCATCTGTTCTCCCCTGTTGGTTTCTCCATCACAGAACAGTTTGGGTGGTGGACACTGATGCAGTGCAGGGGGGGTTCTAGTGCAGCAGTGCTGCTGGAGTTTCATTTAAACACCTCAGTGACACTGCTGGGATAGGACCAAATAATCCCTGCTCTGTGGTGCTACTATTGGGGTTCTGAGCATTAGAACAGAGTACACAGTATGTACTGTAGAACACAAACAGATGGACTACAGAATGCCATTGTAGAACTACAAAGTCCATCTTTACAGTAAGTGGAACTGAGAACATGGACATCTTTTTTGTTGTTAGTCCCCTGTTGGTTCTCCATCAGATAAGAGGTAGAATTTGGGTGGTGGATTGCTGGGATAGGAATAATGCCCCCACCCAATAATCTGACCTTTAGAACCGAGTACACAGTATGTACTGTAGAACACAAACAGATGGACTACAGAATGTCATTGTAGAACTACAAAGTCCATCCAAGTGTAACTGAGAACATGGAGAACCAGTGTGGCAAAAGGGGGCATGGCTAAATACTTGACTGCTACTGTATTTCTCCACTTACCATATAGATGGACTTTGTAGTTCTACAATTCCAGACTGTAGTCCATCTGTGTTCTGTGGTTTTGTTAGTCCCCTGTTGGTTCTCCATCACAGAACAGGTAGAATTTGGGTGGTGGAGTGTTTATAGTCAGTTCTGCAGTGACACTGATGCAGTGAGGGGGTTCTAGTGCAGCAGTGCTGCTGAAGTTTCATTTAAACACCTCAGTGACACTGCTGGGATAGGACCAATTAATCCCTGCTCTGTGGTGCTACTATTGGGGTTCTGAGCATTAGAACAGAGTACACAGTATGTACTGTAGAACCCAAACAGATGGACTACAGAATGCCATTGTAGAACTACAAAGTCCATCTTTACAGTAAGTGGAACTGAGAACATGGACATCTTTTTGTTGTTAGTCCCCTGTTGGTTCTCCATCAGATAAGAGGTAGAATTTGGGTGGTGGATTGCTGGGATAGGAATAATGCCCCCACCCAATAATCCCTGCTCTGTGGTGCTGCTATTGGGGTTCTGACCTTTAGAACCGAGTACACAGTATGTACTGTAGAACACAAACAGATGGACTACAGAATGCCATTCCAGAACTACAAAGTCCATCCAAGTGTAACTGAGAACATGGAGAACCAGTGTGGCAAAAGGGGGCATGGCTAAATATTTGACTGCTACTGTATTTCTCCACTTACCATATAGATGGACTTTGTAGTTCTACAATTCCAGACTGTAGTCCATCTGTGTTCTGTGTGTTTGTTAGTCCCCTGTTGGTTCTCCATCACAGAACAGGTAGAATTTGGGTGGTGGATTGTTTATAGTCAGTTCTGCCGTGACACTACTGGGATAGGAATAATGCCCCCACCAAATGATCACTGCTCTGTGGTTCTACTATTGGGGTTCTGACCATTAGAACAGAGTACACAGTATGTACTGTAGAACACAAACAGATGGACTACAGAATGTCATTGTAGAACTACAAAGTCCATCTTTACTGTAAGAGGAACCAAAAGGGCCAAACTTAGACTGCTACTGTATTTTTCCACTTCCCATAGAGATGGACTTTGTAGTTCTACAATTCCAGACTGTAGTCCATCTGTGTTCTGTATTTGTTCGTTCCCTGTTGGTTCTCCATCACAGAACAGGTAGAATTTGGGTGATGGATTGTTTATTGGTCAGTTCTGCAGTGACACTGATGCAGTGAGGGGGTTCTAGTGCAGCAGTGCTGCTGGAGTTTCATTTAAACACCTCAGTGACACTGCCGGAATAGGACCAAATAATGCCTGCTCTGTGGTGCTACTATTGGGGTTCTGAGCATTAGAACAGAGTACACAGTATGTACTGTAGAACCCAAACAGATGGACTGAGTGGCAGGATTGTGTGTGTATATGTGTGTGTGTTTGTTACCTGTGTGCTGAGCGCTCGGCGTGCATGTGTGTGTGTGTAGGAGCTGATGGAGGAGCTGGTGTTGATGTCGTCGGTGTCGACGGTGTCACTGATTCCACTGCTGACGGAACTGCTGTCGTCATCCCAACTGATAGATCCAAAGACAGAGAGAGTGGGGGGGGGGGTAAATTTATGGTTTAATAAGTCACACACACACTCTATATGGGGCAATTTAGAGCATTCAGGCAGAGCATTCATTATCTTCCACTTATACTATAGGACTTGAATGGGGGGGGGGTTCCCCATGTCCATCCAGGGGACAACGTTTCGGGCGCTGGGCAGATAGACCCAGGACAGGACGCCAATCTATCACTGAACACACACTCACTTATACAAACACACTCTACATGGGGCAATTTGGAGAATTCAATTGACCTTGATCCATGTTTTTGGACTGTGGGAGAGGAAACCGGAGAACCCGGAGGAAACCCACAGGGACACGTGGAGAACATGAAAACTCCACCCAGATTGGGATTCGAACCGGGAATCCCTAATGCTGAGAGGAGAACATGCTAACCACTAAGCCACCGTGCCACAATACATAATATATATATATAATAAAGTGTCCAGGACTATATATAATTTTACATTAATTCATTCATTCATTATCTTCCGCTTTATCCTCTATTAGGGTCGCGGTGGGGTTCCCCATGCCCATCCAGGGGAGAACGTCTCGGGCGCTGGGCAGACACACCCAGGACAGGACGCCAATCCATCGCTGATATAATTTTACATATGTAGTTTTATTTATTTATATATGGCGACACGGTGTCTTAGAGGTTAGCATGTTCTCCTCTCAGCGCTAGGGATTTCCGGTTCGAATCCCAATCTGGGTGGAGTTTTCATGTTCTCCCCGTGTCCACGTAGGTTTCCTCTGGGTTCTCTGGTTTCCTCCCACAGTCCAAAAACATGGATCAAGGTCAATTTAATTCTCCAAATTGCCCCATATAGAGTGTCTGTGTCTATCTAAGTGTGTGTGCCCAGCTATAGATTGGCGTCCTGTCCTGGGTGTATCTGCCCAGCGCCTGAAACGTTCTCCCCTGGATGGGCATGGAGAACCCCCCCCCATATAAATAAATTGATATATTTTATATATATATAAATATATAATGAATGAAGACATCCGGTCAAAAGAAAAAGTGTCTACAAACAGAATGTATCCTTCCCGAAACAACAACCCAAACAAAGACAAGTAGAGCAAGTTTGCGTGTGTGTGTGTGTGTGTGTGTGTGTGTGTGTGTGTGTGTGTGTGTGTGTGTGTGTGTGTGGCTTTATGCACCCATTCATTAAAATAAAAGGGATTTCCCCAAGCACACACACCCACACACACAGTCACGTTTTCATGAATTGCAGGAACCTTAAATAGACTTTCATTCATCGCGTAGAACCTACAGCCAACCACTCTCACAACCAACTCCAACATCAATCCAACTTTAAAGTAACCATCATGTGTTTCCATACACCGACATTTAAGTTCCCCGGTATATCATTGGTTCTCCAACTTTTTGGACCCAGTACCCCCCATTATCAAAGCCAAACCCCCAACTAACTCATGGCGAACAATTGGCGTACACCAATTAGTGTGAATAAGTGATGTCGTTAGGCCCGACGATGAGGCAGAGTACAGTTCCACCTCTTTCCCGTGATTTATTTACCATAATACACAAGCTTAAGCGCCGTATTGCGTTTATAAAATGGTTACAAACACGATATAATAATACAAACATTGATAATTGTGACTATTGAAAGCAAAATTGTTAAAATACCGGTCTTCTGCGACGTAATGTAATCCGAATGCTGATCGCTGAGTAACAGGTTTCCAGTTTTCTGGTTTATCTAAGGATAAAATGCTGCTCTGTTTATAAAAAACATTGGGAAAATAACGTATTGTATATCTATACCACCTCATGCTACTTTGCGAACCACAGTTTAAGAACCACTGTTCTACATGGGAGCTTAGTGGTTAGCATGTTCTCCTCTCAGCACTAGGGTGCACATTCCGGTTCAAATCCCAATCTGGGTGGAGTTTCCATGTTCTCCCCATGGGTTTTCTCCTGGTTCCTCGGTTTCCTCCCATAGTCCAAAAACATGGATCAAGGACAATGAAATTTTCCAAATTGCCCCATATGCCCAGCGATAGATTGGCACACTGTCCTGGGTGTATCTGCCCAGCACCCGAAACATTCTCCCCTGGATGGGCATAGGGAACCCCCCTCTGTGACCCTCTGTGACGGAAGATAATGGATGGATGGATGTTCTACATGGACACACTTAGAACATCAGTAAACCCCAACACTTTGACCATTGAAATTAGACGTACTTTTCCCAATTTTCACTATGAAGCTATCATAAATGCAACGTTCTAACGTTTCCCTCTTTGGTTCCATTGAAGTTTCATGGTAACCATTTCCATGTTACTCGTACTGACAACACAGGGTTTCCCGGTAACCGTGTATGCTAATTTAAGGTTGCGGAACCACCCCTGTCCACCAAAGAGACTTCAACTTGGTTGGGCTCAGAACACAGGGTTGATACAGCAGCCCTGGAACACTCAGAGTTAGGGGTCTTGCTCAAGAACCCACATTGGTGACCTCCAACCTCCAACCTTTTGATTGACAGCCCAACACCCTAACCACTGTTCTACATTGGAGCTTAGTGTTTAGCATGTTCTCCTCTCAGCACTAGGGTGCACATTCCAGTTCAAATCCCAATCTGGGTGGAGTTTCCATGTTCTCCCCGTGGGTTTTCTTCTGGTTCCTCGGTTTCCTCCCATAGTCCAAAAACATGGATCAAGGACAATGAAATTTTCCAAATTGCCCCATATGCCCAGCGATAGATTGGCACACTGTCCTGGGTGTATCTGCCCAGCACCCGAAACATTCTCCCCTGGATGGGCATAGGGAACCCCCCTCTGTGACCCTCTGTGACAGAAGATAATGGATGGATGGATGTTCTACATGGACACACTTAGAACGTCAGTAAACCCCAACACTTTGACCATTGAAATTAGACGTACTTTTCCCAATTTTTACTATGAAGCTATCATAAATGCAACGTTCTAACGTTTCCCTCTTTGGTTCCATTGAAGTTTCATGGTAACCATTTCCATGTTACTCGTACTGACAACACAGGGTTTCCCGGTAACCGTGTATGCTAATTTAAGGTTGCGGAACCACCCCTGTCCACCAAAGAGACTTCAACTTGGTTGGGCTCAGAACACAGGCTTGATACAGCAGCCCTGGAACACTCAGAGTTAGGGGTCTTGCTCAAGAACCCACATTGGTGACCTCCAACCTTCAACCTTTTGATTGACAGCCCAACACCCTAACCACGAAGCTACCACACTCTCAAAAGCAAAAACTGTACTAATTAGGAAGGCCAGCTCTGTCCTGGGGGAACGCTTAGACCCGGTGCAGGTGGTGGGAGACAGGAGGATGCTGAACAAGCTAGCACCTCTTATGGACAATGAATCCCACCCCATGTTTGAGACCCTAGCACAGTGCTTTTCAAATAGTGGGGCGCGCCCCCCTTGGGCCTGGGGGGCACATAACAAGAAATCACAGAGCAAGTGATATTACGTGTACTAACAAACCATCAAGAGACGACATGGACAAATATTTAACAGGAATGACGGAGAGAAAGGCGGAGAGAGACGAAGATAATGAGAGCAACAAAAGTCAACCCCAAACTAAATGACGAAGCGAATGTAGCGCCTGGCTTCACTGTAACTGTAACTTCACTGTAACTGTAACTTCAGTGTAACTAAAGGAAGACGAAGAAAGACCGGTGTGTCTTCTGTGTCTTTAAATGTTGGCAGCGGACAGTATGAAGCCAAATAAATGAAGGCCTAATGTCTTAAAGCCATTACATCCCAAACGTGACGCGTATAACCAGCAATCATCCCGCTTTATGAAAGCTACTACAGAAAAGCTGTGCTGTAAAACGGGCACGTTGGAGACATTAGTTCTGACTTACTCAAAAAAAAAAAAAAAAAAAAAAAAACAGCACAAATTGTTGTATTCATTTTAGTTTCGTAGGTTAAAGTCTTCATTTTTGAATTTGAATTTATTGTTATTTATTGATTTCATTTCATTTCATTTTTCAGTATCAAATGCCAGTCGGTTCAAAAATGTTTGTAGTTTAAATAAGGATTTCATTCGTTTCTGTTACAAACTAAAAAACAAAGTTAATCAAATTATTCTTTGTTCTAAGTTTGTTCTTTGTTCTAAGTTCTTTCCTTTTTGTTTTCTTTATTGTTAATAAGGATACGTTGTTATAAAAGAGCTGTACTTATAACAAATTTATAGACAAATCATACTACAGTGGGCGTGTAAAAATACTTTTTCATCCCATTTTGTCATGTACGGGAGGGGAGGTGAGGTGTGTGTGTGGGGGGGGGGCGCAAAATGTTTTCTTCTTCCTAGGGGGGGCTTAACAGAAAATAATTGAGAATCACTGCCCTAGCAGCACTGGGCAGCACCTTCAGTGACAGGCTACGTCATCCGAAGTGTGTGAGGGAGCGTTACCACAGGTCCTTCATTCCTGCTGCAGTTAGACTGTCCAATCAGCACTGCTCCCAGTAATCACTCCAAACCAAACTCAAAATAACTGTGCAATAAATGTATCATTGATGGTGAAACACATTTCAATCATCTGTATGTAATAACTGTCTGCTGCTTAATCAGACACCACATGTGCAATATTTGATTCATTTCATTCCTGTAGGACTGTAAATAACTAAAATTAGAAAATTTGATTTTTATCTTGTATATATGGATTTCTAACTCTATTTAAAATTTTTCCTAGTTTAAATCTCTTCTGGCGGCACGGTGGCTTAGTGGTTAGCACGTTCGCCTCTCAGCACTAGGGATTCCCGCTTCGAATCCCCATCTGGGTGGAGTTTCCATGTTCTCCCCGTGTCTTGTATCTGCTGCGGAGAAATGTGAATTATCCCATTGTGGGTCAAATAAAGGTTTATCTTATCTTATCTTATCTTCATTCATTCATTATCTCCCGCTTTATCATCTATTAGGGTAGCGGTGGGGTTCCCCATGCCCATCCAGGGGAGAACGTCTCGGGCGCTGGGCAGATAGACCCAGGACAGGGCGCCAATCCATCGCTGGGCACACACTCACTCACACAGACACTCTCTATATGGGGCAATTTGGAGAATTCAATTGACTTGATCGATGTTTTTGGACTGTGGGAGGAAACCGGAGAACCCGGAGGAAACCCACGCAGACACAGGGAGAACATGGAAACTCCACCCAGATGGGGATTCGAACCGGGAATCCCTAGCGCTGAGAGGAGAACGTGCTAACCACTAATTCACCATTCCGCCCCTCATCTTGTCTTATCTTATCTTAATAGAAGCAATTGACCAGCATTTTTTGGAGTCCGGTGTTCCAGGAGGAAACTCCACCAAAAGACAGGGAGAACATGCAAATGGCAAGCAAAGAAAGACTTTGAGAGTCAGGGAGCAAACCCCAGGATCGTCTTGTAATCAATACTATACACACAGTATATATAAATCACGGTATTTACTAGGGGTGTCTTCAACTAAAGATTTTCATAGTCGAATCTGATTCGTCAGATTTTCCCTATAGTCGACTGATAGTCGAATCAGTTAAAATTTCACCACAAGATGGCACTATAAGCGTGGTTTTTAAAACAGATTTTTTTTTATATTTTACTTGTTTTTCTAACAAAAGTAAACCTTTTTTTTGTTTTTCTTTTTTTTTCTAGAAATTAGGATGATTTTATTTGACAAAAGGCTATATATATATATAACGAAAACAAAGACATTTCATGTAAAAACTAATGCTTAGCAGCAGCCATGGGCGCCCCCATCTGGTCAAAATGGTACATTTGACTATGAGGTTCATAGTCGACTACGGTTCTCCGAATCGAATCGTCGAATCAGCGAATATTGCAGCTCACCCCTAGTATTTACACACACACACACTCATTCATTCATTATCTTCCACTTAATGATATAGGACTTGAATCGCGGGGCGTGGGAGGGGGGGTTCCCCATGCCCATCCAGGGGAGAACATTTCGGCGCTGGGCAGATACACCCAGGACAGGGCACCAATCTATCACTGGACACACATTCACAAAGATACACAAACACACTCTATGGGGCAATTTGGAGCATTCAATGACCTTAAATCCATATTTTTGGACTGTGGGAGGAAACCGAGAACCCGGAGGAAACCTACACGGACACGGGGAGAACGTGGAAACTCCACCCAGATTGGGATTCAAAGCTGGAACCACTAAGCCAGTGTTCCTGGAGGAAACCCCACCCAAAGACAGGGAGAACATGCAAATGGCAAGCAAAGAAAGACTTTGAGAGAGTCAGGGAGCCGGTATACAGTATATATAAATCAATGTATTTACACACACACACACACACACACACACACACACACACACACGTTACCTGGTTAGTGATCTACGGTTGCAGTGGATGCTCGGAACCCAAACAGTCAGGGATTGAATATGATGCTTCATTAGTGCTGAGTACGGTCCCTTTAGAACGCGTTCCGTCTGTCTTTTGGTCTCTGGTTCTCTCAGCTCCCTCCCTTTTTCCAATCTCTCTCTCTCTCTCGCTCGCCCTCCTCTGAAATCGGACCCGCCGGTAACCTACAGAGCGCTGGTTCAATCCCAGCGGAACCGCACGCAGATATTGGGTGTATGTGTGTCTGCTGTTAATTAGAGATCAGTGTTCCTCGCTGGAACCCGGGACTGTTATTACTCCAGCGCCGGAACCACGCAGAGCAAATAAAGAACGACCGCATAGTCCTGCTCTCCTCCACCTACAACATCCACTTATAGTCTGCCTCTTCAAAGATACACACACACACACACACACACACACACACACACACACACACATATATATATATATATCCCATCCATCCATTATCTTCCCCTTTATCCTCTACTAGGGTCGCGGGGGGAGGGGTTCCCCATGCCCATCCAGGGGAGAACGTTTCGGGCGCTGGGCAGATACAACCATAACAGAACGCCAATCTATCACTGGACATACACTCACTCACACAGACATACTCTATATGGGGCAATTTGGAAAATTCAGTTGACCTTAAACCTTACCTTAAAAACCCGAGAACCTGGAAAGAACCTACACAGACACGTGGAGAACATTGAAACTGCCTCATATATATGAATATACGTGTATCCGTGTTGACACACCACCACATCAGTATCACTGCAGTACTGAGTATCATCCACCACCTTAAAACCTCCTGTATGTGTGTGTGTGTGTGTGTGTGTGTGTGTGTGACCCCTCTACTAGGGTCGCGGGGGGGGTTCCCCATGCCCATCCAGGGGAGAACGTTTTGGGCGCTGGGCAGATACACCCAGGACAGGACGCCAATTCATCGTTGGGCACACACTCACTCACACATACACACTCTATATGGGGCAATTTGGAGAACTCAATTGACTTGATCCATGTTTTTGGACTGTGGGAGGAAACCGGAGAAGCTGGAGGAAACCCACGCGGACACGGGGAGAACATGGAAACTCCATCCAGATGGGGATTCGAACCGGGAATCCCTAGCGCTGAGAGGAGAACATGCTAACCACTAAACCACCGTGTCGCCTGTTATCCATCCATCCATTATCTTCCCCTTTATCCTCTATTAGGGTCGCGGTGGGGTTCCCCATGCCCATCCAGGGGAGAACGTTTTGGGCGCTGGGCAGATACACCCAGGACAGGATGCCAATCTATCACTGAACACACACTCACTCACTCACACAGACACACTCTATATGGGGCAATTTGAAGAACTCAATTGACTTGATCCATGTTTTTGGACTGTGGGAGGAAACCGGAGAACCCGGAGGAAACCCACACAGACACGGGGAGAACATGGAAACTCCACCCAGATGGGGATTCGAACCGGGAATCCCTAGCGCTGAGAGGAGAACATGCTAACCACTAAACCACCGTGTCGCCTGTTATCCATCCATCCATTATCTTCCACTTTATCCTCTATTAGGGTCGTGGGGGGGGTTCCTCATGCCCATCCAGGGGAGAACGTTTTGGGCGCTGGGCAGATACACCCAGGACAGGACGCCAATCCATCGCTGGGCACACACTCACTCACACAGACACACTCTATATGGGGCAATTTGGAGAACTCAATTGATTTGATCCATGTTTTTGGACTGTGGGAGGAAACCGGAGAACCTGGAGGAAACCCACACAGACACGGGGAGAACATGGAAACTCCATCCAGATTGGGATTCGAACCGGGAATCCCTAGTGCTGAGAGGAGAACATGCTAACCACTAAACCACCGTGTCGCCTGTTATCCATCCATCCATTATCTTCCCCTTTATCCTCTATTAGGGTCGCGGTGGGGTTCCCCATGCCCATCCAGGGGAGAACGTTTTGGGCGCTGGGCAGATACACCCAGGACAGGACGCCAATCCATCGCTGGGCACACACTCACTCACACAGACACACTCTATATGGGGCAACTTGGAGAATTCATTTGCCCTTGATCCATGTTTTTGGACTGTGGGAGGAGACCGGAGAACCCGGAGGAAACCCACGTAGAAAATGCCAACCACCAAGCCAGTGTGTTAATTGTTAATATTATACGAACCCACCATCAGAGATACACTACAGCATCATAGCAATGAGGAGGAGGAGGAGGAGGAGGATGATGATGAAGGTACCTGTCTGCAGCTCCCTGACCAGCGGAGGAGTTTTTCTGCAAAGTTTCTCGCATCACGGCCATTCCATTCGGGAACCGGTTCAGACGGCGGGTGTATAAACTCACCCCTCCGTCCGTCATGTAGCTAAAAGGAGGAAAGACACGTTTACGATTAGCGTTAAAAGATATTATAGACTATTATATTAAAGCAATAAGCTACCACAGGGTGGCACTGTTGGGAATAAATCACGGGAACGAGGGGTTATTAGGTTATTAGTACAGCTACACCTCTTTCCCGTGATTATCTTACAATACTACACAACCTCGAGTGTATTATTGCGTTTATAAAACACTTACGAACTCACGATATTAATAAAAAAACGAGGTTTGATTCGTTAATGCGTTTATTAAAAGCAAAATCGTTAATAATCTAGTGTGCATGCTGATCGCTGAGTAACAGCTTTCCGGTTTCTCCTACAATTAAAAGAAATGCCCTCTAGTGGCCAGAATAGTAATTAAATTGCGTTCGTAAAATGCTTACGAACACACAATATTAATTAAATAACGAGGTTTCATTCAAAAATGCGTTATTAAAAACAAAATGGTTAATTATCTGGTCTTCCACAACATAATCTAGTCCAGTTTTTTAAAGTGAACGCTGATCGCTGAGTAACAGGTTTCCAGTTTCTCCTACAATAAAAAAGCCCTCTAGTGGCCAAATTACAGCACGTACTGTAGTTTATAAAAAAAAAAAAAAATCAAACACTCACTCACACAGACACACACACACACACACACACACACACACTATATGGGGCATTCATTCATTCATTATCTCCCGCTTTATCCTTTATTAGGGTCGCGGTGGGGTTCCCCATGCTCATCCAGGGGAGAACATCTCGGGTGCTGGGCAGATACACCCAGGACAGGGCGCCAATCCATCGCTGGGCACACACTCGCTCACACAGACACACTCTATATGGGGCAATTTGGAGAATTCAATTCACATGATCCATGTTTTTGGACTGTGGGAGGAAACCGGAGAACCCGGAGGAAACCCATGCAGACACGGGGAGAACATGGAAACTCCACCCAGATGGGGATTCGAACCGGGAATCCCTAGCGCTGAGAGGCGAACGTGCTAACCACTAAGCCACCGACTATATGGGGCAATTTGGAGAATTCAATTCACCTTGAATCCATGTTTTTGGACTGTGGGAGAGCCCAAAGGAAACCTACGCGGACAAGGGGAGAACATGGAAACTCCACCCAGAATGGGATTCGCACCTGGACCCCCAGCGCTGAGAGGAGAACATGCTAACCACTAAGCCACCACAGCCCTTTTATTAGCTTAGCCTAATTGCCCCTAATGTAAATCCTCATTCCTCAGTTCTAATATCCTGTTACACCACATGGTCATATGGATTGGCCTCCTGTCCTGGCTGTATCTGCCCAGTGCCCCAAACGTTCTCCCCTGGATGGGCACGGGGAACCCCCCCCCACCCCCCGTGACCCTATTAGAGAATAAAGCGGAAGATAATGGATGAATAAACTTTCAGTCTAAGGGTGGCGTGATTAGCACGTTCTCCTCTCAGTGCTGGGGTCCGGGTTCGAGTTTCCATGTTCTCGTGTGGGTTTCCTCCGGGTTCTCCGGTTTCCTCCCACGGTCCAAAAACATGGATCAAGGTCAATTGAACTCTACAAATTGCCCCATATAGTGGCTGTGTGAGTGAGTGTGTGTCCCGCGATAGATTGGCGTCCTGTCCTGGGTGTATCTGCCCAGCGTCCGAAACGTTCTCCCCTGGATGGGCATGGGGAACCCCCCATACAACCTTAACATACATAGGTTGGAATCCCAATCTGCGTGGAGTTTCCATGTTCTCTCACAGTCCAAAATCATGGATTCAAGGTCAATTGAATGCTCTAAATTGCCCCATATAGAGTGTGTTTGTGTGAGCAAGTGTGTGTCCAATGATAGATTGGCATCCTGTCCTGGGTGTATCTGCCCAGCGACCGAAACGTTCTCCCCTGGATGGGCATGAGGAACCCCCCCCCCCCCCCCACCCCGCAACCCCCCCCCCCCCCCCCACCCCGCAACCCTTGTAGAGGATAAAGTGGAAAATAATGGATGGATGAACGTTGAATCCGGAACCTTACCCACTGCTGAGGTCATCAGCATGAGCGTTTTTAGCCAGCACGTCTCCGTCGCTAACGTAGCCGCCGATGTCAAGTTCCACGTCCTCCGCACCCTGTTCTCCCACCTCCAGTCCACAGATGGCGCTGCCCCGTGTGACCAACTGCCTACGCAACGGGCCAGAATACAGGTAGCGGGGGTGACCGGGTGCGGCCCCGCCCCGATATCCGTTCCCCGACGAAGGGGCGTCGCCCGCCTGCAACCGCGGACTGGAAGGCCCCATCCGATTGGTCCAGGACAGTGGTGCTCCGCGTGCCGACCGGAACGCGCGGGCGTTCATCTCTGTGGTGACCCCAATGTCGAATGTTGTTTCCAGGGCACTGAATACACAAACAGGGATTCAAGGTGAAAGGAATGCTCTAAGTTGCCCCTTTATAGTGGGTGTGTGCCAGAGATGGATTGGTGCACTGTACTGGGTCCATGGTCCTGGGTGTATCTGCCCCGAAAAGAGCATGGGGAACCCCCCCCCCCCCCCCCAACCTTCTCCCGAACAACCCCCCCCCCACCCCCACTAGTCAGTCATTGAGGGGTGGGGGGGGTGCAGTAGTGCTTCTGTAGTTTCATTTAAACACCTCACTGACACTGCCGGGATAGGAATAATGCCCCCACCCAATAATCCCTGCTCTGTGGTTCTACTATTGGGGTTCTGACCATTAGAACAGAGTACACAGTATGTACTGTAGAACCCAAACAGATGGACTACATAATGCCATTGTAGAACTACAAAGTCCATCTTTACAGTAAGTGGAACTGAGAACATGGAGAACACGTGGAGCAAAAGGGGGCGTGGCCAAATTTTTGACTGGTTCTGTTTACAGTACGTACATTGGTGCCTTGCTGCTATATATATATATATATATTAATGGTATAATCAAGTATCATTTTCCATGTAATTACACAGATGTCCACACGAGGGCACCAAAACACAGGGTGTAAACTAAACATAGGTGTTCAGTGCTTTCCCTACAACATGAAGTGAATGGTGCATGTGTCATACAGCAAGGAGACCCCAGGACAAATTCCAGCACGGTTCCATCGTTTGGGGAGTTTGGTATGTTCTCCTTGTGTATAAGAGTTCCCTCTCTCAGTGCATGTGTACATCGGGTGAATAAGAGATATTGGAAATGTGTCTGTCCTACAATAGACCGACAACTCGGCAGGATGATCTCAAAAATAAAAATTAAAAATTAGTGCTGGGATAGGCCCCAGCATCCCATACAACCCTAATACTAATAAAAGTTATATAAATTCTAATAAATTAATATTATTCATTCTTTTGTAGTTACCATCGTTCCGTTGATTACCCACCTGTGAGAGATCTGCGTCCCCCGTAAACTGGACATGGTTTCCTCCAGGTTCTGCCGGAGATCTGCGATGTTCTTCACCGTCCTCAGTCTCCGGGTTTCAGGGTCTTCACCTGAGTAGAACCGAACGGAACGTGAGGGAAAACATGTATAACGCAAAGCCGTGACATCAGCCGTGACATCATTAACAATAACAAACATGATTCACGTTCGTATCAGTGCCTGATATAATATCCATTTTTTCCACCGTGATTTTTAGAAACTGCATTCTGTAATTCGACCACTAGATGGCAGTGTTTGGTTGTTCGAGAAACCGGAAACCTGTTACTCAGCGATCAGCGTTCAGCGTCGTGGAAGACCGGATTAATTATTTTTTTGTTTATGAATCAAACCATTTTTATTATAATCTGTTTGTAGCTATTATGTAGCTACTTGGGGGTTGTCTAATATTGTGAATAAATCACCAGATGGCACATGGCCCAGTGGGGCGCTTAGTGTGCGCGCTCAGGTTTGGCAGTGAACCCTGTTCTGATAAGCGGCCAGGGTGACTTGGGCTCCCCCTAGTGTCTCAGGGCCATTATATGAAGCTGTACATTTATAACCGTGGACATATTTTAGCACCTCACAGCACTAGAGGGCCACCTTTACCTCAAATATTGTCGTATATAGTTTCTTGTACTCGTATTTTTCTTTACATTGAAAGTGTGTAGTCACTGTACTGTGTAGCACTTTGTTCCCGGAGAACGTTGTATCGTTGTATACGCGTTATTTTTACTTCATAATATTTTTTAAGAACGTCTTACTCGGCATATTGTGAGCAGCGCCCCCTGCTGCAGGTTTCCGTTCATAGGTAGGGGTACCTCTGAGGTATCGTCTGTTGGTATGGAAGGTGTTTTGCTTTTGTTATATCTGTTAAAAGCCAAGGGTTAGCACCTTTAACGTTTCTATGTTCTCCCCAAGTCTGCGTGGGTTTCCTCCGGGTTCTCCGGTTTCCTCCCACAGTCCAAAACCATGGATTCTAGGTAAATTGAATGTTCTAAATTGCCCTATATAGAGTGTGTTGGTGTATGGGTCTGGGCAAGTGAGTGTGCCCAGTGCCCAAAACGTTCTCCCATAGATATGCATGGGAACCTATGGCAAAAACTATTATTTGTCTCCTGTGGTTCTGTCTCATGAGGTTAGGTCTTGCACGGCCAACAATACCTCCCAACGGCTCCTCCCTCCGTTTGTACCCTACAGTTCCCCAAAATGGTCTCTCTGGAGTCCAACTACAAGGAACCCACCCGCCTCACCTGATAAATCTTCGGCAGACGTCTGGTTGGTCTTGTCGAGGCCATCTGAATCTCCGGGTTGTCCAAAGGAGCCTGTTTCCGTAGGGGCTATTTCGTCACCATCGGTCTGAGACCTGCGGAGGAAGTACGTTTGAAAGGCCGTGAGCAAGGAACGGAAATCGTACCCTGCAGAGTACTATCCCAAAGCCGTGAGGGTCCCGACCTGTACATGAAGGGGGCGACGGTGGCCGTGTTAGGGTGATTGTACTGCTGCTGCGGCTGTGGAAGCTGCACGCTGACCGTGTTGCTGCCAGTGGATTGCATAGTTCCCCCGTTCGCCAATGGGGCGGCGCCATGGTTCGGATGAGCCTTGCTGTCGGTGGAAGCCAAGCTGGAGGAGGACGAGGTGTGGCGACTGTCGCGAAGGAAGGAGACCCCTCCGCTCAGCCGCATACTCCGCGGTCGTTCGTTGTCCTTGCCACCCAGAGGCGTCGCGGAACCCTTGGGCGCGCTCTTGAGGCCTGGTTTGGGGATGCCACTCTGCAAGGGGATGGAGTTCTCTTTTTTGCCGCCGACCTTTCCGCCTTTGGGTATGAGGCTGGAAATCTTCGAGGTTCTCTTCGAATCCCCGTCCACAGTTGGCAGGGCCGTGGCTTCTTCTGGGATAGGCCCTTCCTCCTTGAGCTCCTTCCCTCGTTCCTTCTCCTTGGCGCGATCCTTCTCGGCACTTTTCGTGGAGTTCTTCTTGGCCGTCAACGCTCGGCTGAAGGTGCGTTGCGCAATGCCCTTCAACGCCATCTTCGGACTGCTGGTGGTCAACGCCGAGCCGATGTTCTCCTCGGGGTTGGCGGCAGGGTCTACCTTCTCGGTCCCAACCGGAGGAGGCACGGGGGTCTCGGGCTGCGGGGAAGTTTTGGAACCGCTCTTACTGTTGAAGAGCTTCAGTTTCTCCAGCATGGACTTCTGAGGGAGGGGTTTGGGAGCCGGGTCAGCGGGCGTGGCCGGTTTGGACGGAACGTCTTGCTTGCCGTGGGGAACGCTGGAGGTAGACGCCGGCTTGCTGCTCTGGGATTTGCTCCTCCACGGTTTGGCACTGGAGCTGGGCTGAGGGATGGAGGAGGACGACGAAGACGATGGCATGGCACTGGGGAGCATGGAGGCGTGTTCTGTCATGACCCCGGGATGAGAACCGATAGCGTCGGATTCTGAAAGAAAAAATTAAGAGGTTATACGGAAGATCATGAGATGAGTTCAATTGCCCCATATACGGTACTGTGTGTGTCCAACAATGGATTGGCACCCTGTCCTCGGTGTATCTACCCAACGCCTGAAACGTTCTCCCCTGGATGGGCATTGGGGAACCCCCCGTGTGACCCTAGGCATCATCATGAGATTAGATAAATTGCCCCTATAGAGGGTGTGTCTGTGTGAGTGAGTTTGTGCCCAGAGATTGATTGGCGTCCTGTCCTGGGTGTATCTACCCAATGCCCGAAACGTTCTCCTCTGGATGGGCATGGGGAACCCCCCCCCCCCACGTGATCCTAGTACTCCGTATAGGATTGAGCCGAAAATCATGAGATAAGATAAATTGCCCCTATATTGTGTGTGTGTGTGTGTGTGTGAGTGAGTGTGTGCCCAGTGATAGATTGGCACCCTGTCCTGGGTGTATCTACCCAGTGCCCGAAACATTCTCCCCTGGATGGGCATGGGGAACCCACCTCCTTCCCCTCCCATGACCCTAGTCCATAGTATAGGATTAAACAGAACATCATGAGATGTTAAAATGCCCCTATATTGTGTAAATACAAGTAGTATAACGAGCCATCGACACGATTTTCTCAGGACACGTCCGGCTCATGGGTGAAATGAGTGCCTGTATACAACTAAGGAATCGGTCAAACCCTTTCCGAGATATTCCCGTTTTTCCGAGCCCAAATTCCCATTCAATTTGCATTACGTTAAAATTTGCACTCCCGTAACTCGGCTA
>JAFMOC010000406.1:240000-277500 GCA_019802505.1 Corydoras sp. C115 | reverse complement strand
TTAATAAACTATGTTCGTAATTTGGCCACTAGAGGGCATTTTTGTTCATTGTTAGAGAAACTGAAATCCTGTTACTCAGCGATCAGCATTCAGTTTAAAAACCTGACTAGATTAGGTCGCAGAAGAGCAGATTATTAATGATTTTGCTTGCAATAAACGCATTAATGAATCAAATCTACTTTTTTTATTATTATAGTGTGTTTGTAAGAGTTTTATAAACGCAATAAGACGCTCGAGGTTGTGTATTATTGTAATTAAATCACGGGAAAGAGGCGTAACATCACTCTCATGACATATTGCTTTATTATTTAAAATTTAATAAGCTACATTCGTAATTTGGCCACTAGAGGGCATTTTTGTTGATTGTTAGAGAAACCGGAATCCTGTTACTCAGCGATCAGCATGACTGACTAGATTAGGTCGCAGAAGAGCAGATTATTAACGAGTTTGCTTTCAATAAATGCATTAATGAATCAAATCTAGTTTTTTTTATTATTATAGTGTGTTTGTAAGCGTTTTGTAAATGCAATAAGATGCTCGAGGTTGTGTGTTATTGTAATTAAATCACGGGAAAACGACCTTATATTATATTCTGGACCTTACATCTGATTGGCTTAGATGTTTGCCTCGTTGTTACATTATTTCAACAATGTTTTTTAATAAGCTACATTCGTAATTTGGCCACTAGAGGGCATTTTTGTTGATTGTTAGAGAAAAAGAACTCCTGTTACTCAGCGATCAGCATTCAGTTTAAAAACCTGACTAGATTAGGTCGCAGAAGAGCAGATTATTAACGATTTTGCTTTCAATAAACGCATTAATGAATCAAATCTAGTTTTTTTATTATTATAGTGTGTTTGTAAGCGTTTTATAAACGCAATAAGACGCTTGAGGTTGTGTATTATTTAATTAAATCACGGGAAAAAGGCCTAACATCACTCTCATGACATATTACTTTATTATTTATTTAAAAAATTGGTCGTTCTGGACCTTAAATTTG
Source organism: Corydoras sp. C115 (assembly GCA_019802505.1). NCBI lineage: Eukaryota > Metazoa > Chordata > Actinopteri > Siluriformes > Callichthyidae > Corydoras > Corydoras sp. C115. The sequence goes on along the minus strand of JAFMOC010000406.1, from coordinate 276,500 downwards.
ATTGGCTTTGCCGTTTGCCTCGTTGTCACATTACTTCAATGATGTTTTTTAATAAACTATGTTCGTAATTTGGCCACTAGAGGGCATTTTTGTTGATTGTTAGAGAAACCGGAATCCTGTTACTCAGCGATCAGCATTCAGTTTAAAAACCTGACTAGATTAGGTCGCAGAAGAGCAGATTATTAACGATTTTGCTTTCAATAAACGCATTAATGAATCAAATCTAGTTTTTTTATTATTATAGTGTGTTTGTAAGCGTTTTATAAACGCAATAAGACGCTCGAGGTTGTTTATTATTTAATTAAATCACGGGAAAAAGGCCTAACATCACTCTCATGACATATTACTTTATAATTTATTTAAAAAATGGGTCGTTCTGGACCTTAAATTTGATTGGCTTAGCCGTTTGCCTCGTTGTCACATTATTTCAATGATGTTTTTTAATAAACTATGTTCGTAATTTGGCCACTAGAGGACATTTTTGTTAATTGTTAGAGAAACCAGAATCCTGTTACTCAGCGATTATCAAATCTAGTTTTTTTATTATTATATTGTGTTTGTAAGCGTTTTATAAACACAATAAGACACTAGAGACACTTATGTATTATTTCCCATTTCACAAGAAAGAGGCATAACATTACTCTTACAACGTATTGCTTTATTATTTGTTGTAAAATGACCTTATATTATATTCTGGACCTTACATCTGATTGGCTTAGATGTTTGCCTCGTTGTTACATTATTTCAATGATCTTTTTAAATAAACTACATTCGTAATTTGGCCACTAGAGGGCATTTTTGTTCATTGTTAGAGAAACCGGAATCCTGTTAATCAGCGATCAGCATTCAGTTTAAAAACCTGACTAGATTAGGTCGCAGAAGAGCAGATTATTAACGATTTTGCTTTCAATAAACGCATTAATGAATCAAATCTAGTTTTTTTATTATTATAGTGTGTTTGTAAGCGTTTTATAAACGCAATAAGACGCTCGAGGTTGTGTATTATTGTAATTAAATCACGGGAAAGAGGCGTAACATCACTCTCATGACATATTACTTTATTATTTATTTTAAAAATGGGTCATTCTGGACCTTAAATTTGATTGGCTTAGCCGTTTGCCTCGTTGTCACATTACTTCAATGATGTTTTTTAATAAACTATGTTCGTAATTTGGCCACTAGAGGACATTTTTGTTAATTGTTAGAGAAACCAGAATCCTGTTACTCAGCGATCATCAAATCTAGTTTTTTTTATTATTATACTGTGTTTGTAAGCGTTTTATAAACACAAAAAGACACTAGAGGTTATGTATTATTTCCCGTATCACAAGAAAGAGGCATAACATTACTCTTACAACGTATTGCTTTATTATTTATTATAAAACGACCTTATATTATATTCTGGACCTTACATCTGATTGGCTTAGATGTTTGCCTCGTTGTTACATTATTTCAATGATCTTTTTTAATAAACTACATTCGTAATTTGGCCACTAGAGGGCATTTTTGTTCATTGTTAGAGAAACCGGAATCCTGTTACTCAGCGATCAGCATTCAGTTTAAAAACCTGACTAGATTAGGTCGCAGAAGAGCAGATTATTAACGATTTTGCTTTCAATAAACGCATTAATGAATCAAATCTAGTTTTTTATTATTATAGTGTGTTTGTAAGCGTTTTATAAACGCAATAAGACGTTTGAGGTTGTGTATTATTGTAATTAAATCACGGGAAAGAGGCGTAACATCACTCTCATGAGATATTACTTTATTATTTATTTAAAAAATTGGTCGTTCTGGACCTTAAATTTGATTGGCTTAGATGTTTGACTCGTTATTACATTATTTCAATGATGTTGATGTTGAATAAACTATGTTCGTAATTTGGCCACTAGAGGACAAACACTTTTGTTCATTGTTAGAGAAACCGGAAACCTGTTACTCAGCAATCAGCTCTATTAACGCTTTTATTAACTGCATTTATGAATCAAACTTTGTGTATTTTTTATTATAGTGTGTTTGTAAGCGTCTTATAAACGCAATAAGACACTTGAGGTTGTATATTATGAGCTGTAGCGCCCTCTAGCACTATATTTCTTTAATACAACACTTTCACTTAAGGAAGGGAATGTCCTGTATGATCTGGTTCTTTAGTTTCGGGTAATCGCAGAGGTAATATACAGTTCCCCAGACTTCAATACCACCCCCCCCAGTAAGTGGTGTGAGGCTTGTATCCCCGCACTCTTCCTCCACTTGTACCCTTAGCACCCACTCAAATAAGACACAGCCAGAATGCAGATAAGGGAACACTCTCAGAGCACTCTCGAGAACCAACACACAGAAAGGGGAGGATGAGGAGGTAGGGGGCGAAAGAGAGGGCCGACTCACGGCGAAGAAGAAAAGCTAACCTAGTCTTTTTTTGACCAATGGAAAACTTGAGAAGTTTTTTCTCGGATGAGGCCCTAAACAGAAAGAACACACAGATACAGCAGAACACAGAGAAGAAGAGTGAACATGAGCGAATGAACACCACAACTGGAGAACCAAGATGAACCAATGCCAGCGCTATACATCAGTATATAATAATAAATAGAATTGTCATCGTAGAACTACAACGTCCATCTTTACAGTAAGTGGAACTGACCACATAGACTATAAGTGGAGCCAAAAGGGGGCGTGGCAGACTACTACTGTATATAGATCTTTGTAGTTCTACAATTCCCAGACTGTAGTCCATCTGTGTTCTGTGTTTTTGTTAGTCCCTCGTTGGCTCTCCATCACAGAACAGGTAGAATTGAGGTGGTGGTTACAATAACATCTCAGTGACACTGCTGGGATAGGAATAATGCACCCACTAAATAATCCCTGCCCTGTGGTTCTACTATTGTGGTTCTGACCATTAGAACAGAGTACACAGTATGTTCTGTAGAACCCAAACAGATGGACTACAGAATGTCATTGTAGAACTACAAAGTCCATCTTTACAGTAAGTGGAACTGAGAACAAGGAGCAAAAAGGGGCGTGGACAAACCTCTGACTGCTACTGTATTCCCCCAATTACCATATAGATGGACTTTGTAGTTGTATATCTGTGTTCTGTGTGTTTGTTAGTCCACTGTTGGTTCTCCATCACAGAACAGTTAGAATTTGGTTGGTGGATTGTTTATAGTCAGTTCTGCAGTGACACTGATGCAGTGAGGGGGTTCTAGTGCAGCAGTGCTGCTGTAGTTTCATTTAAACCCCTCAGTGGCACTGCTGGGATAGGACCAAATAATCCCTGCTCTGTGGTTCTACTATTGGGGTTCTGACCATTAGAACAGAGTACACAGTATGTACTGTAGAACATTAACAGATGGACTACAGAATGCCATTATAGAACTACAAAGTCCATCTTTGTAGGAAGTGGAACTGAGAACATGGAGAACAAGTGGAGCAAATGGGGCATGGCCAAAAACTTCTTACTGCTACTGTAAATATATCTTTGTAGTTCTACAATGACATTTTGTAGTCCATCTGTTAGTGTTCTACAGTACATACTGTGTACTCTGTTCTAATGGTTAGAACCCCAATAGTAGCACCACAGAGCAGGGATTATTTGGTCCTATCCCAGCAGTGTCACTGAGGTGTTTAAATGCAACTAGAGCAGCACTGCTGCACTAGAACCCCCTCACTGCATCAGTGTCACTGCAGAACTGACTATAAACAATCCACCACCCAAATTCTACCTGTTCTGTGATGGAGAACCAACAGGGGACTAACAAAAACACAGAACACAGATGGACTACAGTCTGGAATTGTAGAACTACAAACTCCATCTATATGGTAAGTGGAGTAAGTGGAGTCCACGCCCCCATTTGTGCGCCACTTGTTCTCGGTGTTCTCAGTTCCACTTAGTGTAAAGATGGACTTTGTAGTTCTACAATGGCATTCTGTAGTCCATCTGTTTGGGTTCTACAGTACATACTGTGTACTCTGTTCAAATGGTCAGAACCCCAATAGTAGCACCACAGAGCAGGGATTATTGGGTCCTATCCCAGCAGTGTCACTGAGGTGTTTAAATGCAACTCCAGCAGCACTGCTGCACTAGAACCCCCTCACTGCATCAGTGTCATTGCAGAACTGACTAACACCCAAATTCTACCTGTTCTGTGATGGAGAACCAACAGGGGACTAACAAAAACACAGAACACAGATATACAACTACAAAGTATATCTATATGGTACATACTGTGTGCTCTGTTCTAATGGTCAGAACCCCAATAGTAGCACCACAGAGCAGGGATTATTTGGTGGGGGCATTATTCCTATCCCAGCAGTGTACACTCACCCCATCAGTGTCACTGCAGAACTGACAATAAACAATCCACCGCCCAAATTTGACCTGTTCTGTGATGGAGAACCAACAAAAACACAGAACACAGACGGACTACAGACTAGGCCACATTGCAAAAGAGGAAATAGGACGCGCAACATACCTGGACTGCATCTCTGTCTGTGTGCGGGGGGGTTGTTGTGTAGCAGTGTGTGGGTCATGCGCAGAGGCCGGGTGTGTGTTGCTGGTCTGTAGGGGAGTTGCTGTGTTGTGTATATGGGAGAAGCTCTGCTGCTGCTGCTGCTGCTGTTTGTAGCGAGATAAACTGAAGAAAAGTCCCAATATGGCCTTCAGATTCCCATTCCTGATCTCTGTGGAGAGAGAGGACCAGAAGGCTTTACCGAGTCGTGTGCAAAAGTTTGCGCACCCCTCGTTCACAGCATATTTTTAAGCACAGTCATGATTCAGGGGACGTCAATACCATGAAACCTCATTCATCCATCCATTATCTTCAGCTTTATACTCTACTAGGGTCACGGGGGGGGGGGGGGGGTTCCCCATGCCCATCCAGGGGACAACGTTTCGGGCGCTGGGCAGATACACCCAGGACAGGACACCAATCTATCACTGGGCACACACTCACTCACACAGACACACTCTATATGGGGCAATTTAGAGCATTTAATTTGCCTTGAAGCTACACTATAAGGAAGGAAACCCACACAGACACAGGGAGAACATGAGAGGAGAACATGCTAACCACTAAGCCACTGTGCCACACACTCACTCACACAAACACACTCTATATGGGGCAATTTAGAGCATTTAATTTGCCTTGAAGCTACACTATAAGGAAGGAAACCCACACAGACACAGGGAGAACATGAGAGGAGAACATGCTAACCACTAAGCCACTGTGTCACATACTCACTCACACAAACACACTCTATATGGGGCAATTTAGAGCATTTAATTTGCCTTGAAGCTACACTATAAGGAAGGAAACCCACACAGACACAGGGAGAATATGAGAGGAGAACATGCTAACCACTAAGCCACTGTGCCACACACTCACTCACACAAACATACTCTATATGGGGCAATTTGGAGCATTTCATTTACCCTGAATCCATGTTTTTGGACTGTGGGAGGAAACCGGAGAACCCGGAGGAAACCCATGCGGACACGGGGAGAACATGGAAACTCCACCCAGATTGGGATTCGAACCTGGAATCCCCAGCACTGAGAGGAGAACATGCTAACCACTAAGCCATCATGACACACTCAATTACACACACACACTATATGGGGCAATTTAGAGCATTCAATTTACCTTGAAGCCACACTATAAGGAAGGAAACCCACACAGACACAGGGAGAACATGAGAGGAGAACATGCTAACCACTAAGCCAACATGCCACACCCTCAATTACTCACACACACACACACACTATATGGGGCAATTTAGACCATTCAATTTACCTTGAAGCCACACTATAAGAAAGGAAACCCACACAGACACGGGGAGAACATAAGAGGAGAACATGCTAACCACTAAGCCACTGTGCCACACACTCACGCACACAAACACACTCTATATGGGGCATTTAATTTACCCTGAATCCATGTTTTTGCACTGTGGGAGGAAACCGGAGAACCCGGAGGAAACCCACGCGGACACGGGGAGAACATGGAAACTCCACCCAGATGGGGATTAGAACCTGGAATCCCCAGCACTGAGAGGAGAACATGCTAACCACTAAGCCATCATGACACACTCAATTACACACACACACTATATGGGGCAATTTAGAGCATTCAATTTACCTTGAAGCCACACTATAAGAAAGGAAACCCACACAGACACAGGGAGAACATAAGAGGAGAACATGCTAACCACTAAGCCACTGTGCCACACACTCACGCACACAAACACACTCTATATGGGGCATTTAATTTACCCTGAATCCATGTTTTTGCACTGTGGGAGGAAACCGGAGAACCCGGAAGAAACCCACGCGGACACGGGGAGAACATGGAAACTCCACCCAGATGGGGATTCAAACCGGGAATCCCTAGCGCTGAGAGGAGAACATGCTAAACCACTAAGCCACCGTGCCACACACTTGCTCACACACAAACACACTCTATATGGGGCAATTTGGAGCATTTAATTTACCTTGAAGCCACACTATAAGGAAGGAAACCCACACGGACACGGGGAGAACATGGAAACTCCACCCAGATTGGGATTAGAACCTTGAATCCCTAGCGCTGAGAGGAGAACATGCTAAACCACTAAGCCACCGTGCCACACACTTGCTCACACACAAACACACTCTATATGGGGCAATTTGGAGCATTTAATTTACCTTGAATCCATGTTTTTGGACTGTGGGAGGAAACTGGAGAACCCGGAGGAAACCCAGGCAGGCACGGGGAGAACATGGAACCTCCACCCAGATTCGGATTCGAACCTAGATCCCCAGCGCTGAGAGGAGAACATGCTAACCACTAAGCCACCCATTTTATAGTTTGTGTAGGATTATTCCTATTAGAGAATGTTTTAAATCAGTGTGTGTGTGTGTGTGTGTGTGTGTGTGTGTGTGTGTGTGTGTGTGTGTGTGTGTGTGTGTGTTCTTACCTTCAGCCGACAGACCCTGTATGTTCACACCCTTTGCGGCGAGAAAAGTCAGACAGGTGTCAATGTTTTCAATCTGCAGACAGAATCAATCAAGAAGAATTGAAGCTATTAATGATTTATTATTAATAGGGGTGAGCTGCAATATTCGCTGATTCGACGATTCGATTCGGAGAACCGTAGTCGACTATGACCCTCATAGTCGAATGTACCATTTTGACCACATGGGGGCGCCCATGGCTGCTGCTAAGCATTAGTTTTTACATGAAATGTCTTTGTTTTCGTTATATATATAGCCTTTTGTCAAAAAAAATCATCCTAATTTCTAGAAAAAAAGAGAAAAAACAAAAAAAAGGTTTTCTTTTGTTAGAAAAACAAGTAAAATATTTAAAAAATATTTTTTTTTTAACTACGCCCTTAGCGCCATCTTGTGGTGAAATTTTAACTGATTCGACTATCAGTCGACTATAGGGAAAATCTGACGAATCAGATTCGACTATGAAAATCTTTAGATGAATACAGCCCTAATTATTAATTATCTATCAACTAACAAAATTCTAAAGGCCTCAAACTTCCCATGCAGGTAGAAGACTGGAAATACATTTACATTTTACATTCAGTCATTTAGCGGACGCTTTTATCCAAAGCGACTTACAAATGAGAACATCACAAGTCAGATGTCACAGGTGCCTGGGGCACCTGTCCCCCATTTGTGTTATTCATTGTCTCCGTTGGGTGACTGGTTGTGTTTTGTATTTAGTTTCTGTCTTCCATTTTCCCGATACACGTCTTTGTTTGTGGTTTACCCAGGTGTTAGTCACGTTGTTTCGTTCCCCCCTTTCTGTTGGTGTCCCTACACCATTTTTATGAGGGGTGCACAAACTTTTGCACACGACTCAGTAAAGCCTTCTGGTCCTCTCTCGAACCTGGAATCCCCAGCGCTCAGAGGAGAACATGTTAACCACTAAGCCACCATGACACACTCAATTACACACACACACTATATGGGGCAATTTAGAGCATTCAATTTACCTTGAAGCCACACTATAAGAAAGGAAACCCACACAGACACGGGGAGAACATAAGAGGAGAACATGCTAACCACTAAGCCACTGTGCCACACACTCACGCACACAAACACACTCTATATGGGCCATGTTTTTGCACTGTGGGAGGAAACCGGAGAACTCGGAGGAAACCCACGCGGACACGGGGAGAACATGGAAACTCCACCCAGATTGGGATTAGAACCTGGAATCCCCAGCGCTGAGAGGAGAACATGTTAACCACTAAGCCACCATGCCACACCCTCGCTCACACACAAACACACTCTATATGGGGCAATTTGGAGCATTTAATTTACTCTGACAAGAAAAGTCAGACAAGTGTCAATGTTTTCAATCTGCAGACAGAATCAATCAAGAAGAATTGACGCTATTAATGATTTATTATTAATTATCTATCAACTAACAAAAGTCTAAAGGCCTCAAACTTCCCATGCAGGTAGAAGACTGAAATTACATTCACATTTTACATTCAGTCATTTAGCGGACGCTTTTATCCAAAGCGACTTCCAAATGAGAACATCACAAGTCACAAGGACAAGATGTCACCTTTCCCCCATTTGTGTTATTCATTGTCTCCGTTGGGTGATTGGTTTAGTTTGTGCATGTGACTGGTTCATTCATTCATCCTCTATTAGGGTCGCGGTGGGGTTCCCCATGCCCATCCAGGGGAGAACGTCTCGGGCGCTGGGCAGATAGACCCAGGACAGGGCGCCAATCCATCGCTGGGCACACACTCACTCACTCAAACACACTCTATATGGGGCAATTTTTGAGAATTCAATTGACTTGATCCATGTTTTTGGACTGTGGGAGAAAACCGGAGAACCCGGAGAAAACCCACGCAGACACGGGGAGAACATGGAAACTCCACCCAGATGGGGATTCAAACCGGGAATCCCTAGCGCTGAGAGGCGAACGTGCTACGTGACTGGTTGTGTTTTGTATTTAGTTTCTGTCTTCCATTTTCCCGATGCACGTCTTTGTTTGTGGTATTACCCAGGTGTTAGTCACGTTGTTTCGTTCCCCCCTTTCTGTTGGTGTCCCTACACCATTTTTAATAATAAATCCGTTTAGTTTTTATTTCCCAGTGTCTCGAACTCTCCTTCCGCGTTCAACCACGGTACCACACTGCGCACTAACCAGGAATCCCTAGTGCTGAGAGGAGAACATACTAACCACTAAGCCACCGTGCCGTCCTATTTTATTTAATTTGTTTATTTTTTACAACAGGTATTTGTTAAAAAGACGCGTCTTCGGTAGTTTCTTAAAACTGCTTAGTGTCTCCGCCTTACGGACAGAGTTGGGAAGATGGTTCCACCATTTTTGCAGTGGTGAACGCCACAGAGTGAGAATCAGCTCCTCGGTGAGGTGGAACCACCAAGTTCAAGTTCAAGTTATTTATTTATATAGCGCTTTTTACAACAGTACATTGTCACAAAGCAGCTTTACAGAATGAAAAGCCTTTAAACCCCCAAAGAGCAAGCCGAAGCGACAGTGGCAAGAAAAAACTCCCTTTTATGTTGTTATTTAAGGAAGAAACCTTGGGAGGACCAAGACTCAGTGGGGGACTCATCCTCCTTGAGCGGCCGGCAGCAACAACAAATTTTGTGTTTGTGGTTCACGCAGGTGTTAGTCACGTTGTTTCGTTCCCCCCTTTCTGTTGGTGTCCCTACACCATTTTTAATAATAAATCCGTTTTGTTTTTATTTCCCGGTGTCTCGAACTCTCCTTCCGCGTTCAACCACGGTACCACGCTGCGCACTATCCCTGCGCAGGTTGTATTCGTGGGAGCGTTTCACTCAGCGGACCGGCGTAGGCAATGTTCTCCACGTAGCCGTGCCCAGGAAGCGCTCACTAGGCGCGAGCGGCGTACGCAGTTCCCTCCCGGGGAAGAACGAGCGTTTCTAACATCAGAAGTTATGAAGAAAACTTATTAAAACTAATAATAACTTATTAGAAAAATTATTAAACCTGATTGTTATACCATGCTGCACCCCCCTCCAGATTCGAGGGATTCGAACCGGGAATCCCTAGTGCAGAGAGGAGAACATACTAACCACTAAGCCACCGTGCCGCCCTATTTCATTTTATTTATTTATTTCTTACAACAGGTATTTGTTAAAGAGATGCGTCTTCAGTAGTTTCTCAAAACTGCTTAGTGTTTTAAGGGGAGAACATGGAAACTCCATCCAGATGGGGATTCGAACCGGGAATCCCTAGTGCTGAGAGGAGAACATACTAACCACTAAGCCACCGTGCCGCCCTATTTCATTTTATTTATTTATTTCTTACAACAGGTATTTGTTAAAGAGACGCGTCTTCAGTAGTTTCTTAAAACTGCTTAGTGTTTTAAGGGGAGAACATGGAAACTCCATCCAGATTCGAGGGATTCGAACCGGGAATCCCTAGTGCTGAGAGGAGAACATACTAACCACTAAGCCACCGTGCCGCCCTATTTTATTTAATTTATTTATTTCTTACAACAGGTATTTGTTAAAAAGACGCGTCTTCAGTAGTTTCTCAAAACTGCTTAGTGTTTTAAGGGGAGAACATGGAAACTCCATCCAGATTCGGGGGATTCGAACCGGGAATCCCTAGTGCTGAGAGGAGAACATACTAACCACTAAGCCACCGTGCCGCCCTATTTTATTTTATTTATTTATTTCTTACAACAGGTATTTGTTAAAAAGACGCGTCTTTGGTAGTTTCTCAAAACTGCTTAGTGTTTTAAGGGGAGAACATGGAAACTCCATCCAGATGGGGATTCGAACCGGGAATCCCTAGTGCTGAGAGGAGAACATACTAACCACTAAGCCACCGTGCCGCCCTATTTTATTTTATTTATTTATTTCTTACAACAGGTATTTGTTAAAAAAGACGCGTCTTCGGTAGTTTCTCAAAACTGCTTAGTGTTTTAAGGGGAGAACATGGAAACTCCATCCAGATGGGGATTCGAACCGGGAATCCCTAGTGCTGAGAGGAGAACATACTAACCACTAAGCCACCGTGCCGCCCTATTTTATTTTATTTATTTATTTCTTACAACAGGTATTTGTTAAAAAGACGCGTCTTCAGTAGTTTCTTAAAACTGTTTAGTGATTCTGCCTTACGGACAGAGTTGGGAAGATGGTTCCACCATTTTGCAGTGGTGACACCACGGAGTGAGAATCAGCTCCTCGGTGAGGTGGAACCACCAGGCGGCAATCATCACTAGAACGTAGTGAACGAGCCGGAGAGTATTTTGGAAATATAGAGTGAAGGTAAGAGGGGGCAGATCCAGAAATGGTCCTGTAGGTCCGAGTCCGAGTCAGCGCCTTGTACTGAATGCAGCAGCTATAGGGAACCAATGGAGAGAACTGTGTGGTGGAGCGACATGAGTTCTTGGGTGGTTGAGTACAGTCGGGTTGCAGAGTTCTGAATCAGTTGTAGAGGTCTGATTGTGGAAGCTGGGAGACCGGCGAGCAACGCATTCCAATAATCGAGCCGGGATAGGCTGAGGGCTTGAACTAACAGCTGGGAAGCCTGTTCAGTCAAGAAAGGTCTGATCTTCCTGATGTTGTAGAGAGGGAATCTGCAGGAACGGGATGTTTTGATCACATGATCAGAGAGTTTAAGGTGGGAGTCTATTGGGAAACCAAGGTTCCAGGATCCGAATCGTTTGGAGAGATTGTGGAGCCGTCAATTTGGAAGGTCAGGTCGTTATGGATTGAGGGTTTAGCTGGGATCATGAGAAGTCTGTTTTTGTCGGCTCTTCATCCAAAGTATCTTCATCCAAAGTATCTGACGACCGTGGTGTCATCAGGGGCAAAAGACAAACGAAGCTGAGTGTCATCAGCATAGCAGTGGTAAAAGAAACCATGCGCCTGAATGATTGTGTTGAAATTTGGCAGGTTCACCCCTCACAGCTTACTTACGAAATTCCACCTCCCACAGTCGGAACCGTCGGCCAAGTCCGCCATGTGGAACGTTCTTACTTGGAAATTTGGTACGCGGCTTTCTCCGTGCCAGGGTTGTCGTTAGACCTGGGCTTTCGAGGCTGTAGCCCCGGACGTTTGGCCAGTAGCCAAACTGGCCACACACACGTTATTCTGTCTTCTTTTGTTAACTTTACTTGTTTTAATGTTGTCATAATTTATTTTTTAATACCTATTGTAAACAGTAAGGTGTCCTTGAGTGTCAGAAAGGCGCCTATGAAATAAAATGTATTATTATTATTTAGGGGTGAGCTGCAATATTCGCTGATTCGACGATTCGATTCGGAGAACCGTAGTCGACTATGAACCTCATAGTCCGAATGTACCATTTTTGACCACATGGGGGGGCGCCCATGGCTGCTGCTAAGCATTAGTTTTTTACATGAATGTCTTTGTTTTCGTTATATATATAGCCTTTTTGTCAAATAAAAAAATAAAATCATCCTAATTTCTAGAAAAAAAAAAGAAAAAACAAAAAAAACAAAAAAAAAGGTTTTTTCTTTTGTTAGAAAAACAAGTAAAATATAAAAAAAAATATATATTATTTTTTTAAAAAAAAAACAAAAAAAAAACGCTTATAGCGCCATCTTGTGGTGAAATTTTTAGCTGATTCGACTATCAGTCGACTATGGGGAAAATCTGACGAATCAGATTCGACTACGAAAATATGTAGAGGAATACAGCCCTATTATTATTATTAGCCCCGGATCAAATGAGGGCAGCTTTCTCTGCAGCCTCTCCTCCAGCAGGGGGACCAAACGATGGAGTCACCGTCAGCTGTTTGTGCTTCCAAGCTCTGTGCGTGTTTGAGGGCGACAGATTAAGTTTTCGCCAGTATCGGGAGTAAAGTTACCGTAATAACTGTATGTTGGCTGTAAGGAGCAGCTTCTCGGCTTTCAGAACGGTCAGAATTTTTCTGAAGGCGCAAACTGTCTCAACGTTACGGTATTTTAAATCAAACCCTTAAAACTGTCTCATCTGCGACCGACTCGTAAAACGGATTCGTTCTTTTCTGCCGAAGCTCAGGTTCCTTTATTCCAGTGATTCTCAATTATTTTCTGTTAAGCCCCCCCCTCGCGGGGGGGTTTTCCCCATTGCCCCCCCCCCAGGGGAGAAAAACGTTTTATCTTCCCCTTTATCCTATATTAACGCTGGGCAGATACCCATCCAACAGGACAGGGCGCTGTCTGGGTGGAGTTTCCATGTTCTACCCGTGTCCTCGTGGCTTTCTTCCGGGTTCTCCGGTTTCCTCCCACAGTCCAAAAACATGGATCAAGTCATTTGAGTTCTCTAAATTGCCCCATATAGTGTATGTATGTGTGTGTGTGTGTGAGTGTGTGCCCAGGGATAGATTTGTGTCTTGTCCTGGGTCTATCTGCCCAGCGCCCGAGATGTTCTGGGCATGGGGAACCCCCCCGCGACCCTAATACAGGATAAAGTGAGTGTGTGCCCAGGGATAGATTTGTGTCTTGTCCTGGGTCTATCTGCCCAGCGCCCGAGACGTTCTCCCCTGGATGGGCATGGGGAACCCCCCCGCGACCCTAATACAGGATAAAACGGAACATAATGGATGGATGGATGGATAACTAATAAATGATCAAACAAAATGAATGGAACCACAGCTTGAAAAATGGATAAATACCCTCATGAAAGGGCACTTTTTAAAGAGGACAGAGGGGGAATAAGGCATCTGGGCTAAAGCCCCTGATGTACTTCTACATCTATGGTAGAGCGTGCATACCGATAGAACGTCGTAGAACGGCCCTGGGTTTATTTAGAAATGTTATTTTTATTGACGGCATGTCTGGAATGGAGGGCAGAACGCGGATCTGGATTCCTGTTCTACTCCACCGCGCGACACCTGACCTCCGCCGACAGCTGGCCTCCGCCATGCGGAACCTAAAACCCGCACTCAGCTGAGGATCTAATGGTGTGTGTGTATTAAAGAATTATTTAAATCATGACAGCATCACACACACACACACACACACACACACACACCCAGAGGGAGAGCGAGGCAGTGAAGCAGCACTACTGAAAGCAGGTGCATACACATCTGTTATGCTAATGAGGGCGAGGTGGGTGTGTTTAATACCGCCATTAACATCTTGTTACAATTTAAGCTCGGACTCGGACACCAGGAGAACCGGGAAACTCCACCCGGATTGGGATTCGAACTGGGAATTCCGGGAATCCATGCCTATCCAGGGGAGAACGTCTCGGGCGCCGGGCAGATACACCCAGGACAGGACACCAATCTATCACTGGGCACACACTCACTCACATAGACACACTCTATATGGGGCAATTAGGAGAATTCAATTGCCCTTGATCCATGTTTTTGGACTGTGGGAGGAAACCGGAGAACCCGGAGGAAACCCACACAGACACGGGGAGAACATGCAAACTCCACCCGGATTGGAATTTGAACCGGGAATCCCCCCATCCATCCATGCCTTCCTGCTTTTATCCTCTACTAGGGGGTGATCCAAGGGGGGTAAAAAAAAAACGTCTCGGGCGCTGGGCAGATACACCCAGGACAGGACACCAATCTATCACTGGGCACACACTCACTCACACAGACACACCTCTATATGGGGCAATTAGGAGAATTCAAATTGCCCTTGATCCATGTTTTTTGGACTGTGGGAGGAAACCGGAGAACCCGGAGAGAAAGAACCCACGCGGGGGACACAGACACAGGGAGAACAAGCAAACTCCACCCAGACCAAAAACACTTTTACACGGCTATTCGACAGCTAGCTAGCCTACGTTTCAATCCCCCATAGGGCCATCGCAATTTCTTCCGGGAGTCGTCGTTTAAACCTCTACTAGGAATATATCTACCGGTGGGGTGTGGATTCCCTCGGGTAGAGGGGTTTAGCTACATTTAGTCCATCAAAACCACCCCGAACCACCCCATGGTACACATTTCGAGGTTCGTAATTAGGAGGGTGTATTTTCGTGTCAAATGATCCCCCAGATCCATGTTTTTAGCTAGCTAGCCTATGTCAAGAGCACCAAAATAAGGCCCACGCATTCTTTGTAATTCCTTCCAGCGGCATCGTTTAAAAAGCAATGTTGCGTGTGAATATATCTACACGGTGGGTGTGGCCGTCTTGAAATGAGGCGAGTTTAGCTACATTTAGGATTTAGCATTTAAACACACCGATGAATAATTAAGAGAGTTCGTAAATGCCCTTAGAGGTGTATTTTCTCGTCGGTACGCTAGCAAAAACAACCAGACATGTGCTTAAGCTAGCTAGCTAGCTAGCCTACGTCAAGAGCACCAAGATAGGGCACACGCAATTTTTGCAATTCCTTCCGTCATCATCGTTTAAATAGCAATGCTGTATGTGAATATATCTACACGGTGGGTGTGGACGTCTCGAAATGAGGCGAGTTTAGCTACATTTAGGATTTAGCATTTAAACACACCCATGAATAATTAAGAGAGTTAGTACATGCCATTAGAGGTGTAATTTCTCGTCGGTACGCTAGCAAAAACAACCAGACATGCATTTAAGCTAGCTAGCTAGCTAGCCTACCTCAAGAGCACCAAAATAGGGCCCACGCGCTCTTTGTAATTCCTTCCAGTGGCATCGTTTAAAAAGCAACGCTGCGTGTGAATATATCTACACGGTGGGTGTGGCCGTCTCGAAATGAGGCGAGTTTAGCTACATTTAGCATTTAGCATTTAACTACACCCATGAATAATTAAGAGAGTTAGTACATGCTACTAGAGGTGTAATTTCTCGTCGGTACGCTAGCAAAAACACCCCGACACGCGCTTAAGCTAGCTAGCTTGCCTACGTCAAGAGCATCAAAATAGGGCACATGCATGTTTTGTAATTCCTTCCAGCGTCGTCGTTTAAATAGCAATGCTGTGTGTGAATATATCTACACGGTGGGTGTGGCCATCTCGAAATAGTTGACTTTAGCTACGTTTAGCATTTAGCATTTAAACACACCCATGAATAATTAAGAGAATTAGTACATGCCGTTAGAGGTGTATTTTCTTGTCGGTACGCTAGCAAAAACACCCCGACATGCGCTTAAGCTAGCTAGCTACCCTATGAGCCTATGCTCTATGGCAAGAGCACCAAAATAGAGCACACGCAATGTTTGTAATTCTACAAAACGTCGTCTTCGTACCGAGTGACAATTCTTTCACATAGTTCGGCACGAAGCGTTGAAATTCGGCACGTCCTCGCTTAGCAAATGCTAAGCCGTTGGACGGTTCTTTTATTTTGACTCTTGACGTCACCCGTCAGACCAATCGTAGAACCGGTGTTACGAGAAAAGTTACGGTCGTAACCTTCGTCGCTATGCGTTTGGAATGTTATGCAGGTGACACGTTCTATTGTTTTTATTGTATTGTTTTTTGTTTTTTAGTTTTTAATTTTCACCTTTTAGCTTACGGTGGCTTAGTGGTTAGCACGTCAACCTCTCAGCGCTGCGGATCCAGGTTCGGATCCCAATCTGGGTGGAGTTTCCATGTTCTCCCCGTGACAGTCCAGAACCATGGATTCAAGGTAAATTGAATGCTCTAAATTGCCCCATAGGTTTGTATTAGTTATGTGTATAGATGTACCTTAAATGTAATGTTGCTAGTGCTAGGGATAGCAGCATCTTTCATTATCTTACATTTAATGCTCTACTAAGGTCATGGGGGGAAGGGGGGGTTCCCCATGCCCATCCAGAGGAGAACGTCTCGGGCGCTGGGCAGATACACCCAGGACAGGGCGCCAATCTATCACTGGGCACTCACTCACACAGACACACTCTATATGGGGCAATTTATCTCAAATGATAATGCTCCTGGGCAGAAACACCCAGGACAGGGCACCGAACTATCGCTGGACACACAAACTCATACAGACACATACACACTCTATATGGGGCAATTTAGAGCATTCAATTTAGCTTGAATCCATATTTTTGGACTGTGGGAGGAAACCAGAGGACCTGGAGGAAACCCACAAAGGGACACAGGGAGAACATGCAAACTCCACCCAGACTGGGATTCGAACACGGATCCCCAGCACTAAGAGGCAGACGTGCTAACCACTACGTCACACTATATGGGGGCAATTTCCATAGGGGGAATTTAGAGCCAATCTATCACTGATACACACTTACTTACACAAACACACACTATGGGGACAATTAAGGGCATCTGATGGGGGCCAGGGTGGCACGGTGTTCGCCTCTCAGCACTAGGGATTCCTGGTTCGAATCCCAATCTGGGTGGAGTTTTCATGTTCTCCCCGTGTCCGCGTGGGTTTCCTCCGGGTTCTCCGGTTTCCTCCCACAGTCCAAAAATATGGATCGTCAATTGAATTCTCCAAATTGCCCCATATAGAGTGTATCTGTGTGAGTGAGTGTGTGCCCAGTGATAGATTGGTGCCCTGTCCTGGGTCTATCTGCCCAGCGCCCAAAACGTTCTCCCCTGGATGGGCATGGGGAACCCCACCGTGACCCTAATAGAGTATAAAGAAGGAGATAATGAATGAATGAATGATGGGGGCCACCGGGGGTCGTATCTCCCGTGCAGGTTGTCCACCCCATTGGCTTGCGGCAGTGACCACTGTTGGACTGTTAGTGACGCACTAATGGCTCCACCAATCAGGAAGCACTGCCTAGGAGACGTCATTGGTAGTAGTTGGTCTCGACTGCCCAGGTAGGGATTAGTAGATCATTGGTGGTCCAAGGTGGTACCAACGTTGGGGTAACGTAGTTGGGGTAACGTTCTTTTTATTTTTATTCTAAGACATAGGTTCTCCTATTTTCAGGTGTTTTAGGACAGGAGTATCCGCTTCCTTGGTCGAATGACAGCGACACTAGCCGATGTATGTACCACCGAGGGTCGTACCTCCCGTGCCAGTTATCCACCCCATTGGCTCACGACCCCTCATCCGGTTAGGATTTCTATTTCCTACGTCTCCTAGGCAACGCACTAATGGCTCCACCAATTGGGAAGCACTGCCTAGGAGACGTCATTGGTAATAGTTGGTCTCATTGGCAAATTGGTCCCAACGTTGGGGTAACGTAGGACCAATGAGGGACCGTGTTTTTTATATATTTAACCCCTGGATTCTTCTTATTCTTATTCTAAGAGGTGGGTTCTCCTATTTTGGAGTTTTTCAGATGTGTTAGGACAGGTTGGACATCCTCATTGGATGGCACCGCCTTCACCCTCAACCATGTGACCGTTACCCCACCTGTAATATCTCTATAATTCGGACCGTGCCAATGTGTTCCAACGAACTGGGCAGATACAACCAGGACAGGACGCCAATCTATCACTGGACACACTGTCTCACACACACACACACACACACACATTATGGGGGCAATTAAGAGCATCCGATTCACTTAAATCCATGTTTTTGGACTGTGGGAGGAAAACGGAGAACCCGGAGGAAACCCACACGGACACGGGGAGAACATGGAAACCCAGACCCCACATTTATACAATTATTATTGTTATTCATTCATTCATTCATTGTCGTCCGCATTTTTTATTAGGGTCACGACGGGGTTCCCCATGCCCATCCAGGGGAGAACGTTTCGGGCGCTGGGCAGATACACCCAGGACAGGGCGCCAATCTATCAGTGGGTGGGCACCCACACACTCACACATACTTGCTATATGGGGCAATTTAAGACTAGAGCATTTATTTTACCTTGAATCCATGTTTTTGGACTGTGGGAGGAAACTGGAGAACCCAGAGGAAACCCACGCGGACATGGGGAGAACATGGAAACTCCACCCAGATGGGGATTCCAACCTGGGCGTGCAAACCACTACGCCACGAACCGCCCATCAATTATAAAATTATTATTATTATTATTATTATTATTATTATTATTATTATTAATTTATTATCTTCCGATTAATCCTCTACTAGGGTCGCGGGGGGAGGGGGGGTTCTCCATGCCCTTCCAGGGGAGAATGTTTGGGGCGCTGGGCAGATACACCCAGCACAGGGCGCCAATGTATCACTGGACACACACTCACTCACACAGACACACTCTATATGGGGCAATTGGGAGAATTCAGCTGACCTTGAATCCATGTTGTTGGACTGTGGGAGAAAACCAGAGAACCCGGAGGAAACCCATGTGGACACGGGGAGGACACACACTCACACACAGTCACACTCTATATGGGGCAATTTGGAGAATTCAATTCATGTTTTTGGTCTCTGGGAGGAAACCGAGAACTTGGAGGAAACCCACGCAGACACAGGGAGAACATGGAAACTCCACCCAGATTGGGATTCGAAGTGCTGAGAGGAGAACATGCCAACCACTAAGCCACCCACACAGCGAAGAACCGAACCATGTGATCAGACTTACCATCTGAGAGCGGCTCTTCGGACAGCCGTTGATTTCCGCGATCTTCTCGTTAGCTGCGGAACAGAGAGACAGAGAGAGTTACAGTTCCCACAGGAGCTCGGAGTGAGACCTAAAACAGCATCAGCGTGTGTGTGTGTGTGTGTGTGTGTGTGTGTGTGTGTGTGTGTGTGTGTGTGTGTGTGTGCGTGTGTGTGTGTGTGGGTGTGTGGGTGTGGGTGTATGTGCCCAGCCCCCTTGAAGCAGCTGAGAGAAGCTGATCCACAGCCAGCTGACTCTTCCTAGAACCCGGTCAGTAGGGGGCACTAATATAGTCAGGTGAATAAGCACAAATGTTTATTTCAGCCAGACCACTGTGAGAACGTCTGAGAACGTCCACTCCCAAACATCCCGGCTAGATTGTGGGGTCAGAACACAGGGTTTCAAGGTAAATGAAATGTTCTAAATTCCCCCATGGCGGCACGGTGGCTTAGTGGTTAGCATGTTCTCCTCTCGAATCCCAATCTGGGTGGAGTTTCCATGTCCTCCCCGTGTCCGCGTGGGGTTCCTCCAGGTTCTCCGGGTTTCCTCCCACAGTCCAAAAACATGGACAATTGAGTTCTCCAAAATTGCCCCATATGGTGTGTGTTTGTGTGAGTGAATGGCACCCTGTCCTGGGTGTATCTGCCCAGCGCCCAAAACGTTCTCCCCTGGATGGGCATGGGGAACCCCCCCCCGCGACCCTAATAAATTGCCCCATATAGTGTGTGTGTGTGTGTGTGTGTGTGTGTGTGTGTGTGTGTGTGTGTGTGTGTGTGTGTGTAAGGGGTGGCTTAGTGGTTAACACGTTTGCCTTTCAGGTCGAAATCCCGATCCACGTGGAGTCTCCATGTTCTCCCCGTGTCTGTGCGGGTTCTCCTGTTTCCTCCCCAGTCCAAAAACATGCATTCAAGGTAAATTGAGTGCTCTAAATTGCCCCATATAGAGTGTCAGAGTGTGTGTCCAGTAATAGATTGGCGTCCTGTCCTGGGTGTATCTGCCCAGCGCCCCAAACGTTCTCCCCTGGATGGGCATGGGGAACCCCCCCCCATGAATGTGTGTGGGGTAATATGTGGTGTTCCGAATGTTACTTCGAAATTGGTTTAGAACATCGTTAGTAGAATAGTTGGGAATTGAATCAGCTGCTCGTCCATCCATTTGTCCTTCCACCCCTCATTCCACCCTCATTCCACCCTCATTCCACCCTCATTCCACCCCTCATTCCACCCTCATTCCACCCCTCATTCCATCCACCCCTCTCTAATATGGCGTTCTTTATTCTGCACTAAAAATAGGTTTCAACTTTGTACCCTTCTGTTACCACAGCCACAGGTCTGATGCTTCATATCTGAACTGCTTTAAAGGTCATATATTAGGAATCTGTGATTGATCACCTATTGATCAAAGAAGATCTGTACTCCCATATTGATCTCATACTCATCCCAAACTAATCCACTACTCATCCCATATTGATCTCATACTCATCCCAAACTAATCCACTACTCATCCCATATTGATCTCAAACTCATCCCATATTGATCTCATACTCATCCCAAACTAATCCACTACTCATCCTATATTGATCTCATACTCATCCCATATTGATCTCATACTCATCCCATATTGATCTCATACTCATCCCAAACTAATCCACTACTCATCCTATATTGATCTCATACTCATCCCATATTGATCTCATACTCATCCCATATTGATCTCATACTCATCCCAAACTAATCTCAAACTTATTCTATACTGAGCCAGCACTCATCCCATATTGATCTCATAATCATCCCAAACTAATCCACTACTCATCCCATATTGATCTCATACTCATCCCAAACTAATCCACTACTCATCCCATATTGATCTCAAACTCATCCCATATTGATCTCATACTCATCCCAAACTAATCCACTACTCATCCTATATTGATCTCATACTCATCCCATATTGATCTCATACTCATCCCAAACTAATCCACTACTCATCCTATATTGATCTCATACTCATCCCATATTGATCTCATACTCATCCCAAACTAATCCACTACTCATCCTATATTGATCTCATACTCATCCCATATTGATCTCATACTCATCCCATATTGATCTCATACTCATCCCAAACTAATCCACTACTCATCCTATATTGATCTCATACTCATCCCATATTGATCTCATACTCATCCCATATTGATCTCATACTCATCCCAAACTAATCTCAAACTTATTCTATACTGAGCCAGCACTCATCCCATATTGATCTCATACTCATCCCAAACTAATCTCAAACTTATTCTATACTGAGCCAGTATTCATATTGATCTCATACTCATCCCATATTGATCTCATACTCATCCCAAACTAATCTCAAACTTATTCTATACTGAGCCAGTATTCATATTGATCTCATACTCCTCCCATATTGATCTCATACTCATCCCATATTGATCTCATACTCATCCCAAACTAATCCACTACTCATCCCATATTGATCTCATACTCATCCCAAACTAATCCACTACTCATCCCATATTGATCTCATACTCATCCCATATTGATCTCACACTCATCCCATATTGATGAGGGTGTGGTAGCTCAGTGGTTAGGGTTTTGGGTTATCAATCTGAAGGTTGCGGGTTCAAATCCCAGCTCCACTGAAGTTATCAATGTGGGTCCTTGAGCAAGACCCTTAACCCTCATTGCTTCAGGGATGTTGTGATTAACCCTGTGCTCACCTTTGGATAAAAGCGTCTGCTAAATGACCAAATGACCAAATGCAAATGCAAATACCCATCCCAAACTAAGCCAGTACTTATCATATATTGATCTCATACTAAACCAGTGCTTATACCATATTGATCTCATACTCATCCCAAACTAAGCCAGTACTCACTGCATATTGATCTCATACTCATGCTATATTATTCTATAATAAGCCAGTATACATGACACATTGATCTCATACTCATCCCAAACTAAGCCAGTACTCACTGCATATTGATCTCATACTCATTCTATAATAATTATAATAATCAGCACACATGACACATTGATCTCATACTCATCCCAAACTAATCTCAAACTTATTCTATACTGAGCCAGCACTCATCCCATATTGATCTCATACTCATTAATCTCAAATCTTATTCTATAAGCCAGCACTCATCCCATATTGATCTCATACTCATCCTAAACTAATCTCAAACTTATTCTATACTGAGCCAGCACTCATCCCATATTGATCTCATACTCATCCCAAACTAATCTCAAACTTATTCTATACTGAGCCAGTATTCATATTGATCTCATACTCCTCCCATATTGATCTCATACTCATCCCATATTGATCTCATACTCATCCCAAACTAATACACTACTCATCCCATATTGATCTCATACTCATCCCAAACTAAGCCAGTACTCACTGCATATTGATCTCATACTCATTCTATAATAATTCTATAATAATCAGCACACATGACACATTGATCTCATACTCATCCCAAACCAATCTTAAACTTATTCTATACTGATCCAGCACTCATCCCATATTGATCTCATACTCATCCAAAACTAATCTCAAACTTATTCTATACTGAGCCAGCACTCATCCCATATTGATCTCATACTCATCCCAAACTAATCTCAAACTTATTCTATACTGAGCCAGCACTCATCCCATATTGATCTCATACTCATCCCAAACTAAACCAATACTCATGGCATTATTGATCTCATACTTATTCTATAATAAGCCAGTACTCACTGCATATTGTTATTTTTATCCCAAACTGATCAAGTACTTATCCGATAGTAATCAAATACACATACCATATTGATTAATTGATTATCTCACATTGATCTAATACACAAACCAATATTGATTACATATTCATCACATATTGATCTAATACACATCCCATATTGATCTAATACACAACCAATGCTGATCTAATACACAAACCAACATTGATCCAATACACGTCTGATATTGATTACATAGCCATCACATATTGATCTAATACACAATCCAATATTGATCTAATAAACATCCCACATTGATCTAATACACAAACCAATATTGATCTAATACACAAACCAATACTGATCGAATACACATCCCATATTGATCTAATACACAAACCAGCATTGATCCAATACACATCTGATATTGATTACATAGTCATCACATATTGATCTAATACACAAACCAATATTGATCTAATACACATCCCACATTGATCTAATACACACATCCAATATTGATCTAATACAGCAAACAATATCCCAAATAGACAAACCAATATTGATCCAATACATGTCCTGATATTGATTACATAGTACATCACATATTGATCAAATACACAAACCAAATAGACAAACCAATATTGATCCAATACATGTCTGATATTGATTACATAGTCATCACATATTGATCTAATACACAAACTAATATTGATCTAATACACATCCCACATTGATCTAATACACAAACCAATATTGATCTAATACACAAACCAATATTGATCCAATACACAAACCAATATTGATCCAATACACGTCTGATATTGATTACATAGTCATCACATATTGATCTAATACACAAACTAGTATTGATCTAATACACATCCCACATTGATCTAATACACAAACCAATATTGATCTAATACACAAACCAATATTGATCTAATACACATCCCACATTGATCTAATACACAAACCAATATTGATCTAATACACAAACCAATATTGATCTAATACACATCCCACATTGATCTAATACACAAACCAATATTGATCTAATACACAAACCAATATTGATCTAATACACATCCAATATTAATCAAATACACAAACCAATATTGATCTAATACACAAACCAATATTGATCCAATACACAAACCAATATTGATCTAATACACACCCAATATTGATCCAATACACAAACCAATATTGATCTAATACACATCCAATAATAATCTAATACACAAATCAATATCGATCCAACACACAAACCAATATTGATCTAATACACATCCAATAATAATCTAATACACAAATCAATATCGATCTAATACACAAACCAATATTAATCTAATACACATCACATTTTGATCAAATACACATTCCATATTGATCTAATACACAAACCAATATTAAACCAATCTGATACACATCTGATATTGATTACATAATATACACCCTATTTTGATCTGTAGATGATATATTGATCCTATATTGATTAACTTCATTAACCTATATGTATATATTTTTAAATTTATTTAATCATTTAAAGGCATTGTAAAACCAGGTGACCATTTTCCCACCATACATAATAACGTAAATATTTACAGCCCCACAGCAATTATTCATCATCCCGTCCATTTGTTTCTGAATCAAGTCTGAATGAAGTCCGTGGCCCCACGGCGAGCCAGCGGCCGAAGGTCAGTTCTTACCTACAACTTGGATGATTTCAGCCAGGAGCACTCCGTCCGAAACATCCTGCTGCAGATCTCTAATCAGCCTCTTGTGCCCCGATTTGGCCAAATAGTGGTTTGCCCAGTCGGTGTAGATCTGCAGAGGGGAGAGGAACTTTCAGCAAACATCCCGCAAACATGGCAGCGAGCAAAAGATATGAAACTAAATTGTGAGTGAGTGCAGGCTTGATTTACGGCGTCAGAACCCAGAACTTATAGCGGACAGAGCAGAGTGAGCTGAGGGTTTGTCCTTTTGTTAGGACGAGCATTCAAAGCCCGTCCATTGTGCCGTATTCATGCGCCCTATTCAGTGCACTCGGGGCAAAACTCAGAGAAAACACCCCCCGTCGGCAGGGGGGGGGGGATTAGGCGAATGAATAATGTGAAAGGCCCTGTGCTGAATCACTGCGTTTAAAAAAAGCTCCGGCTCTGGCATCTCATTACGTTACAGGATGACATCACGCCCCAAGTTCTCACTTTAAATAAAAATAAGATGATTAAGGATAATAATAGAGTTACTAATTAGATTTACACCTTTTTCATGCTCACTTCACCTTTAATGTAGGAAATCAGGACATGGGTCATGTGTGGAGCCGCTCAATACTATATTAATTTTATTGGCTTTAATGGGAACGCTCAAATCGGAATTTCAGCATCAGCAGAGTGCAGATCGCACACTAGGGATGCGCCAAGTCATCGTTTTTACGATTTATCGCGATGAAAAAGCTACATTTATTTATTTAGTTATTTATTTATTATATTAATTTTATTGGCTTCAATGAGAACGCTCAAATCGGAATTTCGGAGTCAGCAGAGTGCAGATCGTACACTAGGGATGTGCCGAGTCATCGTTTTTACGATTTATTGCGATGAAAAAGCTACATTTATTTATTTACATTTATTTAGTTATTTACGACTATTTATTAATTTATTAAGAGCGCCACGGCATTCCTAGGAAAAATACGTACAATGGGAGCCAAAATTTTATACAGAGTGGCCAAGAACGAAAATAAAATTAACCTAGTTTTTTTGTTTCTTACTAATGTCATCATGACGATGTCGAGGTGCTCTTTCGACTAATTAATTGCAACGCTTTTTTATCGCAATTAATCGTAAAAACGATGACACTCCTCTTTCGTGATATATTTTATTTACATTTATTTAGTTAGTTAGTTATTTACGACTATTTATTAATTAGTCATAAGAGCGCCTTGGCATTCGTAGGAAAAATACGTATTAGCCAAAATACGTACAATGGGAGCCAAAATTTTTGACAGAGTGGCCAAGAACGAAAATAAAATGAACCTATTTTTTTTACTGATATATGAGAACGAAAAGGAGAGTCATTGTTTTTACGATTAATCACGATAAAAAAAAGCATTGCAATTAATTAGTCGAAAGAGCACCTCGACATCGTCATGATGACATTCACAAGAAAAATACGTATTGTGGAACCTTAGACCGAGTGGCGCAACTCGCAAGGAACAGAAAAATTAAATTAACCTAGTCTTTTAAATTGATATATGAGAACGAAAGAGGAGAGACTTTTGAAACCCGCAATTCTTTTCACCTTTAATGTAGTAAATCGGGACACGTCCTATATTAATTTTATTGTTGGTCCCGCAACTTCAATGAGAACTGTCAAATCGGAATTTCCGAGTTAGCAGAGTGCAGATTGCAAAATTAGGGACGCGCCGAGTCATCGTTTTTAACATTAATCGCGATGAAAATGCGTGACAATTAATTTGTCATAAAAGCACCTCGTCATTCGTAGGAAAAAACACGTATAAGCCAAAATACGTACAAAGGTAGCCAAAATATTAGACTGAGTGGCAAAGAACGAAAATAAAATTAACCTAGTTTTTCTAATTGATATATAAGATTTCACTTATTTTCATCGTCTCATTCACTTCACCTTTAATGCAATAAATTAGGACGTGGGCCGTGTGTGAAGCTCCTCAATACTATATTAATTTTATTGGTGGCCACACAACTTCGATGAGAACCGTCAAATTGGAATTTCCGAGCTAACAGAGTGCAGATTGCACAATAGGGACGCCCCGAGTCATCGTATTTAACGATTAATCGCGATGAAGAAGTGTGACGATTAATTTGACGTAAGAGCGCCTTGACATTCGTAAGAACAATACGTACGTACATCTGGTAGCTGGAACCTTAAACCGAGTGGCACAACTTGCAAGGAACATAAAATTAAATTAACCTTGTTTTTTAATTGCTTTATGAGAGCTGAGGATTCAGGTTCGAATCCCCATCTGGGTGGAGTTTCCATGTTCTCCCCGTGTCCACATGGGTTTCCTCCAGGTTCTCCGGTTTCCTCCCACAGTCCAAAAACATGGATTCAAGGTCAATTGAATTCTCCCAATTGCCCCATAGAGTGTGTGTGTTTGTGTGAGTGATTGTGTGTCCTCCCCGTGTCCACATGGGTTTCCTCTGGGTTCTCTGGTTTTCTCCCACAGTCCAACAAGATGAATTCAAGGTCAGCTGAATTCTCCCAATTGCCCCATATAGAGTGTGTCTGTGTGAGTGAGTGTGTGTCCAGTGATAGATTGGCGCCCTGTCCTGGATGTATCTGCCCAGCGCCCCCCTGCCCATTATCCCCTGGAAGGGCATGGGGAACCCCCCCTCCCCCCGCAACCCTAGTAGAGGATTAATCGGAAGATTAATTAATTAATTAATTAATTAATTAATAATAATAATTCTATAATTGTTGGGCGGTTCGATTGTGCATGCCCAGGTTTGAATCCCAATCAGGGTGGAGTTTGCATGTTCTCCCCGTGTCCGCGTGGGTTTCCTCTGGGTTCTCCAGTTTCCTCCCACAGTCCAAAAACATGGATTCAAGGTAAAATGAATGCTCTAGACTTAAATTGCCCTATATAGCAAGTATGTGTGAGTGTGTGGGTGCCCACCCACTGATAGATTGGCGTCCTGTCCTGGGTGTATCTGCCCAGCGCCCGAAACGTTCTCCCCTGGATGGGCATGGAGAACCCCCCCCCCCCCCCCCCCCCCCCCCCGTGACCCTACTATCCCTACACGGAGGGAGCATAATAGCAGAGTGATAATAGAACCACACTGATGCAGCATCATGTGCATGTTTAATCATGGGTTGGGGGGGTGGGGGGGGGGGGGGGTTCTGCGGTTCTACTATAAAGAGCACAAAGCATGAACTCTGCCTGACTCACTTTCCCAGCATGCTCAGCCTGGAACACAGGCCTACCATTCATCTTCTTATTTGTCTGAACCTTTCGGGATTAAGAGCGAGCGAATCACAGAGCGGCGAGTTAAAGAGCGAGAACGCGTTGTCACGACATTCCCCAGGTTCCACCGGGTTCTACCTGCGTGTCAGGAAAGCGGCCGGGGCATTTCCGATTAACAAAAGCCCGCAATGAGTGGAAAATTCGGGTGAAAAGTAAGACGGGGTGTGGACGCTGTACCACGACTATTAGCTCCGCCCCTTTTCGGAAGGGTGTGTTGATTTTAGCATTGTATTATGTTTACAGTTACATTACGTTTAGTCGTACATTTAGTGGTGGGGGTGTATATAAGCAGGTGGGGGGTGGGGTTTGGCTTAAACATACAGTTGAGAGAGAGAGACATAGACAGAGAACAGGTGAGACAGACAATTTTATATATATATATATATATATATATATATATATATATATATATATATATATATATTCGGGTGGAATGGTGGTTTAGTGGTTGGCATGTTCTCCTCTCAGCACTATGGATTCCAGGTTCCAATCCCAATCTGGGTGGAGTTTCCATGTTCTCCCCATGTCTGTGTGGGTTTCCTCCGGGTTCTCCGGTTTCCTCCCACAGTCCAAAAACATGGAGCAAGGTCAATTAAATTCTCCAAATTGCCCCATATAGAGTGTGTATGAGTGTGTTTGTGGGAGTGAGTGAGTGTGTATCCAGCAATAGATTGGCGGTGGCACATACTCGATATGGGGCAATTTGGAGCATTCAATTTTACCTAAGGGCGGCACGGTGGCTTAGTGGTTAGCACGTTCTCCTCTCAGCGCTAGGGATTCCCGGTTCAAATCCCCATCTGGGTGGAGTTTCCATGTTCTCCCCGCGTCCGCGTGGGTTTCCTCCGGGTTCTCCGGTTTCCTCCCACAGTCCAAAAACATGGATCAAGTCAATTGAATTCTCAAAATTGCCCCATATAGAGTGTGTATGTGTGAGTGAGTGTGTGCCCAGCGATGGATTGGCGCCCTGTCCTGGGTCTATCTGCCCAGCGCCCGAGACGTTCTCCCCTGGATGGGCATGGGGAACCCCACCGCGACCCTAATAGAGGATAAAGCGGGAGATAATGAATGAATGAATGAATTTTACCTAAAATCAATGTTTTTGGACTGTGGGAGGAAACCCACGCGGACACGGGGAGAACATGGAAACTCCACCCAGATAGGGATTCGAACCGGGAATCCCCAGCGCTGAGAGGAGAACATGCTAACCACTAAGCCACATTGCCGCCCCGCATTATTTGTTTCCTGCACATCCATCCATTATCTTCTTCCACTTAATCCTCTACTAGTGTCGTGGGGGGGGTTCCCCATGCCCATCCAGGGGAGAACGTTTCGGGCGCTGGGCAGATACACCCAGGACACGACGCCAATCTATCACTGGGCACACACTCACTCACACAGACACACTCTATATGGGGCAATTTGAAGAATTCAATTGACTTGATCCATGTTTTTGGACTGTGGGAAGAAAGCGGAGAACCCGGAGGAAACCCACGCGGACACGGGGAGAACATGGACCTCCACCCAGATTGGAATTCGAACCAGGAATCCCTAGCGCTGAGAGGAAATATATATTCATTCATTCATTCATTATCTTCCGCTTTATCCTCTATTAGGGTCGAGGGGGGTTCCACATGCCCACTCAGGGGAGAACGTTTCGGGCGCTGGGCAGATACACCCAGGACAGAGCGCCAATCTATCGCTGGGCATACACTCACTCACGTAGACACAGACGCACTCTATATGGGGCAATTTAAAGCATTTAATTGATCTTGAATCCATGTTTTTGGACTGTGGGAAGAAACCAGAGAATGCGGAGGAAACCCACGCAGACACGGGGAGAACATGGAAACTCCACCCAGATTGGAATTCGAACCAGGAATCCCTAGCGCTGAGAGGAAATATATATTCATTCATTCATTCATTATCTTCCGCTTTATCCTCTATTAGGGTCGAGGGGGGTTCCACATGCCCACTCAGGGGAGAACGTTTCGGGCGCTGGGCAGATACACCCAGGACAGAGCGCCAATCTATCGCTGGGCATACACTCACTCACACACACACACACTCTATATGGGGCAATTTAAAGCATTCAATTGATCTTGAATCCATGTTTTTGGACTGTGGGAGGAAACCAGAGAATGCGGAGGAAACCCACGCGGACACGGGGAGAACATGGAAACTCCACCCAGATTGGGATTCGAACCTGGAATCTCTAATGCTGAGAGGAGAACATGCTAACCACTAAGCCACCGTGCGGCCCAGCTAGTTAATTATAATATATTTAAGGGATGTAAAGTTAGTTCTAGTCATATATTGAAATTTAAAACCTTTAAAACAACAATTTGGGCAGCACGGTGGCTTAGTGGTCAGCACGTTCTCCTCTCAGCGCTAGGGATTCCCGGTTCGAATCCCCATCTGGGTGGAGTTTCCATGTTCTCCCCGTGTCTGCTTGGGTTTCCTCCGGGTTCTCCGGTTTCCTCCCACAGTCCAAAAACATGGATCAAGTCAATTGAATTCTCAAAATTGCCCCATATAGAGTGTGTGTGTGAGTGAGTGTGTGCCCAGCGATGGATTGGCGCCCTGTGCTGGGTCTATCTGCCCAGTGCCCGAGACGTTCTCCCCTGGATGGGCATGGGGAACCCCACCGCGACCCTAATAGAGGATAAAGCGGGAGATAATGAATGAATGAATGAAAACAACAATTTTGCAGCACGGTGGCTTAGTGGTCAGTGATGTGTTTTCAGTTGTTTCTTAAAGATGCCACGTGGCTCCACCTTATGGACAAAGTTGGGAACATCGTTCAACCATTTCGCAGTGAGGTGGAATCACCGGGCAACATTCATCACTAGAACGTCGTGAACGAGTCCCCGGGGTGTGTTTTGGAAATATAGAGTGAAGTCTATGTCCTGTAGAGCCGAGTCAGCGCTTTGAACTGAAGGCAGCAGCTACAGGGAGCCAATGGGGAGAGAGGAGAGGTGGAGTCACGTGAGTTTGATTGGATGGTTGACCGCGAGTCGGGCTGCAGAGTTTTGAATCAGCTGTAGACGCTAGGGCTGTATTCAACTAAAGATTTTTGTAGTCGAATCTGATTCGTCAGATTTTCCCTATAGTTGACTGATAGTCGAATCAGTTAAAATTTCACCACAAGATGGCGCTATAAGCGTATTCTTTTTTTAAATATTTTACTTGTTTTTCCAACAAAAGAAAACCTTTTTTTTTGTTTTTCTTTTTTCTTTTATTTTTTCTAGAAATTAGGATGATTTTATTTGACAAAAGGCTATATCTATAACGAAAACAAAGACATTTCATGTAAAAACTAATGCTTAGCAGCAGCCATGGGCGCCCCCATGTGGTCAAAATGGTACATTCGACTATGAGGTTCATAGTCGACTACGGTTCTCCGAATCGAATCGTCGAATCAGCGAATATTGCAGCTCACCCCTAGTAGACGCCTGCAGAGCGTTACGATAATCGTGCCGGGATAGGCTGAGGGCTAAAAGGATGAGGATCAAAGTACAAGACGTTAACGAGGCCGCTCGGCATCATTTCGTTTTAGCACATGGCATTGAAACACACACATGCGGGGTGTGTGTGTGTGTGTGTGTGTGTGTGTGTGTGTGTGTGTGTGTGTGTGTGTGTGTGTGTGAGCCCTCGGCATAGCGCCTTCTCATTGCTTTCATATCCTAAAAGCTTTGAGGTTGGGCAACCCCGCAGGAATTTCCTAAAAAGCCCCTATGCTAACTTCAGGGTAATTACAGAGCTGGAACACTATTTCCCACACACACACACACACACACACACACACACACACACACACACACCACACACACCACACACACACACACATGCACAGCGGGGGCTGGAGAACAGTAGCTTAAAATAACCATCCACTTAAAGGTAATTACATCCGAATTTGGATGGAGGTGATGCGAAGGTCGTCGGTGAGACGAGGCCGAAATAAACGAGCTTATATCACTAATCGTGATTTGAAACACACTTAATAACTTAATGAGCTACATGCGATTAGAACCCATCCATACATCCGTCCCATCCATTATCTTCCGCTTTATCCTCTACTAGGGTCGCGGGCAGGGGAGAGGGGGGTTCCCCATGCCCATCCAGGGGAGAACGTTTCGGGCGCTGGGCAGATACACCCAGGACAGGGCGCCAATCCATCGCTGGACACACACTCACTCACACAGACACACTCTATATGGGGCAATTTGGAGAATTTAATTGACCTTGATCCATGTTTTTGGACTGTGGGAGGAAACCGGAGAACCCGACATGGGGAGAACATGCAAACTCCAACCAGAGTGAGATTCGAACCGGGAATCCCTAGCGCTGAGAGGAGAACATGCCAACCACTAAGCCACCGTGCCCATCCCCGTCTATATTATAAAACCATCCATATCATGTCCTCTTAATTGTTACTAGTGTCGTGGATAATAAAATCTTCTGATTATCCATCCAATAACTTCCTCTTAATTGTCTACTAGGAAACCGGGTCGCGGACACAGGGAGAACATGCAAACTCCACCCAGGTGAGATGGGGGCGTGGGGGGCCAACCACTTCTCCATGCCCATCCAGCGGAGAACGTTTCGGGCGCTGGGCAGATACACCCAGGACAGGACGCCAATCTATCACTGGACACACACTCACTCACACAGACACACACTCTATATGAGGCAATATAGTGCATTCAATTTACCTTGAATCTATGTTTTTGGACTGTGGGAGGAAACCGGAGAACCCGGAGGAAACCCACGCGGACAAGGGGAGAACATGGAAACTCCACCCAGATGGGGATTCGAACCGGGAATCCCTAGCGCTGAGAGGAGAACATGCTAACCACTAAGCCACCGTGCCACCCTATATATATATATATATTTATTCATTCATTATCTTCCACTTTATCCTCTATTAGGGTCGCGGTGGGGTTCCCCATGCCCATCCAGGGGAGAACGTCTCAGGCGCTGGGCAGATAGACCCAGGACAGGGTGCCATCCATCGCTGGGCACACACTCACTCACACAGACACACTCTATATGGGGCAATTTGGAGAATTTAATTGACCTTGATCCATGTTTTTGGACTGTGGGAGGAAACCGGAGAACCCGGAAGAAACCCACGCAGACACGGGGAGAACATGGAAACTCCACCCAGAAGGGGATTCGAACCGGGAATCCCTAGCGCTGAGAGGAGAACATGCCAACCACTAAGCCACCGTGCCGCCTATATATATATATATACTGTCAGTGCTCCCACAGTCCAAAAACATGGATTCAAGGTCAGCTGAATTCTCCAAATTGCCCCATATAGAGTGTGTCTGTGTGAGTGAGTGTGTGCCCAGTGATAGATTGGCGTCCTGTCCTGGGTGTGTCTGCCCAGCGCCCGAAACGTTCTCCCCTGGATGGGCATGGAGAACCCCCCCCCCCTTCTGTCTATGTCTCTCTCTCTCAGAGGAAGGCACTTTATTCATTTCATACTGTGTGTTTAAGGCAAACCCCACCCCCCACCACCCACCTGCTCAATATCCACCCCCAATACACACACACACACACACACACACACACACACACACACACACACAACCACCCAAGTACACACACCTGGTTGGAACTGTCCTCACACAGGTCTGCTAGCACATAACACTTTAATGGTGGAACACACACACACACACACACACACACGGTGAGACAAGTCCCCATGACGTCCCCATACCCCTCCAGAGGGGAACGTTACATGCACTGGGCAGACACCCACAACAGGGCGTTTTTGGACTGAAACCAGAGAACCCTGTAGACAAAACCCACCCATATTTCGCGGACAATGGGAGGAGAACATGCATGGAAACACACACTCAATTACACAGACACATACACTATTGGGATTCGAACCAGGATATCCAGCACTGAGAGGAGAACATGCTAACCACTAAGCCACCGTGCTGCTTAATGACTAAACCTTTTAATTATCCATCTTTATCCTCTACTGGGGTTGGAGGGGGGGGGTTCCCCATGCTCATCCAGGGGAGAACATTTCGGGCACCCAGGACAGGGCGGCAATCCATCGCTGGGCAGACACACTCACACAGACACACTCTATATGGGGCAATTTAGAACATTGCATTTCGCTTTGAATCGGAGAACCCGGAGGAAACCCACGCAGACATGGGCAGAACATGGAAACTCCACCCATGTTGGGATTCGAACCGGGAAATCCAGCACTGAGAGGAGAACATGCTAACCACTAAGCAACCATGACACACACTCAATTACACAGACACATACACTATATGGGGCAATTTAAAGCATTCAATT
Organism: Corydoras sp. C115; assembly: GCA_019802505.1. NCBI lineage: Eukaryota > Metazoa > Chordata > Actinopteri > Siluriformes > Callichthyidae > Corydoras > Corydoras sp. C115. Next base: position 242,047 of record JAFMOC010000406.1, on the reverse strand, counting down.
TACCTTGAAGCTACACTATGAGAAAGGAAACCCACACAGAGACGTGGAGAACATAAGAGGAGAACATGCTAACCACTAAGCCACCGTGCTGCTTAATGACTAAACCTTTTAATTATCCATCCATTATCTTCCACTTTATCCTCTACTGGGGTCTGGGGGGGGGGGTTCCCCATGCCCATCCAGGGGAGAACATTTCGGGCACCCAGGACAGGGCGGCAATCCATCGCTGGGCAGACACACTCACACAGACACACTCTATATGGGGCAATTTAGAACATTGCATTGAGCTTTGAATCGGAGAACCCGGCGGAAACCCACGCAGACACGGGGAGAACATGAAAACTCCACCCAGATTGGGATTCGAACCGGGAATCCCTAGTACTGAGAGGAGAACATGCTAACCACTAAGCAACCATGACACACACGCAATTACACAGACACATACACTATATGGGGCAATTTAAAGCATTCAATTTACCTTGAAGCCACACTATAAGAAAGGAAACCCACACAGACACGGGGAGAACATAAGAGGAGAACATGCTAACCACTAAGCCACCGTGCTGCTTAATGACTAAAGATTTTAATTATCCATCTTTATCCCCTACTGGGGTCTGAGGGGGGGGGGGGGTTCCCCATGCCCATCCAGGGGAGAACATTTCGGGTACCCAGGACAGGGCGGCAATCCATCGCTGGGCAGACACACTCACACAGACACACTCTATATGGGGCAATTTAGAACATTGCATTGAGCTTTGAATCGGAGAATCCGGAGGAAACCCATGCAGACATGGGGAGAACATGAAAACTCCACCCAGATTGGGATTCGAACCGGGAATCCCTAGTGCTGAGAGGAGAACATGCTAACCACTAAGCCACCATGACACACACTCAATTACACAGACACATACACTATATGGGGCAATTTAAAGCATTCAATTTACCTTGAAGCCACACTATAAGAAAGGAAACCCACACAGACATGGGGAGAACATGGAAACTCCACCCAGATTGGGATTCGAACCGGGAATCCCTAGTACTGAGAGGAGAACATGCTAACCACTAAGCTACCGTGCCGCCCAACACAGACTATATAGGGGCAATTTGGATCTGTCAATTTACCTTGAATCCATGTCTTTGGACTGTGGGAATGGACTTTGTGGAAACTGTGAACTTGTGTAAAATGAGGGACCCCACCCCACACCCCCCAAACTTGGGTCACGAACTTGGAGAACCTGCAACATAAAGAGAACGAGCCTGCAGGTCACATGATGTTTGGCCACGCCCCCTTTTTGCTCCACTCACTGTAAAGATGGACTTTGGAGTTCTACAATGACATTCTGTAGTCCATCTGATTGGGTTCTACAGTACATACTGTGTACTCTGTTCTAATGGCCAGAACCCCAATAGTAGAACCACAGAGCAGGGATTATTGGGTCCTATCCCAGCAGTGTCACTGAGGTGTTTAAATGAAACTACAGCAGCACTGCTGCACTAGAACCCCCTCACTGCATCAGTGTCACTGCAGAACCAACAATAAACAATCCACCACCCAAATTCTACCTGTTCTGTGATGGAGAACCAACAGGGGACGAACAAAAACACAGACTACAGATGGACTACAGTCTGGAATTATAGAACTACAAAGTCCATCTATATGGTAAGTGGAGAAATACAGTAGCAGTCAGACGTTTGGCCACGCCCCCTTTTGGCTCCACCTGTTCTCCATGTTCTCAGTTCCACTTACTGTAACGATGGACTTTGTAGTTCTACAATGACATTCTGTAGTCCATCTGTTTGTGTTCTACAGTACATACTGTGTACTCGGTTCTAATGGTCAGAAACCACTAGGCATTATTTGGTAGTGGCATTAGCCCTATCCCGGCATTGTCACTGAGGAGGTTCTTTTGAGTTCTGTTTGTTCCAGGTTCAGCAGTGTCCTCATTTGTCCGCCACCTCAATCAGGACATGCGTATAATTCTGCAGCGGAACCATAATCCCAAATACACCAGCAAATCAACAACGGAACGACTAAAGAACGTCCAGA
>JAFMOC010000406.1:225000-232500 GCA_019802505.1 Corydoras sp. C115 | reverse complement strand
CCTGGATGGGCATGGGGAACCCCACCGCGAGCCTAGTAGAGGATAAAGCGGGAGATAATGAATGAATGAATGAGTTAAGGATGCCCTGTGTTGAATTTAGGAAATGAAAAAAAATATCAATGTCTGAACACCAGAGGGAGCCATACAATTATAAAGCTCAATGGAGGAATTACAAACGACTAACACACACACACACACACACACACACACACACCAACCACTGTTCAGGGACACTTAATATATATCTCAGTGTGTGGAGATGTAGCAGTGAGTCAGTCAGTGGAAACTTAGTTGATGTGTGTGTGATAAATGTGTGTGTGTGTGTGTGTGTGTGTGTGTGTGTGTGTGTGTGTGTGTGTGTGTGTGTGTGTGTGTGTGTGTGTGTGTGTGTGTGTGTGTGTAGGCCATTATCAGTGTGTGGTAAAACAAGTGTGTGTTAGGACCGATTGGAATACACGACTTATGTTAACACCCCACGCACGTCCGTTCCTTTGACATGTCCTTAAATGGTATTTTAAACACTCGGAGGGACATTGCCTAGCAAGACAGATAACTCTCTCTGTCTCTCCATCTCTTAAACACACCACACACACACACACACACACACACACACACCACACACACAGAAGTAGGAGAGAACGATTATTGCTCAGTTGTATTAATAGTTAATATCAGCTTTAGTACTACAGAACCAGTCAAAAGTTTGGCCACGCCCCCTTTTGACTTATTGCCCATGTGATCAGTGCCACTTACTGTAAAGATGGACTTTGTAGTTCTAAAATGCCATTCTGTAGTCCATCTGTTCGTGTCTGTACAGTGTATACAGTGTACGAGCCATGTATGCTGTTCTGTGTGTGTATATATTCATTCATTCATTCATTATCTCCCGCTTTATCCTCTATTAGGGTCGCGGTGGGGTTCCCCATGCCCATCCAGGGGAGAACGTCTCGGGCGCTGGGCAGATAGACCCAGGACAGGGCGCCAATCCATCGCTGGGAACACACTCACACACTCAAACACCCTCTATACGGGGCAAGTTTAGAGAACTCAATTAACTTTGAGCCATGTTTTTGGACTGTGGGAGGAAACCGGAGAGAACCGGAGGAAACCCACGCGGACAAGGGAGAATCATGTGTATTATATATGTATATATATATATATATATATATATATATATATATATATATATATATATATATATATATCCATCCATCCATCCATTATCTCCCGCTTTATCCTCTGGTAGGGTCACGGTGGGGTTCCCCATGCCCATCCAGGGGAGAACGTTTCGGGCGCTGGGCAGATACACCCAGGACAGGGCGCCAATCCATCGCTGGGCACACACTCACTCACACACACTCTATACGGGCAATTTGGAGAATTCAATTGACTTGATCCATGTTTTTGGACTGTGGGAGGAAACCGGAGAACCTGGAGGAAACCCACGTGGACACGGGGAGAACATGGAAACTCCACCCAGATGGGGATTCGAACCGGGAATCCCTAGCGCTGAGAGGCGAACGTGCTAAACCACTAAGCCACCGTGCCGCCATATATATATATATAATTTATTGTTATATCCCTGCAATGCGAAAGTAGTTCGTAGTTCAGGGGATCGAGCACTATCCCAGCATACATACTATATATACATATATAGCAACATTTTATATATATATTATATATATATATATATATATATATATATATATATATATATATATATATATATATATATATATATACACACATACATTTACACAAACACACACACACACACATATATACTGTATGTATAAAACACAAATTTTGGCATTTAGTAATAGCAATTTAACTTTATTTATATCTTTTTATACAATTTTATTTATGTAACATTAATTTTTAATTTATTTACAAAACTTATTTTATTCACCATCATTGTATTCGATGTAACTCATGTAGCTAAATGCATGTGAACAGTTCATTCATAGCGTGATCGAAGCCTTATCCCAGCTTTTAGGATGAGAGGCAAAAAAAGAATCTACATATATATATATTATCATATAAGTGGGTATTCCCCCATGCCCATCCAGGGGGATATATATACACGCTGGGCAGATATACCCATATATACAGGGCGTGTATCCATAACACACACACACACACTCACACACACACACACATATCTATATATATATATATTAATATATATAGAACTCATATATAGTATATATATATGTATATATATGGACTCGGGAGGACACACGGAGAACCCATAGGATAGACCCACATGCACACACACACGGGTGGAGACACATTGGACACACACACTCACACACACAGAGAGAGAGGATTCAGAGACCGGGAATCACCGCTGTCTTCACCCAGTTGAAGAATAGGAAAATTAGCAACCACTGTCAAGTCCTAGCCAGTGTCTTTCCATATCGATGCGTAACTAATGTGAAACACGCATACAGGCTCGGGTGGACGTCAGAGTTTTAGGTGATTGGCGTCTGTCCCATCCCAGCACGGATGGAGGGCAAAAAGTGTGTGTTTATATATACACAGTGGGGGGGCTTGTGACACACCATTGGTTCTGAGGGACACACACAGGGCAACACGGAGTATAGAATAATAGAACCCTCATTCGCAACCCACACAAACACATACATAGTCCCACATGTTCACGTGTACACAACACACACACCACACCACACTCACACACGTGATTCGCACCCTCGGCGGTCCCATAAAGAGAGAGAGACTTTACAGGAAAATGAAGGACAGAGAGGATCAGAGTCTACTGTCACCGCTGCTCACACCTGAAGAATATGGAGAATAGAAATACACCCATCCATCGGCAGGTGCCATGTCCATAACAGAGAGCGTTCTAAAAATGTGCATTATCTCGATCAAGGCCGCTTTATCGGACGTCAGATTAGGGTGGGTTCTGCCCCAGCCAGTGTGATTAACGTGGAGGGCGTTGTGTGTGTTTAATTAAGACAGACCCAGTGACAGATCCACTGGTTTCACTGACACAGGGACACACTCATATGGGAATTTGGAGAATTCAATAGAACTCAGTACACATCACTACATGTGTCTATGTTCCGTGTAACGAGTCCTGTCTCTATACACCGTGATCGCACCCTCAGCGGTCCACGGCGGTGAGGGTTTGAATTTCAGAGCCCAGATGGCCGGTCCCCCAAAATCGAGAACTTTGGAAACAAGGGTCCCTATGCTGAACTCTTTGTGGAGACATGCTCAACCACTACATCCGTGCCGACCCATCCATTCATCCTTCATTATCTCCCGCTTTATCCTCTATCTCAGGGACGCAGGTGGGGGTTCCCCATGCCCATCCAGGGGAGAACGTTTCAGGGCGCTGGGCAGATACACCCAGGACAGGGCGCCAATCCATCGACTGGGCACACACTCACTCATACAGACACACTCTATATGGGGCAATTTGAGAATTCAATTGACTTGATCCATGTTTTTGGGACTGTGGGAGGAAACCGGAGAACCCGGAAGGAAACCCAGCAGACACGGGGAGAACATGGGAAACTCCACCCAGATGGGGTTCGAACCGGAATCCCTAGCGCTGAGAGGAGAACATGCTAACCACTAAGCCCGTGCCGCCCATCCAGCCATCCATCCATTATCTTCTTTTTAATCCTCATCTAGGGACGCAGGGGGTTCTCCATGCCCATGGGCCGGGGAGGAGACGTTTCGGGCGCTGGGGCGGATACACCCAGGACAGGATGCCAATCTATCAAATGAGCACTAGGGGTGAGCTGCAATAATTCGCTGGGCATTCGATTCGGAGAACCGTAGTCGACTATGAACTCATAGTCGAATGTACCATTTTGACACATGGGGGCTATATGGCTGCTGACTAAGCATATTTTTACATGAAATTCTTTGTTTTCGTTAATTATAGCCTTTTGTCAAATAAAAATCATCATGTCAACAAAATGTCCGTCTTTCCCCGGCAGATGAACCTGGCGCCGCCGGGAAGGAAAATCCAGCGAAATCGAACGCGCATAAGTGAGGCCTTCCCGGGATCACGGCTACGCGTAAGCCACAGCGTCAGCCGGTCTAAACAGAGTGCGACCTGCGCGGAAAAACGATGAACCACGCAATAACACACGTGGCAGAAATGCTGATGGAGAAAAACTGAACACCGGGATAAAAACCCTAGGAATTTATTTTAAAAAGTGGTGCCGAAGCACCAACAGAACAAAGTAAACTGAACAAAGCAACATCGGGTCAAGGTAACCACAAAATTAAAGACGTGCACTACCCAACCAATCACCCAAGTGAGATAATCAGAAAGCAAACGAGGGACAAGTGCCATCAGGTGATTGTTTACACAACAAAAAATCCTAATTTCTGTTAATATATATATTTTTTTAATGATAGTGTGCGCTTTAACCCATTTACGGTGCTCTAGAAAAACATTGTAAAATATAAAAAAAAAATCTTAAAAAAAAACACGCTTATAACGCCATCCAGTGGTGAATTTTAACGTGATTCGACTATCAGTCGACTGGGGGAAAAATCTGACGAATCAGATTCAAATATGAAAATCCTGTAGTTAAATTTACAGCACTACTGAGGCACACACACACACAAACAGTCTATATGGGGCAATTTAAAGCATTCAATTTTACCTTAAATCCATGTTTTTGGTCTGTGGGAGGAAACTGGAGAACCATCCATCCATCCATTATCTTATTTTTAATCCTCTACTAGGGTTGCGGAGGGGTTCCCCATGCCCATCCAGGGGAGAATGTTTTGGACGGGCAGATACATCCAGAACAGGACGCCAATCTATCGCTGGGCACACACTCACTCACACATACACACTCTATATGGGGCAATTTCCATCCATCCATTATCTTCCGCTTCATCCTATATTAGGGTCCCGGGGATATATATATATATATATATACTATATATATATATATATTCATTCATTCGTTAGAACCCGCTTTCCTCTAGTCGGGTTGTCACGGTGGGGTTCCCCCTGCCCATCCAGGGGAGAACGTTTCGGGCGCTGGGCAGAACACCCAGGACAGGACGCCAATCTATCGCTGGGCACACACTCACTCACACAGACATGGGGCAGGGCACACTCACACAGATATGGGGCCTTTTGGAGAATTCAATTGACTTGATCCATGTTTTTGGACTGTGGGAGGAAACCAGAGAACCCAGGGGAAACCCACACAGACACGGGGACAACTTGGAAACTCCACCCAGATGGGGATTCGAACCGGGAATCCCTAGAGCTGAGAGGAGAACATGCCAACCACTAAGCCGAGACTATATGATACAAGTAATACAACTATATGAATGATTAAATTCCTTGTAGCGAAGGTTTATATCGAATAATTATGGCGAGTACTACCGGGATTCAAAAGCTAACACACTAACACACACACACACACACACACACACACACACACCACACACACAATGTGAGATAAAAGACACATTTGTAAATTGAATCCAGTCGCACCTACTCTTTAAAAAAAAACAAGCTCACACTACAGCAGCTTCTGACTTCATTCAGCAGCCTAGAGGTTTACCACACACACACACACACACACACACACACACACACACACACACACACACACACACACACACACACACGGCAATTAAACATTTAGTGTGGTTGCACTTCCTCTGCCGTCGCTTTCATGTACGCGCGATTCTTTGAAGCATGTCTAAAATATATTTAGCAATAAATATAAAAGTCCCGAACTATAAAGAACAAACGCAATGAACTTTTGGGTTTACGATCTTTTTATTTATAAGCTAGAACCTTAAGCTCTAGCTACAAAGTGTGGGGAATGGGGGGGGGGGGTTCCCCATGCCCATACAGGGGAGAACGTTACGGGCGCTGGGCAGATACACCCAGGACAGGACACCAATCTATCACTGGACACACACTCTATATGGGGCAATTTATCTCAATTAATAATGCTCTGCTTTTTTTTTGCAAGGGTTCCGAGGGGGGGGGGGGGGGGGGGGGGGGGGGGGGGGGGGGGGGGGGGAGTGTGGTTTCCCAAGCCCATCCAGGGGAGAGCGTTTCAGGCCCTGGGCAGATACACCCAGGACAGGGTGTCAATCTGTTGGTTGGGCCAGGCCCATGGGGGCAATTTATCTCATTTGATATAAGGGACTAGGTTCTTGGAAGGGGGGGGGTTCCCCATGCCCATCCAGGGGAGAACGTTTCGGGTGTTGGGTAGATACACCCAGGACAGGGCACCAAGCTATCGCTGGACACCTACTCACTCATAGACACACTCTATATGGGGCAATTTTAGAGCATTCAAATTTAGCTGGAATCCATGTTTTTGGACTGTGGGAGGAAAGCGGAGAACCCGAAGGAACCCACACGGACCATGGGGGGAGAGAACAAAAACTCCACCCAGATTGGGATTCGAAACCCGGATCTCATTGTGAGTGGCAATGTGCCAACCACTATGCCACTGGTGCCGCCCTTGGAAAAATCTGACAAACCACTGTAGATAAGGCTCTACTTGGACTAGGTTCTTGGGAGGGGGGGGGTTCCCCATGCCCATCCAGGGGAGAACGTTTCGGGTGTTGGGTAGATACACCCAGGACAGGGCACCAAGCTATCGCTGGACACCTACTCACTCATAGACACACTCTATATGGAGCAATTTAGAGCATTCAATTTAGCTTGAATCCATGTATTTGGACTGTGGGAGGAAAGCGGAGAACCCGGAGGAAACCCACACGGACACGGGGAGAACATGGAAACTCCACTCAGATTGGGATTCGAACCCGGATCTCCAGTGTTGAAAGGCAGATGTGCCAACCACTACGCCACTGTGCCGCCCTAGGGACAATCTAACAAGCCACTGTATATGGGGCAATTTATCTCATTTGATAAGGCTCTACTTGGACTAGGTTCTTGGGGGGGGGGGGTTCCCCATGCCCATCCAGGGGAGAATGTTTCGGGTGTTGGGCAGATACACCCAGGACAGGGCACCGAGCTATCGCTGGACACCTACTCACTCATACAGACACACTCTAAATGGGGCAATTAAGAGCAACCAATTCACATCGAATGCATGTATTTGGACTGTGGGAGGAAAGCGGAGAACCCGGAGGAAACTCACACGGACACGGGGAGAACATGGAAACTCCACTCAGATTGGGATTCGAACCTTGATCTCCAGGGTTGAGAGGCAGATGTGCCAACCACTACGCCACTGTGCTGCCCTAGGGACAATCTAACAAGCCACTGTATATGGGGCAATTTATCTCATTTGATAAGGCTCTACTTGGACTAGGTTCTTGGGGGGGGGGGGTTCCCCATGCCCATCCAGAGGAGAACGTTTCGGGTGTTGGGCAGATACACCCAGGACAGGGCACCTACTCACTCATACAGACACACTCTATATGGGGCAATTAAGAGCAACCAATTCACATTGAATGCCTGTTTTTGGACTGTGAGAGGAAAGCAGAGAACCCGGAGGA
>JAFMOC010000406.1:207500-210000 GCA_019802505.1 Corydoras sp. C115 | reverse complement strand
GTCCCCTGTTGGTTCTCCATCACAGAACAGGTAGAATTTGGGTGGTGGATTGTTTATAGTCAGTTCTGCAGTGACACTGATGCAGTGAGGGGGTTCTAGTGCAGCAGTGCTGCTGGAGTTTCATTTAAACACCTCAGTGACACTGCCGGGATAGGAATAATGCACCACCCAAATAATACCTAGGGAATCTTGAACATTAGAACAGAGTAAAGGGGACCTACACAGTATGTACTGTAGAACCCAAACAGATGGACTACAGAATGTCATTGTAGAACTACAAATTCCATCTTTACAGTAAGTGGAACTGAGAACATGGAGAACAAGTGTGGCAAAAAAAGGGGGCGTGGCCAAACCTTTGACTATGAGTAATGTGATGGAGTAATGATTAATGTTTCACTAGCTGATAAGTAAAGGTGGGGCTGACTCAGCTCTAATTTTAGAACTTCCCGTGGAGCTAGAAGGCTGAAATTTGGAGAACCCATTTCTTGCAGCTTATTTACGAAAGTAAAGCAGGTTTGGTTTCAAAATTCGACCCGTAACTGTCAAAACTGTTGATGCTGCTCGGCCGCTCAAGGTGGATGAGTCCCCCACTGAGCCTTGGTTCCTCCCAAGGGTTCTTCCTCAAAATAACAACATAACAGGGGGTCGCTTTGGGTGTTTAAAGTCTTATAACACTCACACACTCACACAGCCACACACTCTATATGGGGCAATTTGGAGAATTCCCACGCGGACCCGGGGAGAACATGGAAACTCCACCCAGATTGGGATTCGAACCAGGAATCCCTAGTGCTGAGAGGCAGGCTTCCACAGACAGACCCACTATATAGGGGCAATTCAGAGGCAATTTAGAGCAGACAATTCACCTTAAATTCATGTTTTTGGACTGTGAAACCGGAGAACCCGAAGAATACCAAGACAGACATCCAGGACAGGACACCAATCTATCACTCACACCACTCACTCACACACACTCTATATGGGGCAATTTGGAGAATTCAATCGACCTTGATCCATGTTTTTGGACTGTGGGAGGAAACCGGAGAACCCGGAGGAAACCCATGTGGACATGGGGTGAACGTGGAAACTCCACCCAGATTGGAAATCGAACCTGAATCTCTAGTTTTGAGAGGAGAACATGCTAACCACTAAGTCACCGTGCCGCCTAACCGAACCCGATGTAGGTATTGATACCGCTGTCGTCCACCATATTGGTCTCTTGGATGGGCGTCACGCCAGAATTACCAAATGCTTCCAAGACTCCAACCGGAGAACCGAAATAATGACGTGGTACGCCAAGAAATCCATCCATCCATTATCTTCCGCTTTATGTTATATTAGGGTCACGGGGGGGGGTTCCCCATTGGGAGAACGTTTTGGGCGCTGGGCAGATACACCCAGGACAGGACGCCAATCTATCACTGGGCACACACTCGCTCACACAGACACACTCTACATGGGGCAATTTGGAGAACTCAATTGACTTGATCCATGTTTTTGGACTGTGGGAGGAAACCGGAGAACCCGGAGGAAACCCACGCGGACACGGGGAGAACGTGGAATCTCCACCCAGATGGGGATTCGAACCGGGAATCCCCAGCGCTGAGAGGAGAACATGGTAACCACTAAGCCACCGTGCCGCCGCCAAGAAATCCTTAACAAGTAAATACTGGTCGCTTAATTTGGTTCTTGATAAACATTTCCACGGGTTCTTAGCTAGTGTCCCTAAGGACGACGAAGAAAATGGACTTGGTTGACGGTGCACAATGCGGTTCTAGAGAACCTGTGTTCCGTTGGTGGTGCTTCACCGTTGAATGAGGTTCTGTGTAAGACCACAAAGGAAACAATAAGGCGGCTTTTCAGAGTCCGAGACAGTTTAGCTTAATCTCAGAGACGTTCTCCTGGGAATGTTGAGGTCGCGGTAATTAAACCTGCTTTTCTCCTTTAATGCAATGCAGAGCACAGGAGCCAATAAAAAGAGATAATGGATTAATAAAAGTGCGCGCACACACACACACACACACACACACACACACACACACACACACACACACACACACACCTATCACTACACACAACTGTTAGCTTATCCCTCGTCAGGTCATTATCCAATAATAACGCTCGTTTATTTATATAAAGCATTTTACGATAACGTTGGCTTAGTGTTTAGCATGTTCTCCTCTCAGCGCTGGGGAACCAGGTTCTAATCCCGATCTGGGTGGAGTTTCCATGTTCTCCCTGTGTCCGCGTGGGTTTCCTCCGGGTTCTCCAGTTTCCTCCCAACAGTCCAAAAACATGGACCAAGGGCAATTCATTCATTATCTCCCGCTTTATCCTCTATTAGGGTCGTGGTGGGGTTCCCCATGCCCATCCAGGGGAGAACGTCTCGGGCGCTGGGCAGATAGACCCAGAACAGGGCGCCAATCCATCGCTGGGCACACACTCACTCACACAGACACACTCTATATGGGGCAATTTTGAGAATTCAATTGACTTGATC
>JAFMOC010000406.1:192500-202500 GCA_019802505.1 Corydoras sp. C115 | reverse complement strand
CCCATGTCCGCATGGGTTTCCTACGGGTTCTCCGGTTTTCTCCCATAGTCCGAAAACATGGATCACGGTCAATTGAATTCTCCAAATTGCCCCATATAGAGTGTGTTTGTGTGAGTGAGTGTGTGTTCAGTGATAGATTGGCGCCCTGTCTTGGGTGTATCTGCCCAGCGCCAAAAACGTTCTCCCCTGGATGGGCATGGAGAACCCCCCCCACGACCCTAGTTCATCCATCCATTATCTTCCGCTTAATCCTCTACTAGGGGGGGTGCTCCAAGCCCATCCAGGGGAGAACATTTCAGGTGCTGGGGACCCTTGCTCAAACAGACACAGTCTATATGGGGCAATTTAGAACCATGTATCCATGTTTTTGGACTGTGGGAGAACCGGGAGGAAACCCACATGGACACGGGGAGAACATGGAAACTGCACCCAGATCGGGATTCGAACCTGGAATCCCCAGTGCTGAGAGGAGAACATGCCAACCACTAATAAATTGTTTCAAGTTAAATTTGGCGAGTTTTTATTGTTCTAAGCTAAATCTGGCGAGTTGGAATTGTTCTAACCTAAATTTGGTGAGTTTTAATTATTCAAAGTTACATTTGGCGAGATTTTATTGTTCTAAGCTAAATTTGGTGAGTTTTTATTGTTCTAAGCTAAATTTGGTGAGTTTTAATTGTTCTAAGCTAAATTTGGCGAGTTTTAATTGATCTAAGTTAAATTTGGCGACTTTTTATTGTTCTAAGTAAAATTTGTTGAGATTTAATTGTTCTAAGTTAAATTTGGCGAGTTTTAATTGTTCTAAGCTAAATTTGTCGAGTTTTAATTGTTCTAAGCTAAATTTGTCGAGTTTTAATTTTTCTAAGCTAAATTTGGCGAGTTGTAATTGTTCTAAGATAAATTTGGTGAGTTTTAATTTTCGAAGCTAAATTTGGCGAGTTGTAATTGTTCTAAGCTAAATTTGGCGAGTTGTAATTGTTCTAAGCTAAATTTGGCGAGTTTGTTTGTTCTAAGTTAAATTTGGCGAGTTTTAATTGTTCTAAGGTAAATTTGGCGAGTTTTAATTGTTCTAAGGTAAATTTGGAGAGTTTTAATTGTTCTAAGGTAAATTTGGAGAGTTTTAATTGTTCTAAGTTAAATTTGCCGAAAGTATATCAACTTTTGTTCCTATTAAACGTCACTGTATTGTTATCATATCGATTTGGCGAGTTTTAATTGTTCTAAGCTAAATTTGGCGAGTTTTAATTGTTCTAAGTAAAATTTGGCGAGTTTTAATTGTTCTAAGCTAAATTTGGCGAGTTTTAATTGTTCTAAGATAAATTTGGCAAATTTTAATTGTTCTAAGTTAAATTTGGCGAGTTTTAATTGTTCTAAGTTAAATTTGGCGATTTTTAATTGTTCTAAGCTTAATTTGGCAAGTTTTAATTGTTCTAAGCTAAATTTGGCGAGTTTTAATTGTTCTAAGTTAAATTTGTCGAGTTTTAATTGTTCTAAGCTAAAATTTGGCAAGTTTTTATTGTTCTAAGTTAAATTTGGCGAGTTTTAATTGTTGTAAGGTAAATTTGGCGAGTTTTAATTGTTCTAAGGTAAATTTGGAGAGTTTTAATTGTTCTAAGGTAAATTTGGAGAGTTTTAATTGTTCTAAGTTAAATTTGCCGAAAGTATATCAACTTTTGTTCCTATTAAACGTCACTGTATTGTTATCATATCGATTTGGCGAGTTTTAATTGTTCTAAGCTAAATTTGGCGAGTTTTAATTGTTCTAAGTAAAATTTGGCGAGTTTTAATTGTTCTAAGCTAAATTTGGCGAGTTTTAATTGTTCTAAGTTAAATTTGTTGAGTTTTAATTGTTCTAAGCTAAAATTTGGCAAGTTTTTATTGTTCTAAGTTAAATTTGGAGAGTTTGAATTGTTCTAAGTTAAATTTGGCGATTTTTAATTGTTCTAAGCTAAATTTGGAGAGTTTGAATTGTTCTAAGTTAAATTTGGCGATTTTTAATTGTTCTAAGCTAAATTTGGAGAGTTTTAATTGTTCTAAGTTAAATTTGGCGATTTTTAATTGTTCTAAGCTAAATTTGGCGAGTTTTAATTGTTCTAAGTTAAATTTGGCGAGTTTTAATTGTTGTAAGCTAATTTTGGCAAATTTTAATTGTTCTACATTAAATTTGGTGAGTTTAAATTGTTCTAAGATAAATTTGGCAAATTTTAATTGTTCTAAGTTAAATTTGGCGAGTTTTAATTGTTCTAAGTTAAATTTGGCGATTTTTAATTGTTCTAAGCTAAATTTGGCAAGTTTTAATTGTTCTAAGCTAAATTTGGCGAGTTTTAATTGTTCTAAGTTAAATTTGTCGAGTTTTAATTGTTCTAAGCTAAAATTTGGCAAGTTTTTATTGTTCTAAGCTAAATTTGGTGAGTTTTATTTGTTCTAAGCTAAATTTGGCGAGTTTTAATTGTTCTAAGGTAAATTTGGCGAGTTTTAATTGTTCTAAGGTAAATTTGGCGAGTTTTAATTGTTCTAAGTTAAATTTGCCGAAAGTATATCAACTTTTGTTCCTATTAAACGTCACTGTATTGTTATCATATCGATATTCTCTACTAGGGTCAGGGGGGGGGGGTAGAATGTGTCAATGTCCATCCAGGGGAGAACGTTTCGGGCACTGGGCAGATACACCCAGGACAGGGCGCCAATCTATCACTGGGCACACACTCACTCACACAGACACACTCTATATGGGGCAATTTGGAGAATTCAATTCACCTTGATCCATGTTTTTGGACTGTGGGAGGAAACCGGAGAACCCGGAGGAAACCCACACGGACACGGGGAGAACATGGAAACTGCACCCAGACCGGGAATCCCTAGCGCTGAGGAGAACATGCTAACCACTAAGCCACTGTGCCCGTCTGGGTATCCTTCGGGTTCTCCGGTTTCCTTCCACAGTCCAAAAACATGAATTTAATGTGAATTGCCTGCTCTAAATTGCCCCTATCTGAATTGCCCCTATATATTGGGTCTGTCTGTGGAAGCCTGAATCTCAGCATTGGGGATCCAAGTTCAAATCCCAATCTGGGTGGAGTTTCCATGTTCTCCCCATGTCCGCGTGGATTCTGCGGGTTCTCCGGTTTCCTCCCACAGTCCAAAAACTGGGATCAAGGTCAATTGAATTCTCCAAATTGCCCCATATAGAGTGTGTTTATGTGAGTGAGTGTGTACCCAGCGATGGATTGGCGCCCTGTCCTGGGTGTATCTACCCAGCGCCCGAAATGTTCTCCCCTGGATGGGCATGGGGAACCCCCCCCGCCCTGCGACCCTAGTAGAGGATAAAGCAGAAGATAATGGATGGACAGTACAGCTAGTTAGTTGGGAATAACAGAACGTCCATCCATTATCTTCCACTTTATCCTCTATTAGGGTCGCGGTGGGGTTCCCCATGCCCATCCAGGGGAGAACGTCTCGGGCGCTGGGCAGATACACCCAGGACAGGACACCAATCCATCGCTGGGCACACACTCACTCACACAAACACACTCTATATGGGGCAATTTGGAGAATTCAATTCACCTTGATCCATGTTTTTGGACTGTGGGAGGAAACCGGAGAACCCGGAGGAAACCCACACGGACACGGTGAGAACATGGAAACTCCACCCATATCGGGATTCGAACCGGGAATCCCAAGCGCTGAGAGGAGAACATGCTAACCACCAAGCCACCGTGCCACCTGACTAAGAGAACCAGTTAATCAAATTCTTTAATGTTCTCTGTGACGCAGGGCAACCTGGTGCCTTTCAAGGTTCTCTCCTCGTGGGGTTTGTCCTTGTCCTTGGCGATTGCGCTTCGGCTGTCTAGCCTTCACACAGATAAGATATAAAGCCTTCATATGAATATAAACGAGCAAGGGCGGCACGGTGGCTTAGTGGTTAGCATGTTCTCCTTTCAGCACTAGGGATTCCCGGTTCGAATCCCGATATGGGTGGAGTTTTCATGTTCTCCCCGTGTCCGCGTGGGTTTCCTACGGGTTCTCCGGTTTCCTCCCACAGTCCGAAAACATGGATCACGGTCAATTGAATTCTCCAAATTGCCCCATATAGAGTGTGTTTGTGTGAGTGAGTGTGTGTTCAGTGATAGATTGGCGTCCTGTCCTGGGTGTATCTGCCCAGCGCCAAAAACGTTCTCCCCTGGATGGGCATGGAGAACCCCCCCCACGACCCTAGTTCATCCATCCATTATCTTCCGCTTAATCCTCTACTAGGGGGGGTGCTCCAAGCCCATCCAGGGGAGAACATTTCAGGTGCTGGGGACCCTCGCTCAAACAGACACAGTCTATATGGGGAAATTTAGAACCATGTATGCATGTGTGTTTTTGGACTGTGGGAGGAAACCGGAGAACCTGGAGGAAACCCACGTGGACACGGGGAGAACATGGAAACTGCACCCAGATCGGGATTCGAACCTGGAATCCCCAGTGCTGAGAGGAGAACATGCCAACCACTAATAAATTGTTTCAAGTTAAATTTGGCGAGTTTTTATTGTTCTAAGCTAAATCTGGCGAGTTGGAATTGTTCTAACCTAAATTTGGTGAGTTTTAATTATTCAAAGTTACATTTGGCGAGATTTTATTGTTCTAAGCTAAATTTGGTGAGTTTTTATTG
Source organism: Corydoras sp. C115 (assembly GCA_019802505.1). Lineage (NCBI taxonomy): Eukaryota > Metazoa > Chordata > Actinopteri > Siluriformes > Callichthyidae > Corydoras > Corydoras sp. C115. The sequence continues at coordinate 197,852 of JAFMOC010000406.1, read as the reverse complement.
TTCTAAGCTAAATTTGGTGAGTTTTAATTGTTCTAAGCTAAATTTGGCGAGTTTTAATTGATCTAAGTTAAATTTGGCGACTTTTTATTGTTCTAAGTAAAATTTGTTGAGATTTAATTGTTCTAAGTTAAATTTGGCGAGTTTTAATTGTTCTAAGCTAAATTTGTCGAGTTTTAATTGTTCTAAGCTAAATTTGTCGAGTTTTAATTTTTCTAAGCTAAATTTGGCGAGTTGTAATTGTTCTAAGATAAATTTGGTGAGTTTTAATTTTCGAAGCTAAATTTGGCGAGTTGTAATTGTTCTAAGCTAAATTTGGCGAGTTGTAATTGTTCTAAGCTAAATTTGGCGAGTTTGTTTGTTCTAAGTTAAATTTGGCGAGTTTTAATTGTTCTAAGGTAAATTTGGCGAGTTTTAATTGTTCTAAGGTAAATTTGGAGAGTTTTAATTGTTCTAAGGTAAATTTGGAGAGTTTTAATTGTTCTAAGTTAAATTTGCCGAAAGTATATCAACTTTTGTTCCTATTAAACGTCACTGTATTGTTATCATATCGATTTGGCGAGTTTTAATTGTTCTAAGCTAAATTTGGCGAGTTTTAATTGTTCTAAGTAAAATTTGGCGAGTTTTAATTGTTCTAAGCTAAATTTGGCGAGTTTTAATTGTTCTAAGATAAATTTGGCAAATTTTAATTGTTCTAAGTTAAATTTGGCGAGTTTTAATTGTTCTAAGTTAAATTTGGCGATTTTTAATTGTTCTAAGCTTAATTTGGCAAGTTTTAATTGTTCTAAGCTAAATTTGGCGAGTTATAATTGTTCTAAGTTAAATTTGTCGAGTTTTAATTGTTCTAAGCTGAAATTTGGCAAGTTTTTATTGTTCTAAGTTAAATTTGGCGAGTTTTAATTGTTGTAAGGTAAATTTGGCGAGTTTTAATTGTTCTAAGGTAAATTTGGAGAGTTTTAATTGTTCTAAGGTAAATTTGGAGAGTTTTAATTGTTCTAAGTTAAATTTGCCGAAAGTATATCAACTTTTGTTCCTATTAAACGTCACTGTATTGTTATCATATCGATTTGGCGAGTTTTAATTGTTCTAAGCTAAATTTGGCGAGTTTTAATTGTTCTAAGTAAAATTTGGCGAGTTTTAATTGTTCTAAGCTAAATTTGGCGAGTTTTAATTGTTCTAAGTTAAATTTGTTGAGTTTTAATTGTTCTAAGCTAAAATTTGGCAAGTTTTTATTGTTCTAAGTTAAATTTGGAGAGTTTGAATTGTTCTAAGTTAAATTTGGCGATTTTTTTAATGTTCTAAGCTAAATTTGGAGAGTTTGAATTGTTCTAAGTTAAATTTGGCGATTTTTAATTGTTCTAAGCTAAATTTGGAGAGTTTTAATTGTTCTAAGTTAAATTTGGCGATTTTTAATTGTTCTAAGCTAAATTTGGCGAGTTTTAATTGTTCTAAGTTAAATTTGGCGAGTTTTAATTGTTGTAAGCTAATTTTGGCAAATTTTAATTGTTCTACATTAAATTTGGTGAGTTTAAATTGTTCTAAGATAAATTTGGCAAATTTTAATTGTTCTAAGTTAAATTTGGCGAGTTTTAATTGTTCTAAGTTAAATTTGGCGATTTTTAATTGTTCTAAGCTAAATTTGGCAAGTTTTAATTGTTCTAAGCTAAATTTGGCGAGTTTTAATTGTTCTAAGTTAAATTTGTCGAGTTTTAATTGTTCTAAGCTAAAATTTGGCAAGTTTTTATTGTTCTAAGCTAAATTTGGTGAGTTTTATTTGTTCTAAGCTAAATTTGGCGAGTTTTAATTGTTCTAAGGTAAATTTGGCGAGTTTTAATTGTTCTAAGGTAAATTTGGCGAGTTTTAATTGTTCTAAGTTAAATTTGCCGAAAGTATATCAACTTTTGTTCCTATTAAACGTCACTGTATTGTTATCATATCGATTTGGCGAGTTTTAATTGTTCTAAGCTAAATTTGGCGAGTTTTAATTGTTCTAAGTTAAATTTGGCAAGTTTTAATTGTTCTAAGTTAAATTTGGCGATTTTTAATTGTTCTAAGTTAAATTTGGCAAGTTTTGATTGTTCTAAATTAAATTTGGCGAGTTTTAATTGTTCTAAGTTAAATTTGGCAAGTTTTGATTGTTCTAAGCTAAATTTGGCGAGTTTTAATTTTTCTAAGCTAAATTTGGTGAGTTTTAATTGTTCTAAGCTAAATTTGGCGAATTTGCCGAAAAATTTGTATATTTGGCAAACTTTTATTTTTCCTATTAAACGTGGCACTGTATTGTTATCATATCGATTTGGTGAGTTTTAATTGTTCTAAGCTAAATTTGGCAAGTTTTAATTGTTCTAAGCTAAAATTTGGCGAGTTTTCATTGTTCTAAGTTAAATTTGGCGAGTTTTAATTGTTCTAAGTTAAATTTGGCGATTTTTAATTGTTCTAAGCTAAATTTGGCAAGTTTTAATTGTTCTAAGCTAAATTTGGCAAGTTTTAATTGTTCTAAGCTAAATTTGGCGAGTTTTAATTGTTCTAAGTAAAATGTGGCGAGTTTTAATTGTTCTAAGCTAAATTTGGCGAAAGTATATCAACTTTTGTTCCTATTAAACGTCACTGTATTGTTATCATATCGATGATAAGAAGACTTCCCCACAGTCCTGGTCATCTGCTCCAAAAGTCTAGACTGTGTGCAGCTCCAGACTGCTGTGTGTGTGTGTGTGTGTGTGTGTGTGTGTGTGTGTGTGTGTGTGTGTGTGTGTGTGTGTGTGTGAGTGTGTGTGTGTGTGTGTGTGTGTGTGTGTGTGTGTTCTTATCTGACCGCACAGCCTCCTACTGCTTAGTTCCTTTAAGGTCACAGGACATCATAATGTTATCTCGCTCACACACACACACACACACACACACACACACACACACACACACACACACGACATTAACCAGCTGATTCTTAATGCGTATAAATCAACATAATTTTGCGTTAGTGGAAATCTTTTAAGCTCCACCCCCATGTGCCACTTTAACTAACACTCAATGCTTAGAAGGGGCTACTAGGGTCAGGGGGTGGGGTTCCCCATGCCCATCCAGGGGAGAACATTTTGGGTGCTGGGCAGATACACCCAGGACAGGACGCAAATCTATCGCTGGGCACACACTCATTACACAGACACACTCTGTATGGGGCAATTTAGAGAATTCAATTGCCCTTGATCCATGTTTTTGGACTGTGGGAAGAAACCGGAGAACCCGGAGGAAACCCACACGGACACGGGGAGAACATGGAAACCCCCAGATCGAGATTCAAACTGGGAATCCCTAGCGCTGAGAGGCAGGCTCACACAGACAGACCAACTATATAGGGGCAATTTAGAGCATGCAATTCACCTTGAATTTATACTTTTGGAGTGTGGGATAAAACCAGAGAACCCAAAGGATAACCAGACGGACATGAGGAAGAACATGGAAACTAGAGGCAATTTAGAGCAGGCGGATAGGGGCAATTTAGAGGTGGCAATTCACCTTGAATTTATATTTTTGGACTGTGTGATAAAAGCAGAGAACCTGAAGGATACCCAGACAGACAAGAGGAGAACATGGAACCTCCACCAGATCGGGATTCGAACCTGAATCCCTAGCGCTGAGAGGCAGGGTCATACAGACAGACCCACTATATACTGTAGGGGCAATTCAGATAGGGGCAATTTAAAGCAGGCAATTCACCTTAAATCCATGTTTTTAAACTGTGGGAGGAAACCAGAGAACCCAAAGAATACCCAGACAAACATAAGGAGAACATGGAACCTCTACCCAGATCGGGATTCAAACCTGGATCCCCAACGCTGAGAAGCAGGCTCACACAGACAGACCAACTATATAGGGGCAATTCATTCATTCATTATCATCCGCTTCATCCTCTATTAGGGTCGCGGTGGGGTTCTCCATGCCCATCCAGGGGAGAACGTCCCAGGCGCCGGGCAGATACACCCAGGACAGGGCGCCAATCCATCGCTGGGCACAGACTCACTTACACAGACACACTCTATATGGGAAAATTTGGAGAACTCAATTGACTTGCTCCATGTTTTTGGACTGTGGGAGGGAACCGGAGAACCCGGAGGAAACCCACGCGGACACGGGGAGAACATGGAAACTCCACCCAGATGGGGATTCGAACCGGGAATCCCAGCGCTGAGAGGCGAACGTGCTAACCACTAAGCCACCGTGCCGTCCTGAATGTTCTAAATTACCCAATATAATGTGTGTGGGGCTCTATTAGGGTCACGGTGGGGTTCCCCATGCCCATCCAGGGGAGAACGTCCCGGGCGCTGGGCAGATACACCCAGGACAGGGCGCCAATCCATCGCTGGGCACACACTCACTCACACAGACACACTCTATATGGGGCAATTTGGAGAACTCAATTGACTTGCTCCATGTTTTTGGACTGTGGGAGGGAACCGGAGAACCCGGAGGAAACCCACGCGGACACGGGGAGAACATGGAAACTCCACCCAGATGGGGATTCGAACCGGGAATCCCAGCGCTGAGAGGCGAACGTGCTAACCACTAAGCCACCGTGCCGCCTAGGGGCAATTAGGATAGGGGCGATTTAGAGCGGGCAATTCACCTTGAATTTATATTTGTGGACTCTGGGATAAAACCTCAGAGAATACCCAGACGGACATGAGGAGAACATGGACCCTCCACCCAGATCGCGATTCAAACCCGGATCCCGAACCTGGATCCCCAGCGCTGAGGGGAGAACATGCAAAAATCTATTTTTAAAAAAAAAAATTTTTTTTTTTGGATTTGGCTAGAACCTGCCGGTTGGTAGACGGCTAGACAGTGCGCACGTCGAGACAACAATTAATGTCCCATACCTCCTGTACTGCCTCAGTGCCAGCTTAGTTACCATGGTAACGCTTAGCAACGCTCTATATAAAGAGACGAGATATGTCCATTTTTGCATTAGCATCCACTTGAGCAGGTAAGTATGGTTATGACATCATAATACGTCCATGATATAACGATCCCACGCCTCTCGCATCACATACGGCGTCAGCGGGAGTCGCAAAGGCGAAGCCGGCGTCGCTCGGCGCCTCGCTAAATAATTGATTGGCGGAAAAAGGCACGTCTGAGGTTTATCGATCGGAACCATTATCTCATTGTTACATTATTGATCGGGCCCTCGGGACTAGCGATGGACTGCGAATGGGTGGAGTCGCAGCAGCTGTCAATCAAAACTGTCAATCAGGGCAGGTGAAAGGCCTGATGTTTGGAAGGTTAACGTCGTACGCCTCAGAAATGTTTTTTTTTTTCTTTGTTTTCTTATAGTAAAGAACAGAACTGAAGAACCCTAAGCCT
>JAFMOC010000406.1:162500-187500 GCA_019802505.1 Corydoras sp. C115 | reverse complement strand
AATGTGTGAGTCCAAAAACCAAAAACATGGATTCAAGGTGAACTAAATGTTCTAAATTGCCCCTTTATAATGTGTGTGTTGAATCCCAATCTGGGTGGAGGTTCCCTGTTCTCCCCGTGTCCACGTGGGTGTTCTCCGGGTTCTCCGGTTTCCTCCCCAAATCCAAAACCATGGATTCAAGGTGAACTAAATGTTCCAAATTGCCCCTTTATAGTGTGTGTGTTGAATCCCAATCTGGGTGGAGGTTCCCTGTTCTCCCCATGTTCACGTGGGTGTTCTCCGGGTTCTCCGGTTTCCTCCCACAATCCAAAAACATGGATTCTAGGTGAACTAAATGTTGCCCCTTTATAATGTGTGTTGAATCCCAATCTGGGTGGAGGTTCCCTGTTCTCCCTGTGTCCGCATGGGTGTTCTCTGGGTTCTCCGGTTTCCTCCCACAATCCAAAAACATGTATTCAAGGTGAACCAAATGTTCCAAATTGCCCCTTTATAACGTGTGTGTTGAATCCCAATCTGGGTGGAGGTTCCCTGTTCTCCCCGTGTCCGCATGGGTGTTCTCCGGGTTCTCCGGTTTCCTCCCCCAATCCAAAAACATGTATTCAAGGTGAACTAAATGTTCCAAATTGCCCCTTTATAACGTGTGTGTTGAATCCCAATCTGGGTGGAGGTTCCCTGTTCTCCCTGTGTCCGCATGGGTGTTCTCTGGGTTCTCCGGTTTCCTCCCACAATCCAAAAACATGTATTCAAGGTGAACTAAATGTTCCAAATTGCCCCTTTATAACGTGTGTGTTGAATCCCAATCTGGGTGGAGGTTCCCTGTTCTCCCCGTGTCCGCATGGGTGTTCTCTGGGTTCTTCCGGTTCCTCCCACAATCCAAAAACATGTATTCAAGGTGAACTAAATGTTCCAAATTGCCCCTTTATAACGTGTGTGTTGAATCCCAATCTGGGTGGAGGTTCTCCGGTTTCGTCCCCCAATCCAAAAACATGTATTCAAGGTGAACTAAATGTTCCAAATTGCCCCTTTATAACGTGTGTGTTGAATCCCAATCTGGGTGGAGGTTCCCTGTTCTCCCCGTGTCCGCATGGGTGTTCTGCGGGTTCTCCGGTTTCCTCCCACAGTCCAAAAACATGTATTCAAGGTGAACTAAATGTTCCAAATTGCCCCATATAGTGTGTGTCGCCCCTGGATGGGCATGCGGAACCCGCCCACGACCCTAGTGGAGGATTAAGCTGAAGATAATGGATGGATGAAATAATAGATCTGAGTGACGGCCCCTAATTAGCAAGTCATTAGGTTTAACGTGAGACGCGGGTTTCCTGGAACAGCGGCGGTGTGATATGATAAGGATCCCCGGCATCGTTCTCGGAGAGAAATGAAGAACCGCTGACAGCTAGGAGGCGAACCCCGAATATCAGGATGGAGAATCAGGAGAACCGATCGATATTAAAGACACAACGCTCCTCCGCCCGCCAAAGAAACGCTCGGTAATTACTCACAGAGTGTGTATGGGTTACACACTGTAAACCTAAAGTGCTGAAATTCAATAAGGAATGGTGACCTCATTGACCCTCACCATATGGAAGCATTTGCGCGCACACACACACACACACACACACACACACACACACACACACACACATACACACACACACACACACACACACACAAAAATGTTGTCTACACAGCTTAAACCTTTAAAGACATACAAACCAAACATTATACATCACATACAGGGTTGTGTGTGTGTGTGTGTGTGTGTGAGTGTGTGTGAGTGTGTGTGTGTGTGTGTGTGTTTGTGGGGGGAGGAAGGGGGGTGTTCCAATGCCCAAAAACCATTCGGGCGCAGGGTGTACCCAAGCCGATGTGTCAATCCACTGGGGCACACATTCACTCATATAGGGGCAATTAGATAGGGGCGATTTAAAGCAGTCCATGTTTTTGGACTGTGGGAGGAAAGTGAGGAACTCACTATATGGGGCAATTAGAGCTTGAACCCATGAATCCACAAAGCAGTTTTACAGTGTTAGAAGCCTTTCAACCCCCAAAGAGCAAACCGAAGCGAAGGCGGCACGGTGGCTTAGTGATTAGCATGTTCTCCTCTCAGCACTAGGGATTCCCGGTTCGAATCCCGATCTGGGTGGAGTTTCCATGTTCTCCCTGTGTTCTCTTCCAGGTTTCCTCCCACAGTCTAAAACCATGGATACAAGGTCAGTTGAATTCTCCAAATTGCCCCATATAGAGTGTGTGTCTGTGTGAGTGAGTGGGTGCCCTGCGATAGATTGGCGTCCTGTCCTGGTTCTTGTGGTTATAGTTTATAGTTGTTTTTATGTTTTATGGAAGTTCTTATTAGTTGATGTGTACAGCACTTTGGTCAACGCAAGTTGTGTTTAGAGTGCTCTATAAATAAAAGTTACTTAATTACTAAATGACCGAATGTAATGTAAATGAAGGTAGAACATGAAGCAGGGGTGTGGTAGCTCAGTGTTGGGTGTTGGGTTATAAATCTGAAGGTTGGGGGTTCAAATCCCAGGTCCACTGAAGTTACCAATGTGGGTCCTTGAGCAAGACCCTTAACCCTCATTGCTCCAGGGATGTTGTGATTAAGCCTGTGCTCACCTTGTAAGTCGCTTTGGATAAAAGCGTCTGCTAAAGTAGTTTTTAGGTTCTTGTGGTTATAGTTTATAGTTGTTTTTATGTTTTATGGAAGTTCTTATTAGTTGATGTACAGCACTTTGGTCAATGCAAGTTGTGTTTAGAGTGCTCTATAAATAAAAGTTACTTAATTACTAAATGAGTGGCTAGGTTAGAGTGGTTACTAAAGCTCAGTGGTCAGGGTGTTGGGTTATCAATCTGAAGGTTGGGGGTTCAAATCCCAGGTCCACTGAAGTTACCAATGTGGGTCCTTGAGCAAGACCCTTAACCCTCATTGCTCCAGGGATGCTGTATCAACCCTGTGCTCGCTTTGTAGGTCGCTTTGGATGAAAGCGTTTGCTAAAGTAGTTTTTAGGTTCTTGTGGTTATAGTTTATAGTTGTTTTTTTGTTTTATGTAAGTTCTTATTAGTTGATGTACAGCACTTTGGTCAACGCAAGTTGTGTTTAGAGTGCGCTATAAATAAAAGTTACTTAATTACTAAATGACCGACATGGTTAGAGTGGTTACTAAAGCTCAGTGGTCAGGGTGTTGGGTTATCAATCTGAAGGTTGGGGGTTCAAATCCCAGGTCCACTGAAGTTACCAATGTGGTTCCTTGAGCAAGACCCTTAACCCTCATTGCTCCAGGGATGCTGTTATTGACCCTGTGCTCGCTTTGTAGGTCGCTTTGGATAAAAGCTTCTGCTAAAGTAGTTTTTATGTTCTTGTGGTTATAGTTTATAGTTGTTTTTTTGTTTTATGTAAGTTCTTATTAGTTGATGTACAGCACTTTGGTCAACGCAAGTTGTGTTTAGAGTGCGCTATAAATAAAAGTTACTTAATTACTAAATGAGTGGCTAGGTTAGAGTGGTTACTAAAGCTCAGTGGTCAGGGTGTTGGGCTATCAATCTGAAGGTTGGGGGTTCAAATCCCAGGTTCACTGAAGTTACCAATGTGGTTCCTTGAGCAAGACCCTTAACCCTCATTGCTCCAGGGATGTTGTGATTAACCCTGTGCTCGCTTTGTAAGTCGCTTTGGATAAAAGCGTCCAATAAATGACCAAAGATAATGGATGGATGGATGCTGATGTATGAAGGTGTGGACATCCGGACAGACAGATGTGGATATGGAGTGTGTGATGCTCATTTGCTCGTCACTGACAGCACGGCGAACTGGATCGATGCGGCGCAGACGCAACATTACTCACATCCTGATAATTGAATAAACGCGGTGGAGCTCCGTATCGAACAGTTTAGTCTGAGACGATGTTTCGGCTTCACCTTCGCACTTCATTTACGTCCACTCTCACTCTGTGTATTCCTCAGACGCCTCTTCCGGGAGTTTCCTACCACCCTTTGGATTCGGGAGGCTTTTATACCTCCGGCCGGGCAGTTTGCGTCCGGTGGCGTGTGCGGCGTTGATGTACATAATGCCTTTCATGCAGTAAAGGGATTCGCTAAAGCTGCTTCTGAAAGCCCGGCCCGTTGAAATGGGGCAAGCAAGCCTACCAATTGCCATTTCCCCATGCCCATCCAGGGGAAATCACTGGGCAGATACAACCAGAACAGGACACACGCTCACTCAAACCAGACACACTCTACATGGGGCAATTTGGAGAACTCAATTGGCCTTGAATCCATGTTTTTGGACTGTGGGAGGAAAGCGGAGAACCCGGAGGAAACCCACGCGGACACGGGGGAACATGGAAACTCCACCCAGATTGGGATTCGAACCGGGAATTCCTAGTGCTGAGAGGAGAACATGCTAACCACTAAGCCACCAACCCGCCTCCTATATATCATCCATCCATCCATTATCTTCCACTTTATGCTCTACTAGGGTCACGGGGGGGGTCCCCATGCCCATCCAGGGGAGAACGTTTTGGGCACTGGGCAGATACACCCAGGACAGGACGCCAATCCATCACTGAATACACACTCACTCACACAGACACACTCTACATGGGGCAATTTGGAGAACTCAATTGACCTTGAATCCATGTTTTTGGACTGTGGGAGGAAACCGGAGAACCCGGAGGAAACCCACACGGACATGGGGAATCCCCATCACTTAGAGGAGAACATGCTAACCACTAAGCCACCGTGCCGCCCTAGTTTTAATTCATCCATCCATCGAGTATCTTCCGCTTTACCCTCTTCTAGGGTTGGGGGGGAGGGGGTTCTCCATGCCGATCCAGGGGAGAACGTTTCGGGCGCTGGGTAGATACACCCAGGACAGGACGCCAATCCATCACTGAATACACACTCACTCACACAAACACACCCTATATGGGGCAATTTGGAGCATTCAATTGACTTAATCCATGTTTTTGGACTGTGGGAGGAAAGCGGAGAACCCGGAGGAAACCCACACGGACATGGGGAATCCCCATCACTTAGAGGAGAACATGCTAACCACTAAGCCACCGTGCCGCCCTAGTTTTAATTCATCAATCCACTATCTTCCGCTTTACCCTCTTCTAGGGTTGGGGGGGGGGTGTTCTCCATGCCGATCCAGGGGAGAACGTTTCGGGCGCTGGGCAGATACACCCAGGACAGGGTGCCAATCCATCACTGAATACACACTCACTCACACAGACACACTCTATATGGGGCAATTTGGAGAACTCAATTGACCTTGAATCCATGTTTTTGGACTGCGGGAGGAAAGCGGAGAACCCGGAGGAAACCCACGCGGACACGGGGAGAACATGGAAACTCCACCCAGATGGGGATTCGAACCGGGAATCCCTAGCGCTGAGAGGAGAACATGCTAACCACTAAGCCACCGTGCCACCCTCCCTATATATTAGTGTTGTTTTAATAATTAATCAGTCATTAATTAAACTTCATGACATTTAAACACCACCCACACAGAAGACACCGCCAGCACATCCCATTCGTCAGATCGGCCACCTGAATCCACACACGAGCATGAGCTTTGAACTGCTCGGGCTCCGAGAAACAAAAGATTAAAGGTGATATTGTGATGGAAATGCGTTTCCGGCTCGGAGGAGGAACAAAGACGGAGGAATCAATAACACGTGGATATAATTACACAGAGTGGCATTAGAACCACGAACGATGGGGGACATGCTTGATGTGACCGGGAATCGAACCGAAGACCTTCAGGTCACCAGGCTGGGTTCTTAAACACAAACCTATGACCCATCTATTATCTTCCACTTTATCCTCTACTAGGGTCGGGGGGCGGGGGGGGGGTTCCCCATGCCCATCCAGGGGAGAACGTGTCGGGCGCTTGGCAGATACACCCAGGACAGGACGCCAATCGGTCACTGGGCACACACTCACTCACACAGACACACTCTATATGGGGCAATTTGGAGAATTCAACTGACCTTGAATCCATGTTTTTGAACTGTGGGAGGAAACCGGAGAACCCGGAGGAAACCCATGCCGACATGGGGAGAACATGGAAACTCCACCCAGATTGGGATTCGAACCGGGAATCCCTAGCGCTGAGAGGAGAACATGCCAACCACTAAGCCACAGTACCGCAAAAATATATATATATTACCCCCCCCAGTAGAGGATTAAGATAATTAATTAATGAATAATGAATTATAAATTACAGGTTCTAAATTAGTGGCATGGTGGCTTAGTGGTTAGCATGTTCTCCTCTCAGTGATAGGGATTCCCGGTTCGAATCCCCATCTGGGTGGAGTTTCCATGTTCTCCCCGTGTCTGCGTGGGTTTCCTCCGGGTTCTCCGGTTTCCTCCCACAGTCCAAAAACATGGATCAAGTCAATTGAATTCTCCAAATTGCCCCATATAGAGTGTGTCTGTGTGAGTGAGTGTGTGCCCAGCGATGGATAGGCGCCCTGTCCTGGGTGTATCTGCCCAGCGCCCGAGACGTTCTCCCATGGATGGGCATGGGGAACCCCACCGCGACCCTAATAGAGGATAAAGCGGGAGATAATGAATGAATGAATGAATATATATATATATATATATATATTAGGGCTGTATTCAACTAAAGATTTTCATAGTCGAATCTGATTCGTCAGATTTTCCCTATAGTCGACTGATAGTCGAATCAGTTAAAATTTCACCACAAGATGGCGCTAAGGGCGTAGTTTTTTAAAAATATTTTTCTTTTTATATTTTACTTGTTTTTCTAACAAAAGAAAACCTTTTTTTTTGTTGTTTTTCTTTTTTCTTTTTTCTCTAGAAATTAGGATGATTTTATTTGACAAAAGGCTATATATATAACGAAAACAAAGACATTTCATGTAAAAACTAATGCTTAGCAGCAGCCATGGGCGCCCCATGTGGTCAAAATGGTACATTCGACTATGAGGTTCATAGTCGACTACGGTTCTCCGAATCGAATCGTCGAATCAGCGAATATTGCAGCTCACCCCTAATATATATATACATACATATATACAGTATATGCTAACCACTAAGCCACCATGGCGCCCCTATATATCCATCCATCTAATATATTCTGCTTTATACTCTATTAGGGTCGTGGGGGGTTCCCCATGCCCATCCAGGGGAGAACGTCTCGGGCGCTGGGCAGATACACCCAGAACAGGACACCAATCTATCACTGGACACACACTCACTCACACAGACACACTCTATATGGGGAAATTTGGAGAACTCAATTCACCTAGACCCATGTTTTTGGACTGTGGGAGGAAAGCGGAGAACCCGGAGGAAACCCACACAGACATGGGAAGAACATGGAAACTCCACCCAGATCGGGATTCGAACCGGGAATCCCTAGTGCTGAGAGGAGAACATGCTAACCACTAAGCCACCCTGCCGTCCGGCTGAAATGTATTATTATTATGATCATTATTAGATCCAGAGCTAGTTCCTCGTAGCGAAGCGCAGGCCGTATTAGCGGCAGCATCAACGGCGGTTAGCGCGGCCGAGGTTCTGCTCTGACACCAGATGCTGACAGACATTAAACCACGGAAGCCATAAATCTGCCGCGTCAGTGGCTGCAGTCATCGAGGCGCTTCGGCACTCATTGGCAACCTCGTAAATATGTGAGCGAGGCTAAGCGAGGTGAAGCTAATGGGCTAAATAAGCTCCAATTCGAATTCCATCCATCCATTATCTTCCGCTTTATACTCTACTAGGGTCGCGGGGGGGTTCTCCATGCCCATCCAGGGGAGAACGTCTCGGGCGCTGGGCAGATACACCCAGGACAGGGCGCCAATCTATCCCTGGGCACACACTCACTCACACACACACTCTATATGGGGCAATTTTTGAGAATTCAATTGACTTGATCCATGTTTTTGGACTGTGGGAGGAAACCGGAGAACCAGAAGGAAACCCACGTGGACACGGGGAGAACATGGAACCTCCACCTAGATTGAGATTCGAACCGGGAATCCCTAGTGCTGAAAGGAGAACATGCTAACCACTAAGCCACCGTGTCAGTGCCGTGTCAGTTTGAGGGGGGGTTCCCCATGCCTATCCAGAGGAGAACGTTTCGGGCGCTGGGCAGATACACCCAGGACAGGATGCCAATCTAGGCACACTCAATATGGGGCAGTTTGGAGAATTCAATTGACCTTGATCCATGTTTTTAGACTGTGGGAGGAAACCGGAGAACCCTGAGGAAACCCACGCGGACACGGGGAGAACATGGAAACTCCACCCAGATGGGGATTCGAAGGCGAAATGTCAAACGGCTAATTCAATCATTCATTCATTCATTATCTCCCGCTTTATCCTCTATTAGGGTCGCGGTGGGGTTCCCCATGCCCATCCAGGGGAGAACATCTCGGGCGCTGGGCAGATAGACCCAGGACAGGGCACCAATCCATCACTGGGCACACACTCACTCACACATACACACTCTATATGGGGCAATTTTGAGAATTCAATTGACTTGATCCATGTTTTTGGACTGTGGGAGGAAAGCGGAGAACCCGGAGGAAACCCACGCGGACACGGGGAGAACATGGAACCTCCACCCAGATTGGGATTCGAACCGGGAATCCCTAGCGCTGAGAGGAGAACATGCTAACCACTAAGCCACAGTGCCGCCCTAGTTTTAATTCATTCATTCATTCATTATCTTCTGCTTTATCCTTTATTAGGGTCGCGGTGGGGTTCCCCATGCCCATCCAGGGGAGAACATTTCGGGCGCTGGGCAGATACACCCAGGACAGGACACCAATCCATCGCTGGGCACACACTCACTCACACAGACACACTCTATATGGGGCAATTTTGAGAATTCAATTGACTTGACCCATGTTTTTGGACTGTGGGAGGAAAGAGGAAACCCACGCAGACACTGGGAGAACATGGAACCTCCACCCAGATTGAGATTCGAACCGGGAATCCCTAGTGCTGAGAGGAGAACATGCTAAACCACTAAGCCACCGTGCCGCCCTAGTTTTAATTGATCCATTCATTCATTATCTTCCACTTTATACTCTACTAGGGTCGCGAGGGCGGGGGGGGGTTCCCAATGCCCATCCAGGGGAGAACGTTTCGGGCGCTGGGCAGATACACCCAGGACAGGACACCAATCCATCGCTGGGCACACACTCACTCACACAGACACACTTTATATGGGGCAATTTTGAGAATTCAATTGACTTGATCCATGTTTTTGGACTGTGGGAGGAAAGAGGAGAACCCGGAGGAAACCCACGCAGACACGGGGAGAACATGGAACCTCCACCCAGATGGGGATTCGAACCGGGAATCCCTAGCACTGAGAGGAGAACGTGCTAACCACTAAGCCACCGTGCCGCCCAAAAACGGCTAATTATTTAACAAAATGCCTACGTGAAGTAACCCTATGGGGCAATTAGTGTCGTCAAAGTAAAGCACAAGTTGAGTTTTTAATGTGGAACGTGTCTGATAACATGAAACAAACCGTAAAAACCTAAAAATTGATAACTAATTAAGAAATATACAAAAAATTGCGGGTTCTCCGGTTTCACCCCCCCAGTCCAAAAACATGGATTTAAGGTCAAATTAGCTGCACTAAATTGCCCCTATATAGTGTATGTGTTGAATTCCAATCTGGGTGGAGTTTCCATGTTCTCCCCGTGTCCGCTTGGGTTTCCTCCGGGTTCTCCGGTTTCCTCCCACAGTCCAAAAACATGGATTCAAGCTAAATTAAATGCTCTAAATTGCCCCATATAGAGTGTGTTTGTGTGTATGTGCCCAGTCCTGGGTGTATCTACCCGAAATGTTCTCCCCTGGATGGCCATGGAGAACCCTAGTAGATGATTAAGCGGAACATAATGAATGAATATTAAAAAATACACGAAATAAGTTTAACACAGTGGCTAATGTTTGGCATGTTCTCCTCTCAGCGCTTGGGATTCCCGTTTCGAATCCTAATCTGGCTGGAGTTCCCATCTTCTCCCCGTGTCCACGTGGGATTCCTCCAGGTTCTCCGGTTTCACCCCCCCCCCAGTCCAAAAACATAGATTTAAGGTAAATGAAATGCTCGAAATTGCCCCACATAGTGTGTGTCTGTGTGAGTGAGTGTGCCAAGCGATAGATTGGCACACTGTCCTGGGTGTATCTACCCAGCGCCCAAAATGTTCTCCCCTGGAATGGGCATGGAGAACCCTAGTTGATGATTAAGCGGAACATAATGAATGAATATTAAAAATACATGAAATAAGTTTAACTTAGTGTTTGGCATGTTCTCCTCTCAGCGCTTGGGATTCCCGTTTCGAATCCTAATCTGGCTGGAGTTCCCATCTTCTCCCCGTGTCCACGTGGGATTCCTCCAGGTTCTCCGGTTTCACCCCCCCCCCAGTCCAAAAACATAGATTTAAGGTAAATGAAATGCTCTAAATTGCCCCATATAGAGTGTGTCTGTGTGAGTGAATGAGTGTGCCAAGCGATAGATTGGCATCCTGTCCTGGGTGTATCTACCCAGCGCCCAAAATGTTCTCCCCTGGATGGGCATGGGGAACCCCCCCCCCCCCCGACCCTAATATAGGATAAAGCCCCGTAGAATAATTGCCCCATAGAATCACATTGCATAACTGATTCAATCAGTGGAATTAATCAGGGAATAGCTTTAAGAAACAGTAACGTTCTCCTCCATTTGAGGTTCTAGGACCTTTCTTGCGATCGTCTTACCTTCTTCTGCTCCTCTGGGCCATGGATCACCTGTTTCCTCCTCTGGCCCTGAGAGGGAGGAGGTTCCGCCCCCGAATCGGCCATCTTTCACTCGGTACCTCGATTACACAGATCCAATCTTCCTACGGAATCCGATCACTCATCCATCAGACCTCCTCGGCCCCACGCGTGGGTCCTATCCCTGCACCGTGCGGAGTCATGAAGAAGAGTAGGGCATCGGCGACGCAATCTGTCGGGTCGCGGCGCCATCGCCGGCTGCTCCAGACGTCAGGGTTCTAGATTCAGACATCTTTAAAGGTGGAGAGCTGCAGCTCACGAGGCTGTGTGGAGTCACGTCAACGACGAGGCACAGCTCAGGCACGACCTGAGGTCCGAAAAAGATGCGGAACGTCAACGGAACTATTTCTATTTCAACCAAATGCTATATTATTAATAAGCAGCTTAGTGCTTGGCATGTTCTCCTCTCAGCGCTGGGGATCAAGGTTCGAATCCTAGTCTGGGTGGAGGTTCCATGTTCTCCCCGTGTCCATGTGGGCTTCGATAAGTTCTCCAGTTTCCTCCCACAGTCCAAAAAACATGGATTTAAGGAAACTTAAAATGATATGAAATTGCCCCATTAAAAAATTGTAAATTGCCCCATACAGTGTGTGTTTGTGTGAGTGAATGTTCTTCTCTCAGCGCTGGGGATCCAGGTTTGAATCCCTATCTGGGTGGAGTTTCCATGTTCTCCCCGTGTCCGCGCGGGTTTCCTCCGGGTTCTCCGGTTTCCTCCCACAGTCCAAAAACAGGGATCAAGGTCAATTGAGTTCTCCAAATTGCCCCATATAGAGTGTGTTTGTGTTAGTGAGTGTGTGTCCAGCGATAGATTGACGCCCTGTCCTGGGTGGATCTGCCCAGCGCCCGAAACGTTCTCCCCTGGATGGGCATGGGGAACCCCACCGCGACCCTAATAGAGGATAAAGCGGGAGATAATGAATAAATGAAATGTTCTAAATTAGTGGCACGGTGACTTAGTGATTAGCATGTTCTCCTCTCAGTGCTAGGGATTTCCCGGTTCGAATCCCAATCTGGGTGGAGTTTCCATGTTCTCCCCGTGTCCGCGTGGGTTTCCTCCGGGTTCTCCGGTTTCCTCCCACAGTCCAAAAACATGGATCAAGTCAATTGAATTCTCCAAATTGCCCCATATAGAGTGTGTCTGTGTGAGTGAGTGTGTGCCCAGCGATAGATTGACGCCCTGTCCTGGGTCTATCTGCCCAGCGCCCGAAACGTCCTCCCCTGGATGGGCATGGGGAACCCCCCACCCCACCCCGCCCCACAACCCCTTGTAGAACATAAAGCAGAAGATAATGGAGGGATGAAGGTTCTAAATTAATACCACTGTCTTGTCTGATTTCCCTGTTTATAGCGGCATTAATCTTCACCCCCATCCCTGTCTACACTCCGAATCTCAGGGGTTAGTGAGGGGCAGGAGGAAGGTCACTGTTCCAGATCTATTGCACCTGCAAATCCATCCACTCCAAGCTGCATTGATCGCACCTGGGTTCGATTCCACACGGAGGAAATCTCCAGATTTCAATTTCCCAAATTGTTATTTATAATAATAACACCTTTAAATATTAAAGGCTGAACCCCACTAATAATAATAATAAATCAGTGTCACAGATGCCCAGCCCCATAATAAAGTTGCAGGGAGCTGGGCGTGAAAAACACACGCACGTACAAGTACCGACCCCCGCGGGATGTCGAGGGCAAAACCTCGTCACTACGATCGAAATAATATTCATAAAAAATGATAATCACAATAATAATAGCAATAATTGCGTGATATTTACCCGGACGTTTCAGTTCATCGTGGCGTGTCAGTGGAAAGGAAAATCACGCAGCGCGCATCTTAAACCCGACAGCAGATCGGCAGCATCGATCCTGCAGCATCAACACCTCTCTCTCTCTCTCTCTCTCTCTCTCTCTCTCTCTCTCACGCACTCATAAGAGGAGACCCGCCACGCCGCCCCGGTGACGTCACAATGCTCAAGCTCGGCATTATGTCGCCATCTGGCGGCAGGACTCACTGTTTCATCAGCAACTGGCAAACAGACAGTTATCTCATTATCTCCCGCTTTATCCTCTATTAGGCTCGCGGTGGGGTTCCCCATGCCCATCCAGGGGAGAACGTCTCGGGCGCTGGGCAGATACACCCAGGACAGGGCGCCAATCCATCGCTGGGCACACACTCACTCACACAGACACACTCTATATGGGGCAATTTTGAGAATTCAATTGACTTGATCCATGCTTTTGGACTGTGGGAGGAAACCGGAGAACCCGGAGGAAACCCACGCGGACACGGGGAGAACATGGAAACTCCACCCAGATGGGGATTCGAACCAGGAATCCCTGGTGCTGAGAGGAGAACATGCTAATCACTAAGCCACCGTGCCGCCTTTAAATAAATTCATTCATTCATTCATTATCTCCCGCTTTATCCTCTATTAGGGTCGCGGTGGGGTTCCCCATGCCCATCCAGGGGAGAACATCTCGGGCGCTGGGCAGATACACCCAGGACTGGCCACCAATTTATTGCTGGACACAGAAAAAACACACAAACACTCTATATGGGGCAATTTGGAGAATTTAATTGACCTTGATCCATGCTTTTGGGCCGTGGGAGGAAACCGGAGAACCCGGAGGAAACCCACGCGGACACGGGGAGAACATGGAAACTCCACCCAGATGGGGATTCGAACCGGGAATCCCTAGCGCTGAGAGGAGAACATGCTAATCACTAAGCCAACGTGCCGCCTTGAAATAAATTATTATATAAAAAAATATATATATAGTTTCCATCCGTTATCTTCCGCTTTATTCTCTACTAGGGTCAAGGGGGGGGGGGGGGGGGGTTTCACATGCCCATCCAGGGGAGAACGTCTCGGGCGCTGGGCAGATAGACCCAGGACAGGGCGCCAATCCATCGCTGGGCACACACTCACTCACACAGACACACTCTATATGGGGCAATTTGGAGAATTCAATTGACTTGATCCATGTTTTTGGACCGTGGGAGAAAACCGGAGAACCCGGAGGAAACCCACACGGACACGGGGAGAACATGGAAACTCCACCCAGATGGGGATTCGAACCAGGAATCCCTAGTGCTGAGAGGAGAACATGCTAATCACTAAGCCACCCTGCCGCCCATACACACAATACAGTACAACTTAAATATTTGGACACGCCTTCTTTTTGTTCATGTTCATATGAACACACACACACAAACACACTCTATATGGGGCAATTTGGAGAATTCAATTGACCTTGATCCATGTTTTTGAACTGTGGGAGGAAACCAGAGAACCCAGAGGAGACCCACGAGGACATGGGGAGAACATGGAATCGTGTGTGTGTGTGTGTGTGTGTGTGTGTGTGTGTGTGTGTGTGAGTGTAAACCCAGCAGTAGTTTAACGTCCTGTCCTGGGTCTATCTGCCCAGTGCCTGAAACGTTCTCCCCTGGATGGGCATGGAGAACCCCCCCTCCCAAGACCCTAGCATATATAGGTTGGAATCCTAATCTGGGTGGAGTTTCCATGTTCCATGTGGGTTTCCTCCGGGTTCTCCGGTTTAGTCCAAAACCGTGGATTCAAGGTAGATGAAATGCTCTCAATTGCCCCATATAATGTGTGTGTGTGTGTGTGTTAGTGAGTCTTTCCACTGATAGATTGGTGTCCTGTCCTGGGTGTATCTGCCCAGCGCCCCAAACATTCTCCCCTGGATGGGCATGGGCCACCCCTCGACCCTACTAGAGTATTAAGGTTGTCCGTGTGGGTCTCCGGGTTCTCCGGTTTCCTCCCACAGCCCAAAAACATGGATTAAAGGTCAATTGAGTTCTCGAATTTGCCCCATATCGAGTGTGTCTGTGTGAGTGAGTGTGTGTTCAGTGATTGATTGGCGCCCTGTTCTGGGTGTATCTGCCCAGCGCCCGAAACGTTCTCCCCTGGATGGGTATGTGGAACCCCCCCCCCCCCCCGCTACCCTACTAGAGGATAAAGCGGGAGATAATGGATGGATGGATAGTGTTTAGCACATCCGCCTCTCAGCACTGGGGATCCAGGTTCGAATCCCAATCTGGATGGAGTTGCCACGTTCTCGCAGTGAGAGCATTGGTTTCCTCCTGGTTCTCTAGTCCAAAACCGTGGATTCAAGGTCAAATGTGTGCTTTGAAGTGCCCCATAGAGTGTGTGTGTGTGTGTAGGGCGGCACGGTGGCTTAGTGGTTAGCATGTTCTCCTATTAGTGCTGGGGATCCTGGTTCGAATCCTCATCTGGGTGGAGTTTCCATGTTCTCCCCGTGTCCATGTGGGTTTCCTCTGGGTTCTCCGGTTTCCTCCCACAGTCCAAAAACATGAATCAAGGTCAATTGAGTTTTCGAATTTGCCCCATATAGAGTGTGTCTGTGTGAGTAAGTGTGTGTTCAGTGATGGATTGGCATAGTGTTCTGGGTGTATCTGCCCAGCGCCCGAAACGTTCTCCCCTGGATGGGTAGGTGGAACCCCCCCCCCCAACCTACTAGAGGGTAAAGCGGGAGATAATCGATGGATGGATAGTGTTTAGCACATCCGCCTCTCAGCGCTGGGGATCCAGGTTCGAATCCCAATCTGGATGGAGTTGCCATGTTCTCACAGTGTCCGCATGGGTTTTCTCTAATCCAAACCCGTGGATTCAAGGTCAAATGAATGCTCTGAATTGCCCCATAGAGTGTGTGTGTGTGTAGGGCGGCACGGTGGCTTAGTGGTTAGCATGTTCTCCTCTCAATGCTGGGGATCCTGGTTCGAATCCTCATCTGGGTGGAGTTTCCATGTTCTCCCCGTGTCCATGTGGGTTTCCTCCGGGTTCTCCGGTTTCCTCCCACAGCCCAAAAACATGGATTAAATTGAGTCAATTGAGTTCTCGAATTTGCCCCATATTGAGTGTGTCTGTGTGAGTGAGTGTGTGTTCAGTGATAGATTGGCACCCTGTTCTGGGTGTATCTGCCCAGCGCCCGAAACGTTCTCCCCTGGATGGGTGTGTGGAACCCCCCCCTACACACATAGCACATCCGCCTCTCAGCGCTGGGGATCCAGGTTCAAATCCCAATCTGGATGGAGTTTCCATGTTCTTGCAGTGTCCACACAGGTTTCCTCCTGGTTCTCTAGTCCAAAACCATGGATTCAAGGTCAAATGAATGCTCTGAATTGCCCCATAGAGTCTCTCTGTGTGTGTGTGTGTGTGTGTGTGTGTGCCCAGCGCGACCCTAGTAGTGGATTAAGTGTACAAATAAATGACAATGAATAAATGCTTTGTACTTTTCTTTATTCCAAAAAAAACCCCAAAGTCAACTCCAAAACACATTTATGGAACGTTACCTCACACACTAAATCCCAACGAATCGTTCAAGTGAATCGACTCCCTAAGTGGCACCTACGTGAGGTCAACGTTTGGCCGTGGCTCCTCCCCCCGGTATAAACCCGTGTGGCGGGACAAGGCGCGCGATACGAAGGGCTCACTTCATCCAAACATGGACTTTAGTGGACATTAGTTCAACCCGAGAACTTTTTAAAGTAGAAAAACGTTGAATTAAGTCGTCTCATCAGGTGGACAGTGAAGGGCGAGGCGCTGTATTCATGTCAACCGAACAGGAGCGAAGTATCAGGTTCGAATCTGTCAGCGGTTTCGGTTGGTTCCTTCAAATCCGTATTTATATGGGTTTTATGAAACCTACGAGTGGATAAAAGCTGATTTTCTGGCCTTTGGTGAGTGGATTTTGCTTAAATCTAGGTATTTAATATCATCTGAGGTGTGTGTGAGGGGGGGGGGTTACCTAACCCGTAACCCAACAGGTAACCTAACAGTATAGGAATGCAAACTTTCCAACTAAAACCTGTCTCCTGATCCTTAAACCACAATATTACCAGAATTTAATTTACATTTCGTGTATTTAACGTTGATACTTGTTATAATATAGCAGGCTGGCTTTATAACGCTGTGTGACGTAACACCGAGACATCTGGATATACTGGCTACACAATGTAAATGGGATCGGATCGATTTGTGCAGAATAAGCACTTTATTTATCTACTTATAAACTTTTTCTGTTAGTTTGTCCTCTTCTGGTTCGATTTTGTTCGAGATTGGGTTGCGATCTGCGCGCGAATGACGCAAGCTAACGAGCCAAACCGATTTATAACGCTACGTGTTGAAAACTATGCCGATTTAAGTGATCAGCCATTAGATCAGGTGGTGTATTATGTTTATAGATCGTATAAAATAGTTTTTTAATATAATAGATCGGCTCTGTGGGGTCGATCGGCTCTGTGGCGCTTGGTTGGTTGTTAGCATCGGGTATCTGGACGGAACCGGTCCGAACAGGATTTGATCTGATTAAACCCTGATGATTCGTTTCAGTGGGGTATCGATGTCGTTTTTTTAAAAATAATCGTGATGTTAATTACGGAATTAAAAAGTTTAGAACGGGTCTGTGGGAAATTCCGCGCCAACATTTCAAAAAGGGCGCACCGACCCGCGTCCCCGAGATTTCCCGCCTCCTCCTCACAGCTTATTGGCTGGTTTCGGGGAATGGGCGTGGCGCGCGACGTTGCGTTCCGCTATTCGAGGGTTTCGGTGTCTGTTAGCGCGCGGCGTCTGTGCTACCTGGCAACGCGGGATTTATTAAAGCGTTATAATAAAACGTAATACAAATATAATAAAAACGTTGCAACAATTTGCAAACTATTTGTAGTATATCGCTGAAGGTGGCGTCAAGATTGCGTCAGATTTAGTATTAACTGAGCATTGACCGACAGCAAACTTGTTAAAGTGTATGAATAAACTACTTATTCTGCAATTTGTGTGTTTATTTATATATATATATATATAGTGGGTGGTTTAGTGGTTAGCATGTTCTCCTCTCAGCGCAGGGGATCCAGGTTCAAATCCCAATCTGGGTGGAGTTTCCATGTTCTCCCCGTGTCCGCGTGGGTTTCCTCCGGGTTCTCCGGTTTCCTCCCACAGTCCGAAAACATGGATCAAGGTCAATTATATTCTCCGGCGGCACGGTGGCTTAGTGGTTAGCATGTTCTCCTCTCAGCTCTAGGGATTCCCGGTTCGAATCCCCATCTGGGTGGAGTTTCCATGTTCTCCCCGTGTCCGCGTGGGTTTCCTCCGGGTTCTCCGGTTTCCTCCCACAGTCCGAAAACATGGATCAAGGTCAATTGAATTCCAAATTGCCCCATATAGAGTGTGTCTGTGTGAGTGAGTGTGTGCCCAGCGATAGATTGGCGTCTTGTCCTGGGTGTATCTGCCCAGCGCCCGAAACGTTCTTACCTCGGTGGGCATGGGGGAACCCCCCCGCGACCCTAGTAGAGGATTAAGTGTGTCCACGTGGGGTCCAAAAACATGGAGTCGAGATAAACTGAACGCTCTAAATTGCTCCATATAGTGTGATCCCCCCCCCCCATGCAACCATAGTAGAGGATGAAGCGGAAGAACACTATGATTCTTATAACATTCATTCATTCATTATCTCCCGCTTCATCCTATATTAGGGTCGCGGTGGGGTTCCCCATGCCCATCCAGGGGAGAAAGTTTCGGGCGCTGGGCAGATACACCCAGGACAGGGCGCCGCCAATCCATCGCTGGGCACACACTCACTCACACAGACACACTATATAGGGCAATTTTGGAGAACTCAATTGACTTGATCCATGTTTTTGGACTGTGGGAGGAAAGCGGAGAACCCGGAGGAAACCCACGCGGACACGGGGAGAACATGGAAACTCCACCCAGATTGGGATTCGAACCGGGAATCCCTAGCACTGAGAGGAGAACGTGCTAACCACTAAGCCACCGTGCCGCGATTCTTCTAACATTCATTCATTCATTCATTATCTCCCGCTTTATCCTCTATTAGGGTCGAGGTGGGGTTCCCCATGCCCATCCAGGGGAGGACGTTTCGGGTGCTGGGCAGATACACCCAGGACAGGGCGCCGCCAATCCATCGCTGGGCACACACTCACTCACACAGACACACTCTATATGGGGCAATTTTGGAGAACTCAATTGACTTGATCCATGTTTTTGGACTGTAAGAGGAAACCGGAGAACCCGGAGGAAACCCACGCGGACACGGGGAGAACATGGAAACTCCACCCAGATTGGGATTCGAACCGGGAATCCCTAGTGCTGAGAGGAGAACATGCTAAACCACTAAGCCACCGTGCCGCGATTCTTCTAACATACAATATTATATTCATCTATTGTATATCTTATGTATATTTACATTTGACAGCAGAGACATTTATCCCAAAGTGACTTACAAAGTGCCAATGCCCTGGAGCAATGAGGGTTAAGCATCTTACTCAAGGAGCCTGGGATTTGAACCAACAACCTTCTGATTGCTAGCCGAATACTCTAACCACCAAGCTACCACGCCCCTATTTATGTATACATGTATATACAAATCATTATTCACTGCACCTAATGTAAATATTATATATATATATATATATATATATATATATATATATATATATATATATATATATATATATGTATATATATGTATATGTATGTATATTGCCCTTCTGTTTGGTTGCTAACTACATTTTATTGGTGCTAATAAAGTTGAATCTATTCTAAAAAAAAAAAAAATTGAAAGTTGGAATTTGCCTTTTTGTAAACATACAAACGTCATTGATCTCATCCCATGCAGGTGGACGATGACCAGCGCTTTACTGGACGCTCCGCAATTAAGTCCGAAACTCCATGTTAACCCAAATAACCCATCTTCAGCTCACAAGAAGGTCGGTCCTGTTTCCAATTTAAGAAGTTAAATCATTCTAAACTACCTTATTAATGTATATGAAACAGATCCCTGTGTAAAATGACCTGTAAGCGGATTTATCATCAGTATCCAATGATGTTGGGGAATAACTAGATGTCTAAAGCGGGCGGCACGTGGCTTAGTGGTTGGCATGTTCTCCTCTCAGCGCTAGGGATTCCCGGTTCGAATCCCAATCTGGGTAGAGTTTCCATGTTCTCCCCGTGTCCATTTGGGTTTCCTCCGGGTTCTCCGGTTTCCTTCCACAGTCCAAAAACATGGATCGAGGTCAACTGAATTCTCCAAATTGCCCCATATAGAGTGTGAGTGTGTGCCCAGTGATGGATTGGCACCCTGTCCTGGGTGTATCTGCCCAGCACCCGAGACGTTCTCCCCTGGATGGGCATGGAGAACCCCCTTCCCCCCCAATAAATGGACCGGGACTGGGTTACCAAATTCATATAGATAGATAGGTTTAGAAATCCATCCATCCATTATCTTCTGCTTAATTCTCTACTGGGGTCACCAAAGGGGTTCCCCATGCCCATCCAGGGGAGAACGTTTCGGGCTCTGGACAGATACACCCAGGACAGGGGGCCAATCCATTTGATACACACACACTATATATATATATAGGGGCGGCACGGTTGCTTAGTGTTTAGCAGGTTCTCCTCTCAGCGCTAGGGATTCCCGGTTCGAATCCCCATCTGGGTGGAGTTTCCATGTTCTCCCCGTGTCTTCGTGGGTTTTCTCCGGGTTCTCCGGTTTCCTCCCACAGTCCAAAAACATGGATCAAGTCAATTGAATTTTCAAAATTGCCCCATATACAGTGTGTCTGTGTGAGTGAGTGTGTGTCCAGCGATGGATTGGCGCCCTGTCCTGGGTCTATCTGCCCAGCGCCCGAGACGCTCTCCCCTGGATGGGCATGGGGAACCCCACCGCGACCCTAATAAAGGATAAAGTGGGAGATAATGAATGAATGAATATATATATAGGGGCAATTTAATTCTTAGCTGAATCCCCCAGCAATCCCCTAATGGCATGTGTTGCTGTGTAGAGGTTGCCCCACATTGTCTGTAATGGTCAGCACATTTATTGAGGAACCTTCGGTCTGCCACTGATGTTCCAGATCCAGCTTTCCGCACCAGCCTGTCGAGTCGCTCTACTTAACACCCAACTGCAAGACTGATTAGATTAAGATTAGACTAAATCAATTATCCCCTGATGAGCTGATCACTGATCTGTTGAAATGTGACTACCTTTGTGTGGCAAAATGCCGAAGCCGACTATATCCCTCCACATATATTTAGTACTGGGGGTTGGTAGATTGGTGGTTAGGGTGTTGGGCTATCAATCAGAAAGTTGTGGGGTCAAATCCAAGGTCCACTGATGTTTCCAATGGGGGTCCTTGAGCAAGACCCTCAACTCTTATTGGTCCAGAGGGCTGTCTCTGGGTTTTGACCCCATCCCTACATCCGTTATCTTCTGCTTTATCCGCTACTAGGGTCATTGGGGGGTGGCTCATCCAGGGGAGAACGTTTTGGGCGCTGGGCAGATACACCCAGGACAGGACGCCAATCTATCACTGGGCACTCACTCACACAGACACACTCTATATGGGGCAATTTGGAGAATTCAATTGACCTTCAGCCATGTTTTTGGACTGTGGGAGGAAACCCACGCATAGACGGAGAGAACATGGAAACTCCACCAAGATTGGGATTTGAACCAGGAATCCCTAGCGCTGAGAGAACATGCTAACCACTAAATGGGGCCCGGTTTATTAAATATAAATTTTATTGACTTAATAGGCATCTATTAATATTCATTCATTCTTTAATTATCTCCCACTTTATCCTCTATTAGGGTCGCGGTGGGGTTCCCCATGCCCCTCCAGGGGAGAACGTCTCGGGCGCTGGGCAGATAGACCCAGGACAGGGTGCCAATCCATCGCTGGGCACACACTCACTCACACAGACACACTCTATATGGGGCAATTTGGAGAATTCAATTGACTTGATCCATGTTTTTGGACTGTGGGAGGAAACCGGAGAACCCGGAGGAAACCCACGCAGACACGGGGAGAACATGGAAACTCCACCCAGATGGGGATTCGAACCGCGCTGAGAGGTGAACGTGCTATCCACTAAGCCACCCTATTAATATTTGAATATTAAATATTTACAATCGGGGTAGCTTAGTGGTTTGCACGTCCGCTTCTAAGCCCTGCGGTTCCAGGTTTGAATCTCTGGCTTCTTCCCACAGTCTAAAGACATGGATTCAAGGTAAATAGAATGCCCTGAATTGCCCCTATATAGTGTGTAAATGTGGGCCCAGTGATAGATTGGCACCTTGTTGTAGGTATATCGCTGAGGTCATTCTCAGGGTTCCTATGGGGTGGGGGGGGATCCCCAAACTGATCATCTCAGTGCTTTTGGACCTGTAGGTTGTACTGGTGATGCTCATCTGAACGTTATTTCTCCCGTTGCAGAGAAGTGGCAAGTTTGTGGAGCCGCTGCTCACCTTGAATTCGTTAACGAAATCTCAGGACGCACAGAGGACCATGGGTCCGCTATCTACCCCTACCAAGGGCTCAGAAGTTCCTGCAGGGGAGCCATGGACCCCAACTTCCAACCTCAAGATGTTGATCAGTGCGGCGAGTCCGGATATACGCAACAGGGAGAAGGAGAAGAACGGCACAGAGGAAACGGAAAGCTCCTCCCAGGTAACAACTGAACCCCCATAGCAACAATATATACAGTAGGGCTGTATTCAACTAAAGATTTTCATAGTCGATTCTGATTCGTCAGATTTTCCCTATAGTCGACTGATAGTCGAATCAGTTAAAATTTTACCACAAGATGGCGCTATAAGCGTAGTTTTTAAAAAACGATTTTTTTTATATTTTACTTGTTTTTCTAACAAAAGAAAACCTTTTTTTTTTTGTTTTTCTTTTTTGTTTTTTTTTTTCTAGAAATTAAGATGATTTTATTTGACCAAAGGCTATATATATAACGAAAACAAAGACATTTCATGTAAAAACTAATGCTTAGCAGCAGCCATGGGCGCCCCCATGTGGTCAAAATGGTACATTCGACTATGAGGTTCATAGTCGACTACGGTTCTCCGAATCGAATCGTCGAATCAGCGAATATTGCAGCTCACCCCTAATATACAGTGTGTGTGTGTGTGTATATATATATATATATATATATATATATATATATATATATATATATATATATATATATATACACCCTGCAGTGCTTAAATCTGATTGGCTGAGCTGTCCACCCTTGACATCGTTGACAATAACGCACATCTCTGAGCGCTTCAGCTTCGTATAAATGCATGTGTGTACATAATAAATAACATGAAACTAAAACCTCCCACAGAGATTACATTTCATATAGCATTATATACACCTATATACGCTCACCGGCCATTTTATTAGGTACACCCCCTCGATTATTGTATAGATTAGGGGTGTCTTCAACTAAGGATTTTCATAGTCGAATCTGATTCGTCAGGTTTTCCCTATAGTCGACTGATAGTCGAATCAGTTAAAATTTCACCACAAGATGACGCTATAAGCGTGGTTTTTAAAAAAGATTTAAAAAAAAAAAAATTTTTTGTTATATATTTTATATTGTTAAAGCGCACACATCATTTAAAAAAACATATTAACAGAAATTAGGATGATTTTATTTGACAAAAGGCTACATATATAACGAAAACAAAGACATTTCATGTAAAAACTAATGCTTAGCAGCAGCCATGGGCGCCCCCATGTGGTCAAAATGGTACATTCGACTATGAGGTTCATAGTCGACTACGGTTCTCCGAATCGAATCAGCGAATATTGCAGCTCACCCCTAATATAGATTATTGTATTAATAGTTTTATTACATTCTGTACTCCATCTGTTTCTCTACATAATTTGTGAGTCCGCTTTAGTATGTTCTCCAAGGATCAGGACACCTCCAAAGAGCAGGTACTAGGGTGGTGGATGAACCCCAGTACAGCAGTACTGGACTCGTACAGTCATCTACCACACTAATATATATCTCCCATTCATTCATTCATTATCTCCCGCTTTATCCTCTATTAGGGTCGCGGTGGGGTTCCCCATGCCCATCCAGGGGAGAACGTTTCGGGCGCTGGGCAGATAGACCCAGGACAGGGCACCAATCCATCGCTGGGCACACACTCACTCACACATACACACTCTATATGGGGCAATATTGAGAATTCAATTGACTTGATCCATGTTTTTGGACTGTGGGAGGAAACCGGAGGACCCGGAGGAAACCCACGCAGACACGGGGAGAACATGGAAACTCCACCCAGATGGGGATTCGAACCGGGAATCCCTAGCGCTGAGAGGCGAACGTGCTAACCACTAAGCCACCGTGCCGCCATATATATTCATTCATTCATTATCTCCCGCTTTATCCTCTATTAGGGTCGCGGTGGGGTTCCCCATGCCCATCCAGGGGAGAACGTCTCGGGCGCTGGGCAGATAGACCCAGGACAGGGCGCCTATCCATCGCTGGGCACACACTCACTCACACAGACACACTCTATATGGGGCAATTTTCAGAATTCAATTGACTTGATCCATGTTTTTGGACTGTGGGAGGAAACCGGAGGACCCGGAGGAAACCCACGCGGACATGGGGAGAACCTGAAAACTCCACCCAGATGGGGATTCGAACCGGGAATCCCTAGCGCTGAGAGGCGAACGTGCTAACCACTAAGCCACCGTGCCGTGCCGCCTATATATATATATATACATACATGTGTGTGTATATGTATGTGTCCATATATACACATACACGCACAAACACATGTATTTGTGTATGAGTATATATATATATTTTGATATTAGAGAACAGAGTAAAGGGAACATGCACAGTATGTACCTTAGAACACAAACAGATGGACAACAATCTGGAATCATAGAACTAGAAAGTCGTGAGTCGTGGTTTTCTGTGAATATAGAACATGACTGATCATAATCTCTTCGCCGTGTTTTCTACATCCTCTGCGTCCTTCCTCTACAGGAGACGGAACACGGAGAGGAATCGGAGAAGCTTCAGATGAGTAGGAAGGAGAAGAGCCTGGGTTTGCTGTGCCACAAGTTCCTGGCTCGGTATCCTAACTATCCCAACCCGGCGGTCAATAACGACATCTGCCTGGATGATGTGGCGACTGAGCTGAGTAAGACTATACACACATCATACGACTGCGTCTAACACACACGCTTGAAACGCCCTCGTTCTAAGCCGTACGTTCGGTCCTTTCCCGCAGGCGTGGAGCGCCGGCGGATTTACGACATCATGAACGTCTTGGAGAGCCTGAACATGGTCAGCCGACTGGCCAAGAACCGGTACACATGGCATGGACG
>JAFMOC010000406.1:140000-157500 GCA_019802505.1 Corydoras sp. C115 | reverse complement strand
GTTTCCGCTGCAGCCTCTGGAGTCCCGTTCTTCAGTCGATAACTGCATGAAGAACCTGTTCTGCTCTCCCGCTTCGAAACGCGGCTTCACCCGCCATCACTCGCTCGTCAAGCTGGCCAAGAGCATCCAGGACGATCGCAGGAAGATCAATTCGGCTCCGTCCAGCCCCGTCAAAGCCTCCAGTGAGTGAGACGTCCACGCCGTTGAAATGCGGTTCTCATACAGCTCGTATCTCACACACCTGTGTCTTGTCTTTCTGTCTCAGGAGAACATGCCAATGAGAACTTTTATTCTAGTAAGATGGATCATCTCGCCACCATCTGCAAAATGCAACTGGATCAACAGAACCATGTGTAAGATTGTTTAGAATCAACAGGGTGTGTGTGTATGTGTGTTTGAGTGTGTGTGTTTGTGTGTGTGTTTGTTTGTGTGTGTGTATATGTGTGTGTGTATTCGTGTGTGTTTGAGTGAGTGTGGGTGTTTTTGGGGGTGTTTTTTGTGTGATTGAGTGAGTGTGTGTTTGAATGAGTGTGTGTTTGAGTGAGTGTGTGTTTGAGTGAGTGTGTGTTTGAGTGAGTGTGTGTTTGAGCGAGTGTGTGTTTGAGCGAGTGTGTGTTTGAGCGAGTGTGTGTTTGAATGAGTGTGTGTTTGAGTGAGTGTGTGTTTGAGCGAGTGTGTGTTTGAGCGAGTGTGTGTTTGAGCGAGTGTGTGTTTGAGCGAGTGTGTGTTTGCGCGAGTGTGTGTTTGCGCGAGTGTGTGTTTGCGCGAGTGTGTGTTTGCGCGAGTGTGTGTTTGCGCGAGTGTGTGTTTGCGTGATTGTGTGTGTTTGCGTGATTGTGTGTGTTTGAGTGATTGTGTGTGTTTGAGTGATTGTGTGTGTTTGAGTGAGTGTGTGTGTTTGAGTGTGTGTGTATGTGTTTGAGTGTGTGTGTATCTATTTGTGTGTGTGTGTGTGTGTTTGACTGTGTGTGTGTGTATATGTGTCTATTTGTTTGTGTGTGTATGTGTGTGTGTTTGTATGTATGTATGTATGTGTGTGAGTGTATGTGTGTATGTGTATGTATTTGTGTGTGTGTTTGAGTGAGTGTGTGTGTATTTGTGTGTGTGTATGCATTTGTGTGTGTGTGTATTTGTGTGTGTGTTTGAGTGAGTGTGTGTGTGTATTTGTGTGTGTGTTTGAGTGAGTGTGTGTGTATGTATTTGTGTGTGTATGTATTTGTGTGTGTGTGTGTTTGAGTGAGTGTGTATGTATTTGTGTGTGTGTATATGTTTGAGTGTGTGTATGTATTTGTGTGTGTGTATGTATGTATGTGTGTTTTAGTGTGTGTATGTATTTGTGTGTGTGTGTGTGTGTATGTATGTATGTGTGTGTGTGTGTGTGTATGTATGTATGTGTGTTTTAGTGTGTGTGTGTGTGTGTGTATGTATGTATGTGTGTTTTAGTGTGTGTGTGTGTGTATGTATGTATGTGTGTTTTAGTGTGTGTATGTATTTGTGTGTGTGTGTGTGTTTTTGAGTGTGTGTGTGTATTTGTGTGTGTGTGTGTGTGTGTGTATATGTATGTGTGTTTGAGTGTGTGTGCATGTATTTGTGTGTTTGAGTGTGTGTGTACATATTTGTGTGTATGTATGTGTGTGTTTGAGTGTGTGTGTGTATGTATTTGTGTGTGTGTATGTATTTGTGTGTGTGTGTGTATGTATTTGTGTGTGTGTTTGAGTGTGTGTGTTTGAGTGAGTGTATACAGATATTGTATATAAATTGATGAGTGATTTTCTGATGTAAGGTTATTATTATTATTATTATTATTATTGTTATTATTTTTAGGAGTGCTC
Organism: Corydoras sp. C115; assembly: GCA_019802505.1. NCBI lineage: Eukaryota > Metazoa > Chordata > Actinopteri > Siluriformes > Callichthyidae > Corydoras > Corydoras sp. C115. The sequence continues at coordinate 155,668 of JAFMOC010000406.1, read as the reverse complement.
GTGTCGGGTGTAGCTGGGCGGAGGCGGCTGCCTCTCAGAATTCGAGCGCTGTAATAGCGCCGGCTCTCCTCTCGGGGGCAGACGACGCCCCTCAGACGGTTCAGTTGTCCTTCGCGTCGCCGTCCTGCTGCTCTCTGGTGCCGGTGCTGCTTCCTCACGCCGTGTACGTGGGCCACGCCCCGATCCGGCCGCGCCCCGCCGACAAGCCGACGCCCTCCAGCGCAGCCGTGCGCTCCATGACCTTCGAAAGCCCGGGCGGCGTGAGCGTGAAGGCGTCGCCCGCGGCCGCGCCGCCGCAGAGCCCGCTACTGAAACGGACGTGCGACGAGAGCGCCGCCTGCAGCCCCAACAAAATCAAGCGTGCCGACGCCGTCTCCAAGGTGAGGGTCGCCGCGGTGACCGGCTCGAATGGGAACGCCGATTGGTGCGACGTCATCTGACTGTTTCGCGTTCTATGTGTGTTCTAGAGCAACTCCCCGAAGCTGGATGAGATCCTGCAGGCGCGGCTGAAGGCCCGCAGGGGGGCGCTGAGCTCCAGTCGCGCCTCGGCCAGAGCCCTGCACCTCGAACCCGAGTTCAACAGATCCCCCCACAATAACCCAGCGGCCGTGGAACACAACATGGAGATGCAGCGCTTCCTGGAGAGGGAGGACCGCGAGGAGAACCTGCAAAACACTCCGATCACCACTCCGATTCGGGCACAGCAGAAGAACAGCGCCGCCGGGTGTGACCCGGCAGCACACAGTCATGCTGAGGTAACACGGGGTGGGGGGGGTACATACAAGAACTACACCCGCACTGAGTTGCCCCTCTATGCATGCCATGCTGAGTGGCAATTGCCCCATATAGAGTGTGTATGTGTGTTATATAAATGGGGCACGCTGGCTTAGTGGTTAGGATGTTCTCCTCTCAGCGCTAGGGATTCCCGGTTCGAATCCCAATCTGAGTGGAGTTTCCATGTTCTCCCCGTGTCCACGTGGGTTTCCTCCGGGTTCTCCGGTTTCCTCCCACAGTCCAAAAACATGGCTCAAGGTCAATTGAATTCTCCAAATTGCCCCATATAGAGTGTGTGTGTGTGAGTGAGCGTGTGCCCAGCGATGGATTGGCGTCCTGTCCTGGGTCTATCTGCCCGGCGCCCGAAACGTTCTCCCCTGGATGGGCAATGTACTCCCCCCCCCCCCAGACCCTAGTAGATAGGCTTTTAGGGGTTAGGTGCCGTACTCCGCCATAGTACTTGATGGAACCCGGGAATCGAACCGGGCACCTTCTGGTCACAAGGCTGGTTCCTTAAGCACACAATCTGATTGGCTGAGCCGTTTGTCCAGCCGTGACATCACTCACGGGGGGGGGGGGGACAGGACAGGACGCCAATCTATCACTGGACCCACACAGACACACTGTATATGGGGCAAATTTGATAATTCAGTTCACCTTGATCCATGTTTTTGGAATGTGGGAGGAAACCGGAGAACATGGAAACTCCACCCAGATTGGGGTTCATACCGGGAATACCTAGCGCTGAGAGGAGAACATGCCAACCACTAAGCCACCATGCCGCCCCATACAGACTGTATAGGGGCAATTTAGAGCTGTCGATTTACCTTGAATCCATGTTTTTGGACTGTGGGAGGAAACCGGAGAACCCGGAGGAAACCCACGTGGACACGGGGAGAACATGGAAACTCCACCCAGATTGGGATTCGAACCGGGAATCCCTAGCGCTGAGAGGAGAACGTGCTAACCACTAAACTGATGTTTTTTTAAAACAGCGTTCGGTAATCTGGCCACTAGATGGCAGTATTTGATCGTTAGCGAAACCGAAACCCTGTTACTCAGCGATCAGCGTGCACTTTGAAAACCCCTCAACGTTTCTGCTTTTATTTTGTAACCGTGTATTTTATTTTATTATAGTGTGTTTGTACGCGTTCTGGGCGACACGGTGGCTTAGTGGTTAGCACGTTCTCTCAGCGCTAGGGATTCCCGGTTCGAATCCCAATCTGGGTGGAGTTTCCATGTTCTCCCCGTGTCCGCATGGGTTTCCTCCGGGTTCTCCGGATTCCTCCCACAGTCCAAAAACATGGATCAAGTCAATTGAATTCTCAAAATTGCCCCATATAGAGTGTGTCTGTGTGAGTGAGTGTGTGTCCAGCGATGGATTGGTGTCCTGTCCTGGGTGTATCTGCCCAGTGCCCGAGACGTTCTCCCCTGGATGGGCATGGGGAACCCCACCGCGACCCTAATAGAGGATAAAGCGGGAGATAATGGATGAATGAATGTACGCGTTCTATAAACGCAATACGACGCTCGAGGTTGTGTATTATTGTCAATAAATCACGGGAACGAGGTGGAACCTCACTCCGCTACATGCCGGACCCAACGACGCCTCGTTCCTGGGTTCCCGCTCTCGTACCTCATTGCGGTTTTTTTTTTGCCTAACTTTTAATTGTCTTTTATATTAATGCACACGCTTTTGTCTCCTTCAGAACCTTTTCCCTGCTGGCTACCTGATTCCAATTTCCCAGCAGCCCCTGCTGAGCTTTAAGGAGACGCCCACCTCGAGTGGAGACGGGAACAAGTCGTCCACCCCAACATACATCTACCACACGCCCACCGCAGGTGATACACCAGATTACAACCTGATTTTTAGTCCCCTGTTGGTTCTCCATCACAGAACAGGTAGAATTTGGGTGGTGGATTGTTTATTGTCAGTTCTGCAGTGACACTGATGCAGTGAGGGGGTTCTAGTGCAGCAGTGCTGCTGGAGTTTCATTTAAACACCTCAGTGTCACTGCTGGGATAGGACCCAATAATCCCTGCTCTGTGGTGCTACTATTGGGGTTCTGACCATTAGAACAGAGTACACAGTATGTACTGTAGAACCCAAACAGATGGACTACAGAATGTCATTGTAGAACTACAAAGTCCATCTTTACACTAAGCGGAACTGAGAACATGGAGAACACGTGGAGCACAAAAGGGGCGTGGCATCCACTTACTCCACTCACCATATAGATGGACTTTGTAGTTCTACAATTCCAGACTGTAGTCCATCTGTGTTCTGTGTTGTTGGTTCTCCATCACAGAACAGGTAGAACTTGGGTGGTGGATTGTTTATAGTCAGTTCTGCAGTGTCACTGATGCAGTGAGGGGGTTCTAGTGCAGCAGTGCTGCTGGAGTTTCATTTAAACACCTCAGTGACACCGCTGGGATAGGACCTAATAATCCCTGCTCTGTGGTGCTATTATTGGGGTTCTGACCATTAGAACAGAGTACACAGTTTGTATGTAGAACACTTTACAGATGGACTACAGAATGTCATTTTAGAACTACAAAGTCCATCTTTACAGAAGGTGGAACTGAGAACATGGACATCTGTGTTTTTGTTAGTCCCCTGTTGGTTCTCTATCACAGAACAGGTAGATTTTGGGTGGTGGATTGTTTATGGTCAGTTCTGCAGTGACACTGATGCAGTGAGAACACAAACAGATGGACTACAGAATGTCATTATAGAACTACAAAGTCCATCTTTACACTAAGTGGAACTGAGAACATGGAGAACAAGTGGAGCGCAAAAGGGGGCGTGGCCAAACTTTTGATTGCTACTGTATTTCCTCCACTCACCATATAGATGGACTTTGTAGTTCTACAATTCCAGACTGTAGTCCATCTGTGTTCTGTGTTGTTGTTGGTTCTCCATCACAGAACAGGTAGAATTTGGGTGGTGGATTGTTTATAGTCAGTTCTGCAGTGACACTGATGCAGTGAGGGGGTTCTAGTGCAGCAGTGCTGCTGGAGTTTCATTTAAACACCTCAGTGACACCGCTGGGATAGGACCTAATAATCCCTGCTCTGTGGTGCTACTATTGGGGTTCTGACCATTAGAACAGAGTACACAGTTTGTATGTAGAACACTTTACAGATGGACTACAGAATGTCATTTTAGAACTACAAAGTCCATCTTTACAGAAGGTGGAACTGAGAACATGGACATCTGTGTTTTTGTTAGTCCCCTGTTGGTTCTCCATCACAGAACAGGTAGAATTTGGGGGGTGGATTGTTTATAGTCAGTTCTGCAGTGACACTGATGCAGTGAGGGGGTTCTAGTGCAGCAGTGCTGCTGGAGGTTCATTTAAACACCTCAGTGACACTGCTGGGATAGGACCCAATAATCCCTGCTCTGTGGTTCTACTATTGGGGTTCTGACCATTAGAACAGAGTACACAGTATGTACTGTAGAACCCAAACAGATGGACCACAGAATGTCATTGTAGAACTACAAAGTCCATCTTTACAGTAAGTGGAGCAAAAAAAAGGGGGCGTGGCCTGCCATTTAATGTATGCTAATTAAATTCTCTGTACTTGTTTAGGTTCTCGGGCGCCACCTCCTCAGGAATTCACCCCGTCCCCGCTGTCCGTGCACCGGCCGCCCTCGCACCGCCTGAGTCCGAACCCCTCCATCTTGAACTTCACGCTGCAGAACCTCGCCGTCCTCCACAACACCCACGGAACCCCCGAGCAGCCGAGCCCCTCCCCCTGCGCGCACCCCCACCCCCACACCCCGCTGCAAACCCACGGCATGATCTTCATCAAACCCGCCTCCCCACTGACGCTCATCAGCCTGCAGCAGGTAAGAACACTTAGGGGTGCAGGGAAAAAAATCGTTTTTTTCGATATATCGCGATTCGTAGTGCAGACGATTTGTAATCGATTCCAAGAATCGTTCATTCATTCATTCATCATCTCCCGCTTTATCCTCTATTAGGGTCGCGGTGGGGTTCCCCATGCCCATCCAGGGGAGAACATCTCGGGCGCTGGGCAGATAGACCCAGGACAGGGCGCCAATCCATCGCTGGGCACACACTCACTCACACAGACACACTCTATATGGGGCAATTTGGAGAATTCAATTGACTTGATCCATGTTTTTGGACTGTGGGAGGAAACCGGAGAACCCGGAGGAAACCCACGCGGACACGGGGAGAACATGGAAACTCCACCCAGATGGGGATTCAAACCGGGAATCCCTAGCGCTGAGAGGAGAACATGCTAACCACTAAGCCACCGTTCCACCCGTCCAAGATTCGATTTTTAAAAAATGGTATTTTTTTATTTTCTTTTTTTATGGCGGCACGGTGTCTTAGTGGTTAGCATGTTCTCCTCTCAGCGGTAGGGATTTCATCTGGGTGGAGTTTCCATGTTCTCCCGTGTCCGCGTGGGTTTCCTCCGGGTTCTCCAGTTTCCTCCCACAGTCCAAAAACATGGATCAAGTCAATTGAATTCTCAAAATTGCCCCAGATAGAGTGTGTCTGTGTGAGTGAGTGTGTGCCCAGCGATGGATTGGCGCCCTGTCCTGGGTCTATCTGCCCAGCGCCCGAGACGTTCTCCCCTGGATGGGCATGTGGAACCCCACCGCGACCCTAATAGAGGGATAATGAATGAATGAATCAGAAATCGATTCTGAATCGAATCTTGACCTCAAAAATCCGAATCGAATCGCCAGACACACTTTATATACACACTTGTCAAACTAGAGCTAATTGTTAATTAGCTAATTAATTATTCCAATTAAATGCTTATAATTAATTCTTTCTCGTCTCGTCCGCAGCCCATCATGACCACCCCCAAGTCCGGCTCCGCCCCTCAGCACAGTTTCTTCCAAACGCCCGTCTCCGCCCACCCTGCCATGGCCACGCCCACAACCCCCAAAGCTCTGTACATCCCGCAGAGGAAGCTGGACGTGAGTTCCGAGGAGCACTGAGTAACTAACCACTTCGTTTGGACGTTCTCGCGGTTCTCTGTTCCACTGATGTATTGGTCTCCGCCGCTCTGGTCCTACGCACTTCAGAGTGTGTGTGTGTGTGTGAGTGAGTGAGTGTGTGTGCGTGCGCGCTTCAGATCGCAACTGTACTTCGGTTAGCATTCTAGATTGTAAATAAAAGCGGTATGTTGATATCAATGAGGAACGTGTGAGTGTGTATGTATGTGTGTATGTGTGTGTGTGTGTGCAGAGGCTCTGTACAAATTCAGGAAAGATGGAATTAATGTGTGTGTACGTTACCATGACGACCGGTGCTAATTGTATACTAAATTAAACTATAATGTGAAATATTGTTTATGTGTGAATGATTAAAAAGGACAGAACCCAGAAAGTGCTGATCATGTTCTCATGTCTGTGTAACACACACACACTAATCACTATATCACTAACACACACACTAATCACTATATCACTAACACACTATATCACTAACACACACTAAATCACTATATCACTAACACTCACTATATCACTAACACACTAATTACTATATCACTAACACACACTAATCACTATATCACTAACACACTAATCACTAACACACACTAAATCACTATATCACTAACACTCACTATATCACTAACACACTAATTACTATATCACTAACACACACTAATCACTATATCACTAACACACACTAATCACTATATCACTAACACACACACTAATCACTATATCACTAACACACACACTAATTACTATATCACTAACACACACTAATCACTATATCACTAACACACACTAATCACTATATCACTAACACACACACTAATCACTATATCACTAACACACTAATTACTATATCACTAACACACACTAATCACTATATCACTAACACACACTAATCACTATATCACTAACACACACACTAATCACTATATCACTAACACACTAATCACTAACACACACACTAAATCACTAACACACACTAATCACTATATCACTAACACACACACTAATCACTATATCACTAACACACACTATATCACTAACACACACTAATCACTATATCACTAACACACACTATATCACTAACACACACTAATCACTATATCACTAACACACACACTAATCACTATATCACTAATCATTATATCACTAACACACTAATCACTAACACACACAAAATCACTAACACACACACTAATCACTATATCACTAATCATTATATCACTAACACACTAATCACTAACACACACACTAAATCACTAATACACACTAATCACTATATCACTAACTCACTATATCACTAACACACTAATTACTATATCACTAACACACACTAATACATAATATCACTAACACACTAATCACTAACACACACACTAAATCACTAACACACTATATCACTAACACTCACTATATCACTAACACACTAATTACTATATCACTAACACACACTAATCACTATATCACTAACACACTAATTACTATATCACTAACACACACTAATTACTATATCACTAACACACACTAATTACTATATCACTAACACACACTAATTACTATATCACTAACACACACTAATCACTATATCACTAACACACACTAATTACTATATCACTAACACACACTAATCACTATATCACTAACACACACTAATCACTATATCACTAACACACACTAATCACTATATCACTAACACACACTTATCACTAACACACACTAATCACTATATCACTAACACACACTAATTACTATATCACTAACACACACTAATCACTATATCACTAACACACACACACACTTATCACTAACACACACTTATCACTATATCACTAACACACACTAATTACTATATCACTAACACACTTAACACTAACACTCACTATCACACACACATCACTATATCACTAACACACACTAATTACTATATCACTAACACACACACACTTATCACTAACACACACATCACTATATCACTAACACACACTAATTACTATATCACTAACACACACACACTTAACACTAACACTCACTATCACACACACACATCACTATATCACTAACACACACTAATTACTATATCACTAACACTCACTATATCACTAACACACACACACAGCCAGCGACCCAGGTTCGAATCCCCATCTGGTTAGAGTTTCCATGTCCTCCCTGTGTCTATAGGGGGCAATTTGGAGCATTTCATTTACCTTGAATCCATATTTGAGAACCCAGAGGAAACCCACGCGGACACGGGGAGAACATGGAAACTCCACCCAGATTGGGATTCGAATCGGGAATCCCTAGCGCTGAGCGGAGAACATGCTAACCACTAAGTCACCGTGCCGCCCCACACAGTCTATATAGGGTTGTGGTTGTCACCTCCCAAAAAGGTGGGATCCCGGGTTTGATCCCTAGACAGTGTTAAGCTTTGGAATTTTTGTATGTTCTCCTGTCAAACACAAACACACGATGAATAGAAAATAACCAGCCCCGGTGTCTGCAGGGCGTTTCCCCGCCATTAAAATAGCTGTGCCGGGATAGGCTGCAGCTGGCCGAATCCATAGAATGGGCACCTATATATTTAGAACCTCGTTCGAATAAACTTCAGAACTACGGAAGGTGTCCAACTGAATGTCAGTCGTTTTAATAGAACAACAGCACGCAATGAGAACGAAATCGAATCGAGCAATCAAAGCCTGGCGATCAGAACGAGCTAAATCCCTAAAGAATAAATGATTTATTCCATGACTTTGGTCCCTCCGAAGCACAAACGAAGACGGCTGGAGAACGTGAGGAGAAGCTGAGGGGTGATATATAAAAGCAGTCCTTTCGGTTTATATACACGAAGATTCCACTTAGAAAAGATTAAAAATGTCAAATATAGAAGCTATTCGGTGCAAATTTGTACATGGCTTTATAAACATTCGCGGTTCTCACATTCACCGAGTCTCGTTACGTTTAATTGTTCCGAAGACCATAACGACACCCACCGACCGCCAAGTAGGGTGGTGGTGCTGAGCGCCCTCAGGTGTAGAGCGGTGTGGAAGAGTCTGGAATCGGAGTGAAGGATCCTGTCCACAGACGTACGTCACGGCAAAGGGGATCGGAATCAAGGGCGATTGAACGGGAACGGGAACGGAGATGGTGGAGAACGCGTGGGCGTGCGTCTGGTCCCTCGCTGGGGTTGACCCGATTCTTGGGAGGCGCTCAGACCGGGTTGGCGGCGCGGAACATGGGATGGTCCTGGTTTGGTGCCATCTGGAACTCCTGAGTCCAGTCTAGAACCAGAGGCTTGCACATGCCACAGCAGCGCAGCTGGAAGAAGTTGACCAGGTTCCTCATCACGCCTTGGCTGGATGGACAGACCATCATCATCATTAATATTGTTATTATTATTAATAATAATGGTATTATTAATATTGTCATTATTATTATCATCATTATTATTATTATTATTAATAATAATATTGGTATTATTAATATTGTCATTATTATCATTATTACTTTTTTTTATAATAATAATAATAATAATAATGGTATTATTAATATTGTCATTATTATCATTATTATTAGTAGTATATATTATTATTATATTTTATTATTATAAATATTTTTTGTTGCTATTATTATTATTATTATTAATAATAGTATTATTATTAATTTTATTATTATTAATATTATTATTGTTATTATTACTATTTTTATTATTATTATAATTATTACTGTTATTTTTTTTTATACTTTTATTGTTATTATTATTATTATTATTATTATTAATATTGTTATTGTTGTTATTAATATTATTGTTATTATTGTTATTGTTATTATTAATATTGTTATTATTATTATAATTTGTATTGTTATTAATATTGTTACTATTATTATTAATATTGTTATTATTATTATTATTATTATTAGGATCCATTGTTTCAGATTCAATACTGCAAACGAGTCGGCTGATTTAATTATGGAAGTATATTTTTACGTCTAATATATAACAACGTTGTTCTACCATGTTCTATCCAAATCGTTTGGATCTAAAAACATAATTTGTAACGTATATAGTAAATATTTGTAACCTAGTATATATAGTACATAGTATAAATATAGTATATATAGTATATGATACATATTGGGTGGTCTATTGCCACCAGTGTATAATGTAAAATGTGTATAGTATACATTGTATATAATGCATATAGTGTATATTGTGTACAGTACATTGCCAACAGTGTATAACTAATTGTGTATAGTACACATTGTATATAATAAATATTGTGTAGTCAATAATGCATATAGGGTATATTGTGTATAGTACATTGCCAATAGTGTATAAAGTATATATTGTAGAACGCATATTCCATAGTATATACATTGTATATAGTGTATAGTAATTGCCAATAGTGTATAATGTAAATTGTGTACAATGTATATCATATATATTGTATAATGTACATAGTATATAATGTGTATGATGTATATAGTATAATGCTAATATTGCATTTTATATGGTGTATAATGTAAAATGTGTATAATGTACATTAGGATATAGTGTATATTGTGTAGTGTATAATGTATATAGTGTAAAATGCATATTCATAATGCATATTGAATACAATGAATAGTATATTCTCAATGTGTATAATGTATATCGTACGTAGTATATATTGTATAATGTACCTAGTATATGATGCATCTAGTATATTGCTAATAATGCATATTATATAGTGTGTAATGTAAAATGTGTATAATTGGGATATAGGGTATATTGTGTAGTGTATAATGTGTAAAGTGAAAAATGCATATTGTAAATGCATATTGAATATAATGTATATAGTGTATAGTATACAGTAGTCAATAGTGTATAATGTAAATTGTCTATATTGTTTATAGTATATTGCCAAGTCTATAATGCATATAGTATAGTGTATGGAGTATATGGCGTATAATGTAAATTAAGCTGCTGAAACGTTCTCAAGTATTTTTTTTTCTTAAGCAGCCCCCGCGATGTAGCGCCGTTATAACCGTTTTATTTTTTTATACGTTTCTCGCTTTATTTTTTTTTTAATAAAAAAAAAAAAAAAATATATATATATATATATATATATATATATATATATATATATATTTTTTTTTTTTTTTTTATTATTTTTTTTTTTTACACTTCCTATGCTATTAAACGCTTAAAACATACGTAAACATACAGAAATATTTTGCGCAAAATAGTGCAATAATCCTCCAGTAGTGAACCGAACCGTGAATTTGGTTAAACACTTGCACCCCCTACTGGCCACATACAAAATAACAGCAGATGAGGCTAGATGCTCTTACTTGAACGGATTCTGTCGCAGAGAGATGGCGTGAGGGAGCTTCCTCGGTCCTCGTAACAAACTCACTCGCTCCGCTGTGGTCAATCCCAAATATGCAATCTACACACGGGGGGTGGGGCAAACAGGCAGAGGGCAAGTGGGTAAAACAGTCAGTAAGCACACAAACCTGGACGCTTGTAGTGTGTTAATAAAGCAAAGGTACGAGTGGGCGTGGCGTTGTTGTGAATATATCACGGGGAAGGGGTGTTGTTAGGCGGGATGTGTAGCGGTTGGCATGTTCTCCTCTCAGCGCTAGGGATTCCCGGTTCGAATCTCAATCTGGGTGGAGTTTCCATGTTCTCCCCGTGTCCGCGTGGATTTCCTCCGGGTTCTCCGGTTTCCTCCCACAGTCCAAAAACATGGATCAAGTCAATTGAGTTCTCCAAATTGCCCCATATAGCCCTCAAGGAGCGATTGGGATTAGGTGCCTTATCCAAGGGCATTTCAGCCATAGTACTTGAAGGTTCCCGGAATCAAAATGGGAACCTTCAAGGTTCCTATACCACAAACTTATATCAACATTCATCCATTATCTTCCGCTTTATCCTCTATTAGGAGGGGGGGGGGTTCCCCATGTCCATCCAGGGGAGAACGTTTCAGGCGCTGGGCAGATACACCCAGGACAGGACACCAATCTATCACTGGACACACACTCACACAGACACACTCTATATGGGGCAATTTGGAGAATTTAATTAACCTTGAATCCATGTTTTTGGACTGTGGGAGGAAACCCATGTGGACACGGGGAGAACATGGAACCTCCACCCAGATGGGGATTCGAACCAGGAATCCCTAGCGCTGAGAGGAGAACATGCTAACTACTCTTTCCTGTGATTTATTCACAATAATACACAACATCGAGTGTGTTATTGTTATTATAAAAGGTTTACAAACACACTATACAGTAATAAAAAAACAAGGTTTGATTCCTAAAAGCAAAATCGTTAATAATCTGGTCTTCCGCAACGTAATCTAATCCGTTTTTTTAAAGTGAACGCTGATGGCTGAGTAACGAGGTCAAACGCTTGGTTACAGAATGCACCTTCTAAAATAATGTTGTGTATCACGTAGGGGTGAGCTGCAATATTCGCTGATTCGACGATTCGATTCGGAGAACCGTAGTCGACCATGAACCTCATAGTCGAATGTACCATTTTGACCACATGGGGGCGCCCATGGCTGCTGCTAAGCATTAGTTTTTACATGAAATGTCTTTGTTTTCGTTATATATATAGCCTTTTGTCAAAACAAAACTCATTGATCTGAGGGTTTTAGGTTTTTGCTTTGAAGTGGAAAAAAGTCCAGAACGGGGATCCCATTTACGGTGCTCTAGAAAAACAAGTAAAATATTTTAAAAAATCTTTTTTAAAAACCACGCTTATAGCGCCATCTTGTGGTGAAATTTTAACTGATTCGACTATCAGTCGACTATAGGGAAAATCTGACGAATCCGATTCGACTATGAAAATCCTTAGTTGAAGACACCCCTAGTATCATGCAGTGACACGAATGTTAAGCGCTCAGAGGTGTGCGCTAGTGTCCATGACGTCACGGCCGGACCAGATTCGAGTACCGGTACTGCCGGTTTTATAATAATCCTGTACCTGATAGAGCTGCTGACTCAGCGTGACCGAGATCCACGCTGCGTGCGACAGGCTGATCAGGCTGATGTAGGCGATCCACGGCGAACAGGTGAGCAGTCGAGTAGCTGCATCCCATATACTGTCCTTAGCCCGGCCCAAACAGTGCTGTGACCAAACTGTAACGCGACACACGACAAACAGTGGTGTTTATTGGGTAAATTAATTAGTATTGATGATGAGCAGCGGCGGTCAGACCTACATGTAAAGCCACCGTACAGCGTCCAAAGGCAAAATATATTCAGCGCCACCAGGAAGAGGACGAAGAACTGATGGTTTCGGGCGCCTGAGGAGAAAAAAAATCCAGAATATGAGTTCAAAATACTAAAACAATCTATTAATTGTTCTACGAATGATCTCTTGTGCCGTGCTTAAGATAAGATAAGATAAATTTTATTGATCCCTTTGGGTAATTCCTTCAGGGAAATTAAGTTTTCAGTAGCATCATCTGGGGTTCTTGTACTTGTACTTATAGATCGTTCTAAGGGCGGACCTACGGGACATATGGCATGAAAAAACAATGACATGGCATTAAGTACACGATTTGGGGTTCCAGTGTCCTGGGGAACTCCAGAGACCCGGGGGGTTACAGCGTTCTTGGGGGTTCAAAGGACCCAAGAGGTGGTTCCAAAGAGCCAGGAGGTTTCCGACGAGCCAGGGGTGTGCTCGAGGGTTCAAGCGACCTGGGGTTCCAGCGACCCGGGGGGGTTTGAATGACCCAGGGTTCCGGTTTCTAGGGGGTTCTAGTGCCCCAGGGGGTTCCATTGAGCCAGAGTTCCAGTTTCTAGGGGGTTCCAGTGACCCAGGGGGTTCCATTGAGCCAGAGTTCCAGTTTCTAGGGGGTTCCAGTGACCCAGAGAGGTTCCACTGACCCAGGGTTCCAGTTTCTAGGGGGTTCCAGTGACCCAGAGAGGTTCCACTGACCCAGGGTTCCAGTTTCTAGGGGGTTCCAGTGACCCAGAGAGGTTCCACTGACCCTGGGTCCAGTTTCTAGGGGGTTCTAGTGACCCATAGAGGTTCCACTGACCCAGGGTTCCAGTTTCTAGGGGGTTCCAGTGACCCAGAGAGGTTCCACCGACCCAAGGTTTCAGCGCCTCAGGAGTTCTAGCATCCCAGGGGGTTCCAACAACCGGAGGAGAGGGGTGGGTTCCAGTTGACCCCAGATCGACCCAACGTGGCGTCTCTCCAGTTCCAGACCCAGAGGGGTGGGTTCCAGTGACCCAGGGTTTTACCAACCTGAGGGGTTCCAGTGACCCGGGGGTTAGCAACCTGAGGGGTTCCAGTGACCCGGGGGTCAGCAACCTGGGGGGTTCCAGTGACCCGGGGGTCAGCAACCTGGGGGGTTCCAGTGACCCGGGGGTTGGCAACCTGAGGGGTTCCAGTGACCCTGGGGGTTAGGGGGTTAGCAACCTGAGGGGTTCCAGTGACCCGGGGTTAGCAACTGAGGGGTTCCAGTTGAGGGGCTTCCAGGGGGTTAGCAACCTGAGGGGTTCCAGTGACCCGGGGGTTAGCAACCTGAGGGGTTCCAGTGACCCGGGGGTTAGCAACCTGGGGGTTCCAGTGACCCGGGGGTTAGCAACCTGAGGGGTTCCAGTGACCCGGGGGTTAGCAACCTGGGGGTTCCAGTGACCCGGGGGTTAGCAACCTGAGGGGTTCCAGTGACCCGGGGGTCAGCAACCTGGGGGGTTCCAGTGACCCGGGGGTTAGCCAGCTGAGGGGTTCCAGCATCCCGGGGTGTTGCAGCGACTGGGGGAGGGTGACCGTGGTTTACGATGACTTGGGGGGTTCCAGTGACTGGGGGGGGGGGGGTTACTTACCTTCTTATTCTGAATTGCTGATTTAGCACTTTCTTTTTAACCATTTTGTTAAAAACACAACATTTGATATTTGAAGAACAGACCTACATTTCATTCTGCATACAAAAAGACAACTTGGGGGTTCTAGTGACCCGGGGGGGTTCTAGCGGTACCCGGTAATGACATTAGACTGAAGAAATGAAAGACTGAGGGAGAAGTTACCAATGCAGCCGTTGATCCAGACCGAGTGATGATCCTGTTTGGCAATACAGGAGTTACAGGAGAAGCAGTGATGAGCTCTCATTGGCTTCCTCATCTGAACACACACACAGAGTCACACACACACACACACACAGAGTCACACACACACACACACACACACACACACAGACAAGACAATCAAAAAGACACACACACAGAGACACACACACAGACATAGGCACACACGCGCACACAGAGTCACACACATCACACATCAAAAAGACACACACACACAGAAACACAGACACAGACACAGAAACACAGACACAGGCGCGCACACACACACACAGAGACACACACATATACACATAGAGACAATCAAAAAGACACACACACACACAAACAGAGACAAGACAATCAAAAAGACACACACACACACAGAAACACAGACACAGGCGCACACACACACACACACACAGACACACACATATACACAGAGACAATTAAAAAGACACACACACACAAACACACACCCACACACACACACACACACAGAGACACACACATATACACATAGAGACAATCAAAAAGACACACACACACAAACACACACCCACACACACACACACAGAGACACACAGACACAGGCGCACACACACACAGACACACACATATACACATAGAGACAATCAAAAAGACACACACACACAAACACACACCCACACACACACACACACACAGAGACAAGACAATCAAAAAGACACACACACACACACACACACACACACACACACACACACACACAGACACACACACAGACACACACACAGACACACACACAGACACACACACAGACACACACACAGACACACACAGACACAGGCACACGCGCGCG
>JAFMOC010000406.1:80000-132500 GCA_019802505.1 Corydoras sp. C115 | reverse complement strand
TCTCCCCTGGATGGTCATGGGGAACCCCCCCCGCGACCCTAATATAGGATAAAGAGGAAGATAATGGATGGATGATAGTTACCCGATGATTTTCTGAGCTGCCAGCATGAGTGGGGTTTGACCATTGGCATCTGGAACATCCACTTCCTGCAACAACACAAACATGTTGGGAGAGAGAAAAAAAAAACATCTGGAAAAACATTTTTCCTAGTCCCCAGTTGGTTCTCCATCACAGAACAGGTAGAATTTGGGTGGTGGATTGTTTATAGTCAGTTCTGCAGTGACACTGATGCAGTGAGGGGGTTCTAGTGCAGCAGTGCTGCTGGTGTTTCATTTAAACACCTCAGTGACACTGCCGGGATAGGACCAAATAATCCCTGCTCTGTGGTGCTACTATTGGGGTTCTGACCATTAGAACAGAGTACACAGTATGTACTGTAGAACACTAACAGATGGACAACAGAATGCCATTGTAGAACTACAAAGTCCATCTTTACAGTAAGTGGAACTGGACAAGCAAAAAGGGGGCGTGGCCAAACTTCTGACTGCTACTGTACTGTATTTCTCCACTTACCATATAGATGGACTTTGTAGTTCTACAATTCCAGACTGTAGTCCATCTGTGTTCTGTGTGTTTGTTTGTCCCCTGTTGGTTCTCCATCACAGAACAGGTAGAATTTGGGTGGTGGATCGTTTGTCAGTTCTGCAGTGACACTGCTGGGATAGGAATAATGCCCCCACCAAATAATCCCTGCTCTGTGGTGCTACTATTGGGGTTCTGACCATTAGAACAGAGTACACAGTATGTACTGTAGAACACTAACAGATGGACTACAGAATGCCATTGTAGAACTACAAAGTCCATCTTTACAGTGAGTGGAACTGGACAAGCAAAAGGGGGCGTGGCCAAACTTCTGACTGCTACTGTATTTCTCCACTCACCATATAGATGGACTTTGTAGTTCTACAATTCCAGACTGTAGTCCATCTGTGTTCTGTGTATTTGTTTGTCCCCTGTTGGTTCTCCATCACAGAAAAGGTAGAATTTGGGTGGTGGATTGTTTATAGTCAGTTCTGCAGTGACACTGATGGGATAGGAATAATGCCCCCACCAAATAATCCCTGCTCTGTGGTTCTACTATTGGAGTTCAGACCATTAGAACAGAGTACACAGTATATACTGTAGAACACTAACAGATGGACTACAGAATGCCATTATAGAACTACAAAGTCCATCTTTACAGTAAGTGGAACTGGACGAGCAAAAAGGGGGCGTGGCCAAACTTCTGACTGCTACTGTATTTCTCCACTTACCATATACAGTAGATGGACTTTGTAGTTCTACAATTCCAGACTGTAGTCCATCTGTGTTCTGTGTGTTTGTTAGTCCCCGGTTGGTTCTCAATAATAAGCTATGCTGATGACACTCAACTTCATCTGTCTTTTGCCCCTGATGACACCACCATCTCAAATCGAGTATCTGCATGCCTCTCCGACATATCTGTCTGGATGAAGGCCCGTCATCTCAAATTAAACTTAGAAAAAACAGAGCTTCTCATTATCCCTGCTAAACCCTCAATCCATCACAACCTGACCTTCCAAATTGATGGCTCCACAATCTCCCCAACTGACTCGGTCCGGAACCTTGGGTTCACTATAGACTCCCACCTTAAACTCTCTGATCATGTGATCAAAACCGCCCGTTCCTGTAGATTCCTTCTTTATAACATAAGGAAGATCAGACCCTTTCTGACTGAACATGCTACCCAACTGCTTGTTCAAGCCCTAGTCTTATCCCGGCTTGATTATTGTAATGCACTTCTTGCCGGTATCCCAAATTCCACCATCAGACCTCTTCAATTAATTCAAAACTCTGCAGCCCGACTCGTGTTTAACCAGCCCAAGCGAACTCACGTCACTCCATTACTCACTTCCCTCCATTGGCTTCCTGTAGCTGCTCGCATTCAATACAAGTCGCTGACTCTGGCATACAGAACCATTTCTGGATCTTCCCCCTCTTACCTTCACTCTATCTTTTCAAAATACACTCCGACTCGTTCACTTCGCTCCAGTGACGATTGTCGCCTGGCGATTCCACCTCACCGAGGAGCTAATTCTCATTCTGTGGCGTTCACCACTGCAAAATGGTGGAACGATCTTCCCAACTCTGTCCGTAAGGCAGAATCTCTAAACAGTTTTAAGAAACTACTTAAGACGCATCTATTTACCAAATACCTGTTATAAAAAAAAAAAAAAAAAAAAAAAAAAAAAAAAAAAAAAAAAAAAAAGGGGGGGGGGGGGGGGGCCAGCTTCGAATAACAATCAGGTTGATGAACTTACAGTATAGTTGGTTTTCTCCATGGCTTCTGACTTGTGGTGTTCTCATTTGTAAGTCGCTTTGGATAAAAGCGTCTGCTAAATGACTAAATGTAAATGACTAAATGTAAATGTAAATGTAAATAACAGAACAGGTAGAATTTGGGTGGTGGATCGTTTGTCAGTTCTGCAGTGACACTGTTGGGATAGGAATAATGCCCCCACCAAATAATCCCTGCTCTGTGGTTCTACTATTTGGGTTCTGACCATTAGAACAGAGTACACAGTATGTACTGTAGAACCCAAACAGATGGACTACAGAATGTCATTATAGAACTACAAAGTCCATCTTTACAGTAAGTGGAACTGAGAACAGGGGGCAAAAGCGGGGCAAACAAAGAGTGTCTGAAGCCACTTACTTGCCCCTTGGCCATTAAGTAGGCAGCTATGGGCATGTGCTGGAAGAGCACGGCCAGGTGAAGGCAGCGGTATCCCTCTCCATCTGGAAGTGAAGGATCAGCACCGTACCGCATCAACAGGATCACCATCTGCAAGTGGCCCTGTCTGACACACACACACACACACACACACACACACACACACACACACACACACACACACACACACACACACGATTCATACATGCACAAAGATTGCAGACTCTGTGTGTTGTGTTGTGGTGTTGTTACGTGTTGGGGTGTTGTTGGGGTGTTGTTGCGGTGTTGTTGCGTGTTGTTGCGGGGTGTTGTTGTTGCGTGTTGTTGCGTGTTGGGGTGGTGTTACGGGGTGTTACGGGGTGTTATGTGTTATTGTTACGTGTTGTGGTGTTGTTACGTGGTGTGTTGTTGTGTGTTGTTGTTGTGTGTGGTGTGGTGTGGTGTGTGGTGTTGTGTTGTGTTGTTGTGGTGTGTTAGTAACTGACCTTATGGCCCAGTGGAGTGGGGTAGAGTTTAAATCTCCACCTAACTGATCCAGAACAGCACCTTTAGAGAGGTAATACCTGTGTGAACATATAAACAATCTATGGGTATTAGTGGCATCACACACACACACACACACACACACGGTCTCACACACACACACACACACACACACTCTCTGATACATAAACACCCTCTCACTCTCACACTCACACACGGTCTCACACACACACACACACACACACACACACACACTCTCTGATACATATACACTCTCTCACTCTTACACTCTCACACACTCACTCACACGGTCACTCACACGGTCACTCACACGGTCTCACACACACACACAGACACTTTCTTTTACACACACACACACACACACACACACACACACACACACTCTCCCTCACACTCACACACACACACACACACACACACACACACACTCTCTCTCTCTCTCTCTCTGTGATACATATACACCCTCTCACTCTTACACTCTCACACGGTCACTCACACGGTCACTCACACGGTCACTCACACGGTCACTCACACGGTCACTCACACAGACACTTTCTTTTACACACACACACACTCTCCCTCACACACACACACACACACACACACTCTCCCCCTCACACACACACACACACACACACACTCTCTCTCTCTCTCTGTCTGTGATACATATACACCCTCTCACTCTTACACTCACACATGGTCACTCACACGGTCACTCACACGGTCACTCACACGGTCACACACAGTAACACAAACGGTCTCACACACGGTCACACACATGGTCACACACACGGTCACAGTAACACAAACGGTCTCACACACACACACACAGACACTTTCTTTTACACACACACACTCTCTCTCTCTCTCTCCTCTGATACATATACACCCTCTCACTCTTACACTCACACGGTCACACACACATACAGACACTTTCTTTTACACACACACACACACACTCTCTCTCTCTCTCTCTCTCTTTCGCTTTTTCACATTTGCTGGCTCATTTGCATAGAGTTACACTGCTGTTCGTTTTTTAAAATGGAGTTTGAAAGGTGAGTCTGTATTTTGTTCTCTCTGCAACAAAATAAAAGTGTTTCTAATGCTTTTATCTTTTATTATTATTATTATTACTATTTATTTCTTATTATTATTATTATTATTATTATTATTATTATTATTATTACTAGGGCAGCACGGTGGCTTAGTGGTGGTTAGCACGTTCTCCTCTCAGCACTAGGGATTCCCGGTTCGAATCCCCATCTGGGTGGAGTTTCCATGTTCTCCCCGTGTCCACTTGGGTTTCCTCCGGGTTCTCCGGTTTCCTCCCACAGTCCAAAAACATGGATCAAGTCAATTGAGTTCTCCAAATTGCACCATATAGAGTGTGTCTGTGTGAGTGAGTGTGTGCCCAGCGATAGATTGGCGCCCTGTACTGGGTGTATCTGCCCATCGCCCGAAACGTTCTCCCTTGGATGGGCATGGGGAACCCCCCCGCGACCCTAATAGAGGATAAAGCGGGAGATAATGAATGAATGAATGAATTATTATTATTATCAGTTTTTATGATGAAGTCAACTTGTATAAAGTGCCTGTATTAAATTAATTAAAGCAATAGAATGTAGATGACAGTGCAGGATGTTCTAATCAGTAAACTCGTACTTGACCAGATCCAACCGGTTGTTGATCGCTGCCCAGTGCAGTAGCGTCACGTTCTCTTTATCCGGTTGACGAACATCATAACCTGCATCCACCAGCTCCTTACACCGGTCCAAAGCTCCAAACCTGCAACATCACAACAACCACGACTCAACCATCATCCCCCATCCAATCAGAATAGATCGGACCCGCCCACCAGCTTCCTTTTTTTTTTTTTTTTTTTTTTAGCTCAATCTGTTTATTTTTTATTAAAGAGCAGTTTGCATTAGGGGTGAGCTGCAATATTCGCTGATTCGACGATTCGATTCGGAGAACCGTAGTCGACTATGAACCTCATAGTCGAATGGACCATTTTGACCACATGGGGGCGCCCATGGCTGCTGCTAAGCATTAGTTTTTACATGAAATGTCTTTGTTTTCGTTATATATATAGCCTTTTGTCAAATAAAATCATCCTAATTTCTAGAAAAAAAGAGAAAAAAGAAAAACAACAAAAAAAAAGGTTTTCTTTTGTTAGAAAAACAAGTAAAATATAAAAAAAAAAAAAATTTTTGAATTTTTGAAAAACTATGCTTATAGCGCCATCTTGTGGTGAAATTTTAACTGATTCGACTATCAGTCGACTATAGTCGAAAATCTGACGAATCAGATTCGACTATGAAAATCTTTAGTTGAATACACCCCTAGTTTGCATGGATACACACTGTACGTAATTATACACAAATAAATATAATGCCATCCATCCATTATCTTCCTCTAATAGGGTCGGGGGGGGGGGGGGGTTCCCCATGCCCATCCAGGGGAGAACATCTCGGGCGCTGGGTAGATACACCCAGGACAGGACACACAAACACACTCTATATGGGGCAATTTGGAGAATTCAATTGACATTGATCCATGTTTTTGCACTGTGGGAGGAAACCCGGAGAACCCGGAGGAAACCCACGTGGACATGGAGAGAACGTGGAAACTCCATCCGGATCGGGATTCCAACCTGGATCCCCAAGCGCTGAGAGGAGAACATGCTAATCGCTAAGCCACCCTGCCGCCCCACTGTCTTAAATTCATTTATTTCTTTATTATTCTCTACTAGGGTCACATGGGAGGGTGGGGGGTGGGTTTGCTTAATGCCCCTTCAGGGGAGAACGTTTTGGGCGCTGGGCAGATAGACCCAGGACAGGACGCCAATCTATCACTGGACACACACTCACTCACACATACACAAATACACTCTATATGGGGCAATTTGGAAAATATAATTGACCCTGATCCATGTTTTTGGACTGTGGGAGGAAACCGGAGAACCCGGAGAATCTGGGTGGGGTTTGCATGTTCTCCCCGTGTTCGTGTGGGTTTCCTCCGGGTTCTCCGGTTTCCTCCCACAGTCCAAAAACATGGATCAAGTCAATTGAATTCTCAAAATTGCCCCATATACAGTGTGTTTGTGTGAGTGAGTGTGTCCCTCTCAGCCACACTCCCCTCACAAACACTCACACCTCTCAGCGCTGGGGATCCGGGTTCGAATCCCAATCTGGGTGGAGTTTCCATGTTCTCCCCGTGTCCGTGTGGGTTTTCTCCGGGTTCTCCGGTTTCCTTTTCCTTTTCTCCCACAGTCCAAAAACATGGATCAAGTCAATTGAATTCTCAAAATTGCCCCATATAGAGTGTGTTTGTGTGAGTTTGTGTGAGTTTCCTCCCACAGTCCAAATACATGGATTCAAGGTGAATTGAATGCGCCAATTGCCCCACATAAAGTGCCTTTGTGTCAGTGTGAGCGAGTGTGCCCCTCTCACACACTTCTCAGCGCTGGGGATTCAGGTTCGAGTCCCGTGTTCTCCAGTGTATCCCACAGTCCAAATACATGGATTCAAGGTAAACTGAATGCTCCAAATTGCCCCATGTAGAGTGTGTTTGTGTAAGTGAGTGTGTCCCTCTCAGCCACACTCCCCTCACAAACACGCCCACTCACACCTTTCAGTGCTGGGGATCCGGGTTCGAATCCCAATCTGGGTGGAGTTTCCATGTTCTCCCCGTGTCTGCGTGGGTTTCCTCCGGGTTCTCCGGTTTCCTCCCACAGTCCAAATACATGGATTCAAGGTGAATTGAATGCGACAACTGCCCCACATAAAGTGCCTTTGTGTCAGTGTGAGCGAGTGTGCCTCTCTCACACACTTCTCAGCGCTGGGGATCCAGGTTCGAATCCCGTGTTCTCCAGTGTATCCCACAGTCCAAATACATGGATTCAAGGTGAATTGAATTCTCAAAATTGCCCCACATAAAGTGCCTTTGTGTCAGTGTGAGCGAGTGTGCCCCTCTCACACACTTCTCAGCGCTGGGGATCCAGGTTCGAATCCCGTGTCTGAGTGGGTTTTCTCTGGGTTCTCCAGTGTATTCCCACAGTCCAAATACATGGATTCAAGGTGAAATGAATGCGCCAATTTGCCCCACATAAAGTGCCTTTGTGTCAGTGTGAGCGAGTGTGCCCCTCTCACACACTTCTCAGCGCTGGGGATCCAGGTTCGAGTCCCGTGTTCTCCAGTGTATTCCCACAGTCCAAATACATGGATTCAAGGTAAACTGAATACTCCAAATTGCCCCATATAGAGTGTGTTTGTGTGAGTGAGTGTGTCCCTCTCAGCCACACTCCCCTCACAAACACTCCTCAGCGCTGGGGGATCCAGGTCCGAATCCCGTGTCTGAGTGGGTTTTCTCTGGGTTCTCCAGTGTATTCCCACAGTCCAAATACATGGATTCAAGGTAAATTGAATGCTCCAAATTGCCCCATATTTTTGTGTTTGTGTGAGTGAGTGTGTCCCTCTCAGCCACACTCCCCTCGCAAACACTCCTCAGCGCTGGGGGATCCAGGTCCGAATCCCATGTCTGAGTGGGTTTTCTCTGGGTTCTCCAGTGTATTCCCACAGTCCAAATACATGGATTCAAGGTGAAATGAATGCGCCAATTGCCCCACATAAAGTGCCTTTGTGTCATTGTGAGCGAGTGTGCCCCTCTCACACACTTCTCAGCGCTGGGGATCCAGGTCCGAATCCCGTGTTTGAGTGGGTTTTCTCTGGGTTCTCCAGTGTATTCCCACAGTCCAAATACATGGATTCAAGGCAAACTGAATGCTCCAATTTGCCCCATATATAGTGTGCATTTGTGTGTCCAGTGATAGATTGGTGTCCTGTCCTGGGTGTATCTGCCCAGCGCCCGAAACGTTCTCCCCTGCAGGGGCATGGGGAACCCATCAGAAGATAATGAATGAATGAATTACACCTTTTGGAAGTTGTAGAAGCGTGTCAGTGTTTAAATCATGGAGAGTGTGTGTGTTGAAATCTCACTGTGTCGCTGTAACGATGTCCCAGCTGCTGCTCTCCTCGGCTTGCGGGAACTTCTTCAGTTGCTGTGTGGAGTCGATCACGTCAGTTCTCTGGGGGAACTGGAAACCCGGCATGAAACCTGGATTGTGCGAACTGGAACAC
Source organism: Corydoras sp. C115 (assembly GCA_019802505.1). Lineage (NCBI taxonomy): Eukaryota > Metazoa > Chordata > Actinopteri > Siluriformes > Callichthyidae > Corydoras > Corydoras sp. C115. The sequence continues at coordinate 124,105 of JAFMOC010000406.1, read as the reverse complement.
TGCCCTCCAGGCCCGTGTCCGTGCCCATGCCCATGCCCGTGACTGTGCCCATGCCCACTGTTTGTGTGCCCTTGAGTGCAAGGCTGAAAAAAAAAAACACAAAGACGATCACGTCATGATTAAGATTAGATTAAATTAAATTAGATTAGATTCAACTTGGCGGCATGGTGGCTTAGTGGTCGGCACGTTCTCCTCTCAGCGCTAGGGATTCCCGGTTCGAATCCCCATCTGGGTGGAGTTTCCATGTTCTCCCCGTGTCTGTGTGGGTTTCCTCCGGGTTCTCCGGTTTCCTCCCACAGTCCAAAAACATGGATCAAGTCAATTGAATTCTCAAAATTGCCCCATATAGAGTGTGTCTGTGAGAGTGAGTGTGTGTCCAGTGATGGATTGGCGCCCTGTCCTGGGTCTATCTGACCGGCGCCTGAGACGTTCTCCCCTGGATGGGCATGGGGAACCCCCACCACGACCCTAATAGAGGATAAAGCGGGAGATAATGAATGAATGAATGAATAGATTCAACGTTCTCATTGCGAAGAGTACAAGTACAGGGCCAATGAAATGTAGTAAGCATCTAACCAGAAGTGCAATATATACATTATTTGCATTATTAAGTGCATTAATAATAACAGTGAGCAGTGCATAGAGTGAAGTGTATAAATGTAGATAAATAATATGAACATGATATATACATAATATGAACCTCATATATATATATATATATATATATATATATATATATATATATATATATATATATATATATATATATATATATACACATAATATAACATGAACATAATACGTATATACATAACATGAACATGATATAACATGAACATAATATATACATAACATGAACATAATATATACATAACATGATCATGATATAACATGATCATAATATATACATATGAATATAATATATACATAATATGAACCTCATATATACACATAATATAACATGAACATAACATTCATTCATTATCTCCCGCTTTATCGTCTATTAGGGTCGTGGTGGGGTTCCCCATGCCCATCCAGGGGAGAACGTCTCGGGCGCTGGGCAGATAGACCCAGGACAGGACAACAATCCATCGCTGGGCACACACTCACTCACACAGACACACTCTATATGGGGCAATTTTGAGAATTCAATTGACTTGATCCATGTTTTTGGACTGTGGGAGAAAAACGGAGAACCCCGAGGAAACCCACGCAGACACGGGGAGAACATGGAAACTCCACCCAGATGTTGATTCGAACCGGGAATCCCTAGCGCTGAGAGGAGAACGTGCTAACCACTAAGCCACCGTGCCGCCCATGAACATAACATATACATAATATATACATAACATGAACATGCTATATACATGGGGCGGCACGGTGGCTTAGTGGTTCGCATGTTCGCCTCTCAGCGCTATGGTTCCCCGGTTCGAATCCCAATCCGCGTGGGTTTCCTCCGGGTTCTCCGGTTTCCTCCCACAGTCCAAAAACATGGATCAAGGTCAGTTGAATTCTCCAAATTGCCCCATATAGAGTGTGTGTGTGTGAGTGAATGTGTGTCCACTGATAGATTGGCGCACTGTCCTGGGTGTATCTGCCCAGCACCTGAAACCTTCTTCCCTGGATGGGCATGGGGAACCCCCCTGCGACCCTAGTAGAGGATAAAGCGGAAGAAAATGGATGGACCCCAAATCCAGCTGCTCCGACTGAAACTGCTATAACCCACTATATAGAAATACAATTAAAAGAGACCCAGCAGGCTCAACCTTCTTCTTTTTTTAACCATAGTATCAATCACTTTTGGTGGGAGGGGCTGTTCTAAGCAGAGAACACTCACCACTAGCATAACAATGAGTTTGGGCTCACCCAACATGTTTGTTTACATTCATTATTTAAGGAACTCCTGCCTTATCTAACGCATTTGCAAGGTTCTGAGGACCAGCGCGACAGGATGGATGGCATTAGCACAGTGCTTCTCAAATAGTGGGGCGCGTCTTCCTGGGGGGGCGCAGTGCGGTGCCTGGGGGGTCGCATAACAAGATATCACAGAGCAAGTGATATTAAGTGTACTGAACAAACCCTCAAGAGACAACATGGAGAAATATTTAACAGAGACGAGGAGAGAGACGAAGATAATGAGAGCAACAAAAGTCAACCGAAAGTTAAATGTGGAAGTGTATGTAGCGCCTGGCTTCACTGTAACTGTAACTTCACTGTAACTGTAACTTCACTGTAACTGTAACTTCACTGTAACTGTAACTTCACTGTAACTGTAACTTCACTGTAACTGTAACTTCACTGTAACTAAAGGTGGGAGACGAAGAAAGACCGGTGTGTCTTCTGTGTCTTTAAATGTTGGCAGTGGACAGCGTGAAGCCAAATAAATGAAGGCGTCACTTAAAGACATTCCACCCCGATCACGCTGATAACCGCTTGAGTTTTTAAATCGTAAACGTGACGAGTATAACCAGCAATCATCCCGCTTTATGAAAACTACTTCAGAAAAGCAGTGCTGCAAAATGGACACGATGGAGACATGAGTTCTGACTAGGGGTGTCTTCAACTAAGGATTTTCATAGTCAAATCTGAATCGTCAGATTTTCCCTATAGTCAACTGATAGTCGAATCAGTTGAAATTTCACCACAAGATGGCGCTATAGGCATGGTTTTTAAAAAAGCCACACTTTTTTTTATATTTTACTTGTTTTTCTAGAGCACCGTAAATGGGATTGGGAGCAGGGGGAGCTTTATTAATGTGTAGCCTATTGTTAAAGCGCACACATCATTTAAAAAAAACTATTAACAGAAATTAGGATGATTTTATTTGACAAAAGGCTATATATATAACGAAAACAAAGACATTTCATGTAAAAACTAATGCTTAGCAGCAGCCATGGGCGCCCCCATGTGGTCAAAATGGTACAATCGACTATGAGGTTCATAGTCGACTACGGTTCTCCGAATCGAATCGTCGAATCAGCGAATATTGCAGCTCACCCCTAGTTCTGACTTCCTCATTTAGATAAAAAATTTTTTAAAAACAGCACAAATTGTTGTATTTATGTTTGTTTTGTAGGTTAAAGTGTTAATATATTCTGCTCCTGAATTAATGTTGCTGATGAATTTGAATTTATTATTATTTATTGATTTTATTTCATTTAATTTTTCTGTATCAAATGCCAGTCGGTTCAAAAATGTTTCTGGTTTAAATAAGGATTTCATTCGTTTCTGTTACAAACTAAAAAACAAAGTTAATCAAATGATTCTGTTCTAAGTTGATCTATATTTCTTTCTTTTTTGTTTTCTTTATTGTTAATAAGGAGACATTGTTAAAAAGAGGGCGGCACGGTGGCTTGGTGGTTAGCATGTTCTCCTCTCAGCGCTAGGGATTCCCGGTTCGAATCCCCATCTGGGTGGAGTTTCCATGTTCTCCCCGTGTCCGCGTGGGTTTCCTCCGGGTTCTCCGGTTTCCTCCCACAGTCCAAAAACATGGATCAAGTCAATTGAATGCTCAAAATTGCCCCATATAGAGTGTGTCTGTGTGAGTGTGTGCCCAGCGATGGACTGGCGCCCTGTCCTGGGTCGATCTGCCCAGCGCCCGAGACGTTCTCCCCTGGATGGGCATGGGGAACCCCACCGCGAACCTAATAGAGGATAAAGCGGGAGATAATGAATGAATGTAGTTTAAATAAGGATTTCATTCGTTTCTGTTACAAACTAAAAAACAAAGTTAATGAAATGATTCTGTTCTAAGTTGATCTATATTTCTTTCTTTTTTGTTTTCTTTATTGTTAATAAGGAGACATTGTTATAAAAGAGGGGTACTTAGAACAAATTTATAGACAAATCATACTACAGTGGGCGTGTAAAAATACTTTATCATCCCATTTTGTCATGTACGGGGGGGGGGGGGGGGGGGGCAAAATGTTTTCTTCTTCCTAGGGGGGGCTTAACAGAAAATAATTGAGAATCACTGCATTAGCATGAAGTGAGGGGTGTTATGCTTGGGGCAGATAGACGGCTGAGGAGAGTTTAATGATTAACGACGATCGGGGCAAATAGATCTATTAACAACGTCATTATGTAGGGAGCGCCTCATGTTTCCACGCCTTCGGAACGTTCGGACCTTAGTGCGAGTCAGGATTATAGAGTGCTGACTGCGAGGAAACTCAGGGGGGAGTTTTACATACACATCCAAATCAGGGCTCTGTGAGTGACAGGCGGCACACCCTACAACAGACAGACAAACGTACAGCACGTTCTCCTCTCAGCACTAGGGATTCCCGGTTCGAATCCCCATCTGGGTGGAGTTTCCATGTTCTCCCCGTGTCTGCGTGGGTTTCCTCCGGGTTCTCCGGTTTCCTCCCACAGTCCAAAAACATGGATCAAGTCAATTGAATTCTCCAAATTGCCCCATATAGAGTGTGTATGTGTGAGTAAGTGTGTGCCCAGCGATGGATTGGTGCACTGTCCTGGGTCACGTTTGCCGGATTCAAATCCCAATTTTCTCCCACAGCCCAAAAACATGGGATTCAAGGTGAAATTGGCTGGACTAAATTGCCCCTCGGCACGGTGGCTTAGTGGTTAGCACGTTCGCCTGTCGGCGCTAGGGATTCCCGGTTCGAATACCCATCTGGGTGGAGTTTCCATGTTCTCCCCGTGTCCGCGTGGGTTTCCTGCGGGTTCTCCGGTTTCCTCCCACAGTCCAAAAACATGGATCAAGTCAATTGAATTCTCAAAATTGCCCCATATAGAGTGTGTCTGTGTGAGTGAGTGTGTGTCCAGTGATGAATTGGTGTCCTGTCCTGGGTGTATCTGCCCAGCGCCCGAGACGGTGAAATTGGCTGGACTAAATTGCCCCTATGTATTGTGTGTGTTGAATCCCAATCTAGGTGGAGTTTCCATGTTCTCCCCGTGTCCGATTGAGTTTCCTCCGGGTTTCCCCCCACAGTCCAAAAACATGGATTCAAGGTGAAATTGGCTGGACTGGAGAGGAAACCCGAGAACCCGGAGGAAACCCACACGGACACGGGGAGAACATGGAAACCCCACCCAGATTGGGATTCAACACACACACACTATAGAGGGGCAATTCAGTCCAGTCAATGTCACCTTAAATACATTTTTTTGGACTGTGAGAGGAAACTGGAGAACCCGGAGGCAACCCACACGGACACGGGAGAACATGGAAACTCCACCCAGATTGGGATTCAACACACACACACTATAGAGGGGCAATTTAGTCCAGCCAATTTCACCTTAAATTCAAGTTTTTGGACTGTGAGAGGAAACCCGAGAACCCGGAGGCAACCCACACGGACACGGGAGAACATGGAAACTCCACCCAGATTGGGATTTAACACACACTCTATATGGGGTAATTTAGTCCAGCCAATTTCACCTTAAATCCATGTTTTTGGACTGTGAGAGGAAACCGGAGAACCCGGAGGAAACCCACACGGACACGGGGAGAACATGGAAACTCCACCCAGATTGGGATTCGAACCGAGAATCCCTAGTGCTGAGAGGAGAACATGCTAAACCACCGTGCGCCTCTATGGATCATTAATAATATTTCATAATAAGAGTTTTTTTAAAAAAGATAATTATACGCACCTGGTTCTCCGTATTATTTTTTTAGCATTCGGAATATAATTAATTCAGAAGTTAATTTTGTTTAACGTTAGTTGATTAATTTTTAATGAGTTATTTCTTAGTTTTTGTATAAGTTCTAATTAGCCTGCCAGCTGCTACAGCACTAGCACTGATGCTGCAGGAGGAATCATTGTTCTAGAAAAAGAACTTACCTCGTGCTCATCTTGCCAGTCCTTCATTACTCGGAGAGACGTTAATTTATTAGTAAATTAATTAATAACTTAATCGCGTTATTCAGTTCGCGCAGGTTAGGATGCTAAGCTAAAGAACCTGTGAGGCGACTACGTTGAAAACTTCCTGGTTACCACTGCGGCGCGCTGATTGGCTAGTTCCTGTTGCGTCATCACCCCTACCCCGGCGCGTGCTGACTAGACACAAAACCCGCCAAAAAAAAAATCTTCATAAAATCATTTTATTTGATATTTATGTCATAAATATCACTTCATAGATATTTTATTGATATCTTTTAAAACACTAAACACGTTATTTGATTGAATGAAACAACAAAAAACAGGTTCTTTAGTATCACAGCTCCCTGGAATGTGTTCTTTTTGTAGTTTAAACTCATTCATTCATTATCTCCCGCTTTATCCTCTATTAGGGTCACGGTGGGGTTCCCCATGCCCATCCAGGGGAGAACGTCTCGGGCGCTGGGCAGATACACCCAGGACAGGGCGCCAATCCATCGCTGGGCACACACTCACTCACACAGACACACTCTATATGGGGCAATTTGGAGAATTCAATTGACTTGATCCATGTTTTTGGACTGTGGGAGGAAACCGGAGAACCCGGAGGAAACCCACGCGGACACGGGGAGAACATGGAAACTCCACCCAGATTGGGATTCCTAGTGCTGAGAGGAGAACATGCTAACCACTAAGCCACCGTGCCGCAGTCGAATTGTTAAATGATCATTTTTAATAAGGAATAATTTGTCGGGTGGCACGGTGGCTTAGTGGTTAGCACGTTCTCCTCTCAGCGCTAGGGATTCCCGGTTCGAATCCCAATCAGGGTGGAGTTTCCATGTTCTCCCCGTGTCCGCGTGGGTTTCCTCTGGGTTCTCTGGTTTCCTCCCACAGTCCAAAAACATGGATTAAGTCAACTGAGTTCTCCAAATTGTCCCATATAGAGTGTGTGTGCCCAGTGATAGATTGGCACAGGGGGGGATATGCGCAACGGGGGAACCCCCCGTGACCCTTATAGTTGACAAAGCAGAAGATAATGGATGTATGTTGAAGGGAAAAATAATGAGCATTATTACGCATTTAATATTTACAAGTAGTAAATGTAGATCAAAGCATTATTAATTGATTTCAGGAATTAATATTGCTTAAGTTCTAATACTTTTAATAAGATACCGCAGTATTGTTCTCTAATCAGACCCATGTGAGAATGTATCTCTGGGTCAAGGTCAGGATGTACAGAAGGGAGTCACCGGCAGGGAGTAGTATTATACGGGTCGGTTGACTACAAACGTTCTGATAACAAGAAGCATCATTATTTTACACTAAGCAGAATAACTTCTGCTCGGGCGGGGTGGCCCACAGGTAATAATAATAATAATAAATTTTGGGCGGCACGGTGGCTTAGTGGTTGGCACGTTTGCCTCTCAGTGCTAGGGATTCCCGGTTTGAATCCCCATCTGGTTGGAGTTTCCATGTTCTCCCCGTGTCTGCGTGGGTTCCCTCTGGGTTCTCCGGTTTCCTCCCACAGTCCAAAAACATGGACCAAGTCAACTGAATTCTCAAAATTGCCCCGTATAGAGTGTGTCTGTGTGAGTGAGTGAGTGTGTGCCCAGCGATGGATTGGCGCCCTGTTCTGGGTCTATCTGCCCTGCGCCTGAGGTGTTCTCCCCTGGATGGGCATGGGGAACCCCACCGCGACCCTAATAGAGGATAAAGCGGGAGATAATGAATGAATGAATGAATAATACATTTTATTTGTAGTGCACTTTACATTTGATCACAAATCTCAAAGTGCTACATGATAAAAGCAAGCAGATACCAACACTATAAAAGCAACAATCAATTAAGAATGGTAAGTTCTTCTAAAAAGAAACGTTTTAAGTCCTTTTTTAAAACTTTCTATTCACTGAGGAGCTCTCAACTGGTCAGGTGGAGCATTCCACAAGAGTTTTGCAGCAGAACAAAAGGCCCTATCACCCATGGTGCTGAGCTTAGTTCTGGGGAGGAGGAAGCAGTTTGTGTTTCGTGATGATGTTTGCCGGGTAAGAAGTTCTTTCAGATATGAAGGTGCATTTCCATGTATGCACCTCGTATTCAATTCTGACAGAAACAGGAAGCCAATGAAGTGATTGAAGAACAGGTGTAATGTGCTCATGTTTCCATACTCTCATCAAGATTCGAGCAGCGCTGTTCTGAATATACTGCAGTCTCTGAAGGCTCTTTTTTGGGAGCCCAATGAAGAGTGCATTGCAGTAATCCAGTCTTGACGAAACAAATGCGTGAACCAGTTTCTCAGCGTCTAAAACAGTGAGAGTAGGGCGGAGTTTGGCAATGTTTCTACGATGATAAAAGGAAACCTTACAGAGGTGTTTAATATGGGTTTCAAAGGTGAGTTGTTGGTCTAATTTTATGCCAAGGTTGGAAACTGTTGTGGTTAGTGGAGTGGTGTGCCCAGATACTGCAATACTGTGATCAATCTGAGATGGAAGAGCAGCAAAGGTATATGAGAAGAGTATATGAGGATGGAGTCAGAGTCAGAGGTCGGAGAACAGGCAGATCACGCACGGGTTGTTGACTGTAGGGGTGAGCTGCAATATTCGACGATTTGATTCGGAGAACCGTAGTCGACTATAAACCTCATAGTCGAATGTACCATTTTGACCACATGGGGGCACCCATGGCTGCTGCTAAGCATTAGTTTTTACATGAAATGTCTTTGTTTTCGTTATATATATAGCCTTTTGTCAAATAAAATCATCCTAATTTCTGTTAATTTTTTTTTTTAATGATGTGTGCGCTTTAACAATATAAAATATATAACAAAATATTTAAAAAATCTTTAAAAACTACGCTTATAGCGCCATCTTGTGGTTTTAACTGATTCGACTATCAGTCGACTATAGGGAAAATCTGACGAATCAGATTCGACTATGAAAATCCTTAGTTGAAGACACCCCTAGTTGACTGCGCTCTTCTTCCCAGAACTCTGTTGTATTAAGAAATGTTATTTCTTCACTCAGAACTGTTAGTGTGATCTCCTCCTTTTCAAACAAACGCGCGGGTAGGTTTACCCACAATGTATATATGGATGTATGTATATATATGTTTCCCCCCTGGGATCAATAAAATATTCTGATTCTGAATTCCACTTTTGTATAAGGTGTTGTCTTTTGTGGTACCTTGGTCCTGAGGAAGGTTTGTGTTACTGATGTATGTGCTCGAAATGACAATTAATACTTAACAGGCCAAAAGAAAACACCAGAATAAAGAAAACATAGCTTATTAATAGAGTTCTCCAAATTGTCCCATATAGTGTGTGTGTGTGTGTGTGCCCAGTGATAGATTGGCACCGGGGGGAATCTGCCCAACGGCATGGGGAATCCCCCCGCGACCCTAATAGTGGACAAAGCGGTAGATAATGGATGGATGGATATATATATATATATATATATATATATATATATATTTTTTTTTTTTCCCCTGGGATCAATAAAATATTCCGATTCTGATTCTGAATTCCACTTTTGTATAAGGTGTTGTCGTATGTGGTACCTTGGTCCTGAGGAAGGTTTGTGTTACTGATGTATGTGCTCGAAATTACAATTAATACTTAATATGCCAAAAGAAAACACCAGAATAAAGAAAACATAGCTTTTTAATAGAAAGTGAATCACACATTGATCATTACATAGCATGGCACATGGGATTTAGGAGGTGTATGGTGGAGTATCATTATTTGGGGGGGGGGGTATTTAAGATTTGGGGTTACTATGGGCAGGGGAGTATTATTGTCCGTCTGGTATCCTATACACTGGCCGACAGGTACAGGTGTTAATCTACTAATTGGAAAGTAATGGTGCTGACAAGGTGCTTTTGGACCCTTGTATGGGAACACTGAGGGGTATCAGTGTTGGTTTGGGGGGTATTTATTGTGGGCTGGGATTGTTATCATGAATTAGGATTGTTATTGTGATGAGGGGCATCAGTAGTGTGTCGTCGCTGTGAGTTGAGGGGATGATTTAGAGGAGATTCCTGAGGGCCGTTGGGTCCGTGGTTCTAGAAGTCGAGGTGTTTGTGGGGGTTGGAATCGCATGAGGAAGCAGGAGGAGCTTTACTGATCCGACTCACTGACTCTGATTCATCCGGCGGTAAATACATGCGCTGTATAGTTGAGAGTGAGAAAGAAAATGATAGAGAGAGACAAATAAACACAAAATAAGCAGAATGGTTATATTCCAGATTCCTAATCACTTCCAGTGACTATAGGAAGTCATTATCCCTCATTAAAATAATTAAATTAAAACAACTGAACATGAGTGAAGCGGCTGGGATGAAAATCTGAGGCCATGGTTCTTAGTCGGAAAAGGGTAGAGAGTTCTCTCTGGGTTAGGGATGAGATCTTGCCTCAAGGGGTGGAGTTGAAGTATCTCGGGGTCTTGTTCACGAGTGATGGTAAGATGGAGCGTGAGATTGACAGACGGATGGGGCGGGGTCGGCAGCGATGTGGACCCTATACCGGTCTGTTGTGGTGAAGACGGAGCTGAAGGCAAGGCTCTCGATTTACCCATCAATCTACGTTCCGACCCTCACCTACCCCAATGGTCATGAGCTTTGGGTAATAACCGAAAGAACACAAGCGGGTGAAATGGGTTTTCTCCGCAGGGTGGCTGGGCTCTCCCTTAGATACAGGGGGAGAAGCTCGGTCAACCGGGAGAGACTCCTCCATGTTGAAAGGAGCCAGTTGAGGTGGTTCGAGCATCTGGTATGGATGCCTCCTGGGCGCCTCCTTAGGGAGGTGTTTCAGGCAAGTCCAGCTGGGAGGAGATCCCGGAGAAGACCTAGGACACGCTGGAGGGGTTATATCTCTCAGCTGTTCTGGGAACACCTCGGGGTTCCCCCAGTCGAGTTGGTGGAGGTGGCTGGAACGAGGGAGGTCTGGGTCTCCCTACTTCGGTTAATGCCCCCGCGACCCGAACCCCGGATAAGTCTTTATCCCTCATTAAAATAATTAAATTAAAACAATTGAACATGAGTGAAGCGGCTGGGATGAAAATCTGAGGCCATGGTTCTTAGTCGGAAAAGGGTAGAGAGTTCTCTCTGGGTTAGGGATGAGATCTTGCCTCAAGGGGTGGAATTGAAGTATCTCGGGGTCTTGTTCACGAGTGATGGTAAGATGGAGCGTGAGATTGACAGACGGATGGGTTGGGGTTGGCACTGATGTGGACCCTGTTGTGGTGAAGAAGGAGCTGAGCCATAAGGCAAGGCTCTCGATTTACCCGTCGATCTACGTTCCCACCCTCACCTACCCCAATGGTCATGAGCTTTGGGTAACAACCGAAAGAACACAAGTGGGTGAAATGGGTTTTCTCCGCAGGGTGGCTGGGCTCTCCCTTAGAGACAGGGTGAGAAGCTCGGTCAACCGGGAGAGACTCCTTCATGTTGAAAGGAGCCAGTTGAGGTGGTTGGGGCATCTGGTAAGGATGCCTCATGGGCGCCTCTCTAGGGAGGTGTTTCAGGCAAGTCCAGCTGGGAGGAGATCCCGGAGAAGACCTAGGACACGCTGGAGGGGTTATATCTCTCAGCTGTTCTGGGAACACCTCGGGGTTCCCCCAGTCGAGCTGGTGGAGGTGGCTGGAACGAGGGAGGTCTGGGTCTCCCTACTTCAGTTGCTGCCCCCGCGACCCGAACCCCGGATAAGTCTTTATCCCTCATTAAAATAATTAAATTAAAACAATTGAACATGAGTGAAGCGGCTGGGATGAAAATCTGAGGCCATGGTTCTTAGTCGGAAAAGGGTAGAGAGTTCTCTCTGGGTCAGACATGAGATCTTGCCTCAAGGGGTGGAGTTTAAGTATCTCGGGGTCTTGTTCACGATGTGATGGTAAGATGGAGCGTGAGATTGACAGACGGATGGGTCGGGGTCGGCACTGATGTGGACCCTGTTGTGGTGAAGAAGGAGCTGAGCTATAAGGCAAGGCTCTCAATTTACCCGTCAATCTACGTTCCCACCCTCACCTACCCCAATGGTCATGAGCTTTGGGTAATAACCGAAAGAACACAAGCGGGTGAAATGGGTTTTCTCCACAGGGTGGCTGGGCTCTCCCTTAGAGACGGGGTGAGAAGCTCGGTCAACCGGGAGAGACTTCTCCATGTTGAAAGGAGCCAGTTGAGGTGGTTGGGGCATCTGGTAAGGATGCCTCATGGGTGCCTCCCTAGGGAGGTGTTTCAGGCAAGTCCAGCTGGGAGGAGATCCCGGAGAAGACCCAGGAGGCTCTGGAGGGGTTATATCTCTCAGCTGGTCTCAGTTCCCCCAGTCGAGCTGGTGGAGGTGGCTGGAACGAGGGAGGTCTGGGTCGCCCTACTTCGGTTAATGCCCCCGCGACCCGAACCCCGGATAAGCAGAAGACAATGGATGGATGGATGGATGGACGATGGAACCTGAACCGAACTACTAAAACAATACCCAGCGCGCTACTCTAAACACACCACAGCTGGAGTGAAGTGTGTAAGTGTAAGGAAGTGTGAAACCTCAATAGTGAACTGTTTCCTCTTCAGTTTGAAACCCAAGTCGTTGGTGTCTGGAGCCTCATACATCAAACAGTTCAACCGAGGAACCTGCAGAACCCGTAAAAGACCTGCACCAAACACAAACACAAAAACTCAGAAATTTGTTTTGATGCATTGCGAGGACTTTCCATAGACTTCCATTCATTTCATGGAGCCTTATCTTCTGCTTTATCCTCTATTAGGGTCGCGCGGGGGGGGGGGTTCCCCATGCCCATCCAGGGCAGAATGTCTCGGGCGCTGGGCAGATACACCCAGGACAGGGCGCCAATCTATGGCTGGACACACACTCACTCACACAGACACACTCTATATGGGGCAATTTGGGGAATTCAATTGACTTGATCCATGTTTTTGGACTGTGGGAGGAAACCGGAGAACCCGGAGGAAACCCACGCGGACACGGGGAGAACGTGGAAACTCCACCCAGATTGGGATTCGAACCGGGAATCCCCAGCACTGAGAGGAGAACATGCCAACCACTAAGCCACCATGCCACCCTTCGTGGAGCCTTATTTAACCTTTAAATATTAATATTATGGTCCAACCTGGGGCAATTGTAGATTCATGGTTAAGGAACCTGCCTTGTGACCTGAAGTACTATAGCTGAAGTGCCCTTGGGCAAGACCCCTAACCCCAATTGCTGTACAGGGATGTGGAGGACTAATTCCTTTGTATGTAAGCACTGTAGACAAATATAACCTTACTAGGGGTGTCTTCAACTAAGGATTTTCATAGTCGAATCTGATTCGTCAGATTTTCCCTATAGTCGACTGATAGTCGAATCAGTTAAAATTTCACCACAAGATGGCGCTATAAGCGTGGTTTTAAAAAAAGTTTTTTTTTTTTTATATTTTACTTGTTTTTCTAGAGCACCGTAAATGGGATCCCCGTTCTGGACTTTTTTCTGGACATCATTTAAAAAATATATTAAGATTTTATTTGACAAAAGGCTATATATATAATGAAAACAAAGACATTTCAGGTAAAAACTAATGCTTAGCAGCAGCTATAAGCGCCCCCATGTGGTCAAAATGGTACATTCGACTATGAGGTTCATAGTCGACTACGGTTCTCCGAATCGAATCGTCGAATCAGCGAATATTGCAGCTCACCCCTAATCCTTACTATGTCTATAATCATAACTATATACATGATTTCTTAATCACTCCTTATAATAACCACACCCCATAATAACAACACCTTGAAATAACGCACCTTATTATAAACATTATAATAACCGGATTTATTGGGGGCAGTTGCAGGTTTGCAACTGCCCCCATCCAGGGGAGAACGTCTCGGGCGCTGGGCAGATACACCCAGAACAGGGCGCCAATCCATCGCTGGGCACACACTCACTCACACAGACACACTTTATATGGGGCAATTTAGAGAACTCAATTATCTTGATCCATGTTTTTGGACTGTGGGAGGAAACCGGAGAACCCGAAGGAAACCCACGCGGACACGGGGAGAACATGGAAACTCCACCCTGATGGGGATTCGAACCGGGAATCCCTAGCGCTGAGAGGAGAACATGCTGACCACTAAGCCACCGTGCCGCCGTCGAATTGTTAAATGATAATTTTTAATAAGGAATAATTTGTCGGGCGGCACGGTGAATTAGTGGTTGGCATGTTCTCCTCTCAGCTCTAGGGATTCCCGGTTCGAATCCCAATCAGGGTGGAGTTTCCATGTTCTCCCCGTGTCCGTGAGGGTTTCCTTTGGGTTCTCCGGTTTCCTTCCACAGTCCAAAACCATTGATTGATGGTCAATTGACTTCTCCAAATTGCCCCATATAGAATGTGTCGGTGTGAGTGAGTGTGTATTCAGTGATGGATTGGCGCCCTCTCCTGGGTGTATCTACCGCGTGGGTTTCCTGCCGGTTCTCGTGTTTCCTCCCACAGTCCAAAACCATGGATTCAAGGTGAATTGGCTGATGAGCGGTCAAGATAACATTACGAAACGAGAACTCATTACTCATACCATGGTAGTCTTTACACAGTGGGTTGGTTTTTCTCTCGGCATCTGAGAAGGCGTGCAGACTGATGGCGTATCACTAAACCGCATTATTCTTCCTTTGAGGCTTTCACTCTACAGAGACACAAAACAAACATCAAAATAATTAAAAGCATGGTGGCTTAGTGATTAGCATGTTCTCCTCTCAGCGCTAGGGATTCCCGGTTCGAATCCCAATCTGGGTGGAGTTTCCATGTTCTCCCCATGTCCGTGAGGGTTTCCTTTGGGTTCCCTGGTTTCCTCCCACAGTCCAAAAACATGGATCAAGTCAATTGAATTCTCCAAATTGCCCCATATAGAATGTGTCGGTGTGAGTGAGTGTGTATTCAGTGATGGATTGGCGCCCTCTCCTGGGTGTATCTGCCCAGTGCCCGAAACGTTCTCCCCTGGATGGGCATGGGGAACCCCCCCGACCCTTGTAGAGGATAAAGCGGAGGATAATGGATGGATGGAATTCACAAAGCAACTATCATTGAGTATAATAAAGCAATAAAGTACTTATACTGCGGTACGGTGGCTTAGTGGTTGGCATGTTCTCCTCTCAGCGCTAGGGATTCCCGGTTCGAATTCCCATATGGGTGGAGTTTCCATGTTCTCCCAGTGTCCGCGTGGGTTTCCTTTGGGTTCCCTGGTTTCCTCCCACAGTCCAAAAACATGGATTCATGGTCAATTGACTTCTCCAAATTGCCCCATATAGAATGTGTCGGTGTGAGTGAGTGTGTATTCAGTGATGGATTGGCGCCCTCTCCTGGGTGTATCTGCCCAGTGCCCGAAACGTTCTCCCCTGGATGGGCATGGGGAACCCCCCCGACCCTTGTAGAGGATAAAGCGGAAGATAATGGATGGATGGAATCCGCAAAGCAAATATCATTGAGTATAATAAAGCAATAAAGTACTTATACTGCGGTACGGTGGCTTAGTGGTTGGCATGTTCTCCTCTCAGCGCTAGGGATTCCCGGTTCGAATCCCAATCTGGGTGGATCCCATGTGGGTTTCCTCCGGGTTCTCCGGTTTCCTCCCACAGCCCAAAAACATTGATTCAAGGTCAATTGAATTCTCCAAATTGCCCCATATAGAGTGTATGTGTGTATGTGTGTGTGTGAGAGAGTGTGTATCCAGTGATAGATTGGCGTCCTGTCCTGGGTGTATCTGCCCAGCGCCCGAAACGTTCTCCCCTGGATGGGCATGGGAACCCCCCCCCTCCCACGACCCTAATAGAGGATAAAGTGGAAGATAATGGATGGATGGAAAGCAATAATGTACTAATACTGCCATCTAGTGGCCAAATTACAGAATGTCGTTTTTAAAAAAACACCAGGAAAAAATTATAACGCATTGATACAAATGTCAAGCACTCAGAGGTGTATGTTATCATAAATAATTTTTTTGTTATTGTTATAAACGGCTCGGCCAATCAGATTTAAGGACCGGAAGTTCCCGTTTTATAATAATTCATAACTGCAAAACACCGCATACCTGGATGAGGTGAGCCGGCACGGTGACCACTGCAGCTGAGAGGGAGGACCGTAGGAGGGCACGGAGGGCGTAGAGAAATGTCAAAAGGCTGCGGCTTTGAGCGTGGCGGGATCCAAAACATACATCGTCGCCCCACAGGGCCGAACCCAGAGAGTGCAGCGCGACGCGCATCACGTTTCGTTCCTTCACCTTGCAGAAAACAATGATATGTAGATAGAATACTTTATTTATCCTGCAGGAAATTTATTTGGCAGCCAGTATCAGTAACAGTGCAATAAAATAAACAGTATTTTAATAGAGGGAATGAATAAAAAAAAAAAAATATATATATATATATATAAATAAAAATATATATAGGGTTAGCACGTTCGCCTCTCAGCACTAGGGATTCCTGGTTCGAATCCCCATCTGGGTGGAGTTTCCATGTTCTCCCCGTGTCTGCGTGGGTTTCCTCCGGGTTCTCCGGTTTCCTCCCACAGTCCAAAAACATGGATCAAGTCAATTGAATTCTCAAAATTGCCCCATATAGAGTGTGTCTGTGTGAGTGTATGCCCAGCGATGGATTGGAGCCCTGTCCTGGGTCTATCTGCCCAGCGCCCGAGACGTTCTCCCCTGGGCATGGGGAACCCCACCGCGACCCTAATAGAGGATAAAGCGGGAGATTATGAACGAATGAATATATAGGGTGACACGGTGGCTTAGTAGTTAGCATGTTCTACTCTCAACGCTAGGGATTCCCAGTTCGAATCTCGATCTGGGTGGAGTTTCCATGTTCTCCCCATGTCCGCGTGGGTTTCCTCCGGGTTCTCCGGTTCCCTCCCACAGTCCAAAGACATGGATCAAGTCAATTGAGTTCTCCAAATTGCCCCATATAGTGTGTGTGTGTGTCTGTGTGAGTCTGTCTCTCAGCCCTGGGGATCCAGGTTCGAATCCCAATCTCCCACAGTCCAAAAACATGGCTCAAGGTTAATTGAATTCTCCAAATTGCCCCATATAGAGTGTGTTTGTGTAAGTGTGTGTGTGTCCAGCGATGGATTGGCGTCCTGTCCCCTGGGTGTATCTGGAGGAATAATTTGTTAGGTGGCTTAGTGATTAGCATGTTCTCCTCTCAGCGCTGGGGATTCCCGGTTCGAATCCCAATCTGGGTGGAGTTTCCATGTTCTCCCCGTGTCTGTGTGGGTTTCCTCCGGGTTCTCCGGGTTTCCTCCCACAGTCCAAAAACATGGATCAAGTCAATTGAATTCTCCAAGTTGCCCCATATAGAGTGTGTGTGTGAGTGAGTGTGTGTCCAGCGATAGATTGGTGTCCTGTCCTGGGTGTATCTGCCCAGCACCTGAAACGTTCTCCCCTGGATGGGCATGGGGAACCCCCCCCCCCGCGACCCTAGTAGAGGATAAAGTGGGAGATAATGGAATATATATATATATATATATATATATATATATATATATATATATATATATATATATTTACAGTTATAAAGTGTCAAAATGTGTAATTATTTCAAAACTAAAACTAAAGGGTCCAGTACAGATGGAGACCTAAGTGACCCTGTGCAAAATACAATAGACAGTTTTTAAATGTTGCTGTTTTATTTGTTGTGATTTGTAACTATCTAACTATACAGCATGTTCGCCTCTCAGCACTAGGGATTCCCGGTTCGAATCCCCACCTGGGTGGAGTTTCCATGTTCTCCCCGTGTCCGCGTGGGTTTCCTCCGGGCTCTCCGGTTTCTTCCCACAGTCCAAAAACATGGATCAAGTTAATTGAGTTCTCCAAATTGCCCCATATAGTGTGTCTGTGTGAGTGAGTGTGTGCCCAGCGATGGATTGGCGCCCTGTCCTGGGTCTATCTGCCCAGCGCCCGAGACGTTCTCCCCTGGATGGGCATGGGGAACCCCACCGCGACCCTAATAGAGGATAAAGCGGAAGATAATGAATGAATGAATGTAACTCTACATTACGCAGAGATCTGGAGCTGTGTATTAAAAACAATCACAGTCGTGTATTCAGTTCAGACCTGTGGGTTCATTCCATCCAAACCGTGTCTCCTGATGGAGGACTGGATCGACTGCAGTAATGGTGAGTACGGACCCAGCGCTGCACTGAGACACAAACAGGGCAGAGAGACTGAGCATGAAGGTCAGAAGTAACCTGAACAAAGTGTGCTTACAACATCCGCATTAATTGTTATTATTATTATGCTGTAAATACCCGTGTTGTGTGCAGCTATGTTATAAAAACATCAATAAAACATCCTTGAATCTGATTGGCTGAGCCGTTGGTCCAGCCGTGACTTCATTGACAATACCGCACACCTCTGAGCGCTTCACATTCGTATCAATGCCTGATATACAATACATTATTTGTAAATCATGGGCTTCACGGTGGCTTAGTGGTTAGCATGTTCTCCTCTCAGAGCTAGGGAGTCCTGGTTCGAATCCCCATCTGGGGGGAGTTTCCATGTTCTCCCCGTGTCCGCGTGGGTTACCTCCGGGTTCTCCGGTTTCCTCCCACAGTCCAAAAACATGGATTTAAGGTGAATTGAATTCTCCAAATTGCCCCATATAGAGTGTATCTGTGTGAGTGAGTGTGCCTAGTGATATATTGGTGTCCTGTCCTGGGTCTATCTGCCCAGCGCCCAAGACGTTCTCCCCTGGATGGGCATGGGGAACCCCCCCGCGACCCTAGTAGAGGATAAAGCGTAAGATAATGGATGGATGGATGGATTTACTAGTGCACACACACACACACACACACACACACACACACACACGAGCATGTAAGGATGTCAGTTTTTATATACTAATATGTTACCCCCACATACGCACTATTAAGGTGGTGAATGATACCCAGTACTGCAGTGATACTGATGTGGTGGTGTGTTAACCCAGATATGTGCATATATTTATATATGAGGCAGTTTCCATGTTTTCCCCGTGTCCACGTGGGTTTCCTCCGGATTCTCCGGTTTCCTACCACAGTCCAAAAACATGGATCAAGTCAATTGAATTCTCCAAATTGTCCCATATAGTGTGTGTCTGTGTGAGTGAGTGAGTGAGTGTGTGTCCAGTGATAGTTTGGCGCCCTGTCCTGGGTGTATCTGCCCAGCGCCCGAAACTTCCCCCCCCACAACCCTATTAGAGGATAAAGCGTAAGATAATGGATGGATGGATGAATCAAATCTTGATTTTTTTTATTATAGTGTGTTTGTAACCATATTATAAAGCGAGAAATCATTCGAGGTTGGCTGTTATTGTGAATAAATCACGGGAAAGAGTGTAACTTTCCAAAAGTACAACCCAAAGAAGCCATAAAGTGAGCCATGATACAGCACCCCTGGAGCAATGAAGGTTAAAGGTCATGCTCAAGGGCCCACACTGGCAACGTCTGAGAGGGGTCTGAACCCCCAAACGACGGAATGACTGCCCAAAACACTAAATACTAAGCAAACACGGCAACATTCGGATATCACGTGACCTAATAGTCCTTCTTAGGCATCACCAGATGATGAGGTCACGACCGTGTGTTAGTGCATTACACCGATGTTTGGGCTCACGCTAGGGTGACCATATTCCAATTCAACAGATGTGGAACAAAGACTATGTTTATATTTTATATATATATATATATATATATATATATATATATATATATAATATATAGTATATATATATATATATATATATAGAGGGCGGCGAGGTGGCTTAGTGGTTAGCATGTTCTCCTCTCAGCGCTAGGGATTCCTGGTTCGAATCCCAATCTGGGTGGAGTTTCCATGTTCTCCCCGTGTCCGTGTGGGTTTCCTCCGGGTTCTCCGGTTTCCTCCCACAGTCCAAAAACATGGATCAAGTCAATTGAGTTCTCCAAATTGCCCCATATAGAGTGTGTCTGTGTGAGTGAGTGTGTGCCCAGCAATAGATTGGCGTCCTGTTCTGGGTGTATCTGCCCAGCGCCCGAAACGTTCTCCCCTAGATGGCCATGGGGAACCCCCCCCCGCGATGGGTATGACTTTCCTGTATTTCTATAAACAGTATATGTAAATATAATGTATATATAACTGGTATATCTTATTTTAATGTACCTTTCTCTAACGTAAGAAAACATAGTAAGCATTGAACTTTCATACTATTTCACGGTGTTTCTCAAATTAAAACACGTTTCAATCTTGTTTGGGTTTTCGACTGGGAAACTCCTTTTGAGCAACACGTCATATATTCTTCCAGCTCTCATTATTTGCATAATTTGTGTTGGTGGCCGCGCCCTTTACATGCGTCCGCATTTCAAAACCGCAGTCTGACTTTCAATAACAATGCGGGACGACGTCTCAATTTGCGGGACGCCAAGTTTGTCTACGACACGACAGTCCTAGGCCTTATCACCAATGGCGATGAGAAGGCCTACAGAGACGAGATCTGCACTCTGGCACAGTGGAGCTCTGACAACCACCTCTGTCTCAATGTCAGCAAAACCAAGGAGATCATCGTGGACTACGGGAAGCAGCAGAAGGGGAGTCACGCTCCTCTCTACATTTCAAGTCAAGTCAAGTAATTTATTTCTATAGCGCTTTTTACATCAGCACATTGTCACAAAGCAGCTTTACAGAATGAAAAGCCTTTAAACCCCCAAAGAGCAAGCCGAAGCGACAGTGGCAAGAAAAAACTCCCTGTTATGTTGTTATTTAAGGAAGAAACCTTGGGAGGACCAAGACTCAGTGGGGGACTCATCCTCTTTGAGCGGCCAGGCAGCAACAACAATGTAGGACAGCTATGTACAGATATTAAACAAATAGAAAAACTAACAACTGGAAAACTATATGTGAGTCCATTAGTTACATCAATGGAACCGGAGTGGAAAGAGTCAGCAGTGTGAGGTTTCTTGGTGTCCACCTCACTGAAGACCTCACCTGGTCCCATCATATCAGCACTGCTGTGAAAACTGCACGTCAGCGCCTCTTCTTCCTGCGGAGGCTTAAGAAATTCGGTCTCCAACCCCTTATCCTCACCAACTTCAACAGGTGCACCATCGAGAGCATCCTCACAGACTGCATCACTGGTACGGTAGCTGCTCCACCTGTGACCACAAGGTCCTGAAGAGGGTGGTGAGGACAGCCGAGTCCATAATCGGGAATAAACTCCCTGCTCTTGTGGACATCTACCAGACCCGCAGCACAAGGAAGATTCGTAGGATCCAGCTGGACAGCAGTCGTCCAGCACATGGACTGTTCACCTTACTGCCATCAGGCAGAAGGTACCGAAGCTTCCCGGCCAAAACGACCCGGCTTATGAACAGTTTTTACCCGCAAGCCATCAGGCTACTAAACAAAATGAACAGTTAAAAACTCCACTTTACACCAGTCACTTTAAATTGTATATATATATATATATATATATATATATATATATATTTTTTTTTTTTTTTTTTTTTTTTTTTTTTTATGGCGCATGCATATGTAAATATTGTGTATTTCATTTTATATTCCATGTAGAGTTCACCTCAAGAATTTCTATGTGCACATGTACCAACATGGAGCACAAATGACAAATAAACTTGAAACTTGAAAAGTGACGAAATTGCGGGACTGTCCCGCACAAAGCGGAACATCTGGTCAACCTAGCTCACGCTGTGAATACGCTGTGTGTTTGGCGTAGTGATGGCTCAATGGTTACAGTGTCGAGCTATCAATCTGAAGGTTGGGGGTTCAAATCCCAGGTCCACTGATGTTACCAATGTGGCTCCCCGAGCAAGACCCTTAACCCTCATCGCTCCAGGGACGCCGCGGTCAACCCTGTGCTCGCTTTGTACATCGTTTCAGATAAAAGCATCTGCTAAATGACCAAATGTAAACGTATTTAAACAAAATTGATTCGTACCATGGAGCTGAGTTCTATTATCGGCTTAAAATCCCAACGCAAGGCTGTGTGTGCCGAGGGTACCTTTCGGCCTGGGGTGGTTGATGCTGATCGGGCAGATAAAAAGTGTCTATGATTTCATCGGTCAGATGATCCCGTTCCATCCGCGACGAGAGGTCAAAACAGTGTCCAAACTGAGAAGAGGACGCAAGCGGCATCTGTAGAGAACATCACAAGTAGAACATTGCAAATGACAGTGGAGAATGGTAGTGGCAGCATAATGCACTGGGGCTGTTCGAGGGAATGTTTGGGGGTCATGCTGATGTAGCATAAAATCTATAGCTGCTTTAACGGAATAAGGAGTCCGCATAGTTTCGTATCCACACTGTAGTACTGTTTATATACGCCCTGCCAAAAGATAACGGTTTGTTTGTTAATTACGTTAAATTTCTTACGTCCAACATTACTGCGTTTATAGAATACAAATTAAACGAATTTATATTTGAAAAAAAGCCTTTAAAAGTTACAATTTAAACATACAAAGACAATTTCATCGCAATTTTTGTTCGCAATATTGGTCCTCAATTAATTAAATTCCACATTTTAAATACTCCAGGTTACATTTGTGTATCGCCATCCCACCTCCGAACATCATTACTAATTTTAATGTTCATGTTACGAACGATGGTTACTATGGAAATGAGAATGCTGTGTGCGTCTGACACATGCCTCTCTCAGTGTTTTTTTTCCTATAATAAAAGACGAATACAAAATCAGATTAGCATTAGTCCTATTTTTTGATTAATTTTTTTCTTTACAAGCTATCTGCGACCCGACTAGAACGTGTACAACTTCTAGGTCGTGTCCCACATTTGAATCGCAACCCACCGGTTGAGAATCGCTGATTAAGCTGAAATATATCTTAAGTATTACAACTTGATGGTTGGGGTCGCATGTTCTCCACTCCACACATGTTCTCGGTTCGAATCCCAATCTGGATGGAGTTTCCATGTTCTCCCCGTGTCGACGTGGGATCCTCCGGGTTCTCCGGTTTCCTCCCACAGTCCAAAAACATGGATCAAGGTAAACTGAATTCTACAAATTGGCCCATATAGAGTGTGTCTGTGTGAGTGAGTGTGTGCCCAGTGATAGATTGGCGTCCTGTCCTGGGTGTATCTGCCCAGCGCCCGAGACTTCCCTTGGATGGGCATGGGGAACCCCACCGCGACACTGGTAGAGGATAAAGCGGAAGATAATGGATGGATGGATGGATGGATGGATGGATGGATGGTTGGGGTCAGAACACAGGGTGGGCCATACTACACCCCTGGGGCAATGAGACATGGTCTCAGGAGGTCTCAGGTGGAATTGAGAATTGAACCCCCAACCTTCACTCTAACCAATGAGCTATCATGCCGCTATGGAGGTAAATCCCACAGATTAGAGTAAAAACCAAAGGGGCACTTGATCGTTAACATCCACATATAATTACCTGGACTTTCGGAAGGTTTTGATATCGCCATGCGATCTTCATCCCGTCTGGCTGCTCTGCTCCGGCGGACGATGAGGGTTTACGTTCTGGCTCATCCGTTAAAATTGGAGCAGGAAGATCCTGAGATTCAAATAACAAACCAATAATAAACCAAATCAATATAAAGTGAAGGAATTAAGGAACAGGGTAGTGTTAAAAATGGATCTTAATAATGCAACTCAATTTAATTTTATTAATATAGCACTATATGGGGCAGCATAGTGATGTCACAACTTTGGTATACGACAAGCTTAAGAATAACAGAGTCAACAAGCAATATGCAGTAATAAGACACGTGTATACTAAAGCAATGAGGTCTATGAAGTAGGGGTGAGCTGCAATATTCGCTGATTCGACGATTCGATTCGGAGAACCGTAGTCGACTATGAACCTCATAGTCGAATGTACCATTTTGACCACATGGGGGCGCCCATGGCTGCTGCTAAGCATTAGTTTTTACATGAAATGTCTTTGTTTTCGTTATATATATAGCCTTTTGTCAAATAAAATCATCCTAATATCTAGAAAAAAAAAGAAAAAAGAAAAACAAAAAAAAAAAGGTTTTCTTTTGTTAGAAAAAGTAAATATAAATTAAATATAAAAAAGTAAAAAAGTAAAATATATTTTAAAAAATCTTTTTTAAAAACTACGCTTATAGCGCCATCTTGTGGTGAAATTTTAACTGATTCGACTATCAGTCGACTATAGGGAAATCTGACGAATCAGATTCGACTATGAAAATCTTTAGTTGAATACACCCCTACTATTAAGTGTCTTACCCGTGATTTATTCACAATAATAACACAACCTCATGTGTCGGATTGCTTTTATAAAACGCTTACAAACACACTATAATAAAAAAAACAAGGTTTCATTCATTAATGTGTTTATTAAAAGCGTAAACTTTTGAAGCAAAAAATTTTTGAAGCAAACGCTGATCGCTGAGTAACAGGTTTACGGCTTCTCAAACGATCCAATACTGCCATCTAGTGGCCAAATTACAGAACTCTGTTTACAAAAAATATCAGGAAAAATGCATTCTATATTGCGGTCTGAGCGCTCAGAGGTGTGTGTTATTGTCAATGATGTCACGGCTAGACAAACGGCTCAGCCAATTAGATTTAAGGACCGGAACGTCCCGTTTTATAAACATTATATATATATATGCCAAGTATGTTCCTGGAACGGGCGGCACGGTGGCTTAGTGGTTAGCACGTTCGCCTCTAGGGATTCCCGGGTCGAATCCCCATCTGGGTGGAGTTCTCCATGTTCTCCCCGTGTCTGCGTGGATTTCCTCCGGGTTCTCCGGTTTCCTCCCACAGTCCAAAAACATGGATCAAGTCAATTGAGTTCTCCAAATTGCCCCATATAGAGTGTGTCTGTGTGAGTGAGTGTGTGCCCAGCGATGGATTGGCGCCCTGTCCTGGGTCTATCTGCCCAGCGCCCGAGACGTTCTCCCCTGGATGGGCATGGGGAACCCCACCACGACCCTAATAGAGGATAAAGCGGGAGATAATTAATGAATGTTCTCGGAACTATTAAGTAAGATAGTATTCCTCGAGTTTCCTCTGGGTTTCCTAGGTTTCCTCCAACAGACCAAAAACATGGATTTAAGGTAAATTGAATGCTCTAAATTGCCCCCCACCCCCATACAGTGTGTGTATGACTGAGTGTGCCCAGCGATAGATTGGCACCCTGTCCTGGGTGTATCTGCCCAGCGCCCGAAACGTTCTCCCCTGGATGGGTATGGGGAACCCCCCACCCCCATGACCCCAGTATAGGATGGAGTGGAACATAATTAGACTCTGTTGTGGTCGATCCATGTGTGAAATGCATAGTATGCATACTACCAATGTACCCACTGCAGTATGTACCTGTATGATGTCATCAGGATGTTCTCGCGCAGAAGCGACGAAGAGTCTGTGTCCACTCATCACCCCTTCAGCCAGAAAATACCTCAGCAACACTCGAGAGTAACTATCACTCTCATCCTCCTCTGGACCACAGAAAACACAAAGTCAGCTAGATTTATTTACAGGTGTTTTAAAGGGGCATATTTTTTGTCTTAAACATCACTAAATTGCCCCCATCTAAATTGTCTCTATATAGTATGAGACTGTGTCATAATGTCTGGATCTGAATCATAAAATATTAAATGTCATTCTTCTTTCATTTATTCATTCATTCATTCATTATCTCCCGCTTTTACTCTATAAAAGGGGGTAGATACACCCAGGACAGGGCGCCAATTGGCTGGGCACACACACTCACTCACAAGACACACTCTATATGGGCAATTTGGAGAACGCAATTGACTTGATCCATGTTTTTGGACTGTGGGATGGAAACTCCACCCAGATGGGGATTCGAACCGGGAATCACTAGTGCTGAGAGGAGAACATGGATAACCACTAAGCCACCGTGCTGCCGTCATTCTTCTTTCATTCATTCATCTCCCGCTTTTTCCTCATTAGGGTCGCGGTGGGGTTTTAATGACCATCCAGGGGAGAACGTTTCGGGCGCTGGGCAGATAGCACCCCAGGACAGAGCGCCAATCCATGGCTGGGCACACACTCACTCACACAGACACACTCTAATGGGGCAATTCAACGCAATTGACTTGATCCATGTTTTTGGACTGTGGGAGGAAACCGGAGAACCCGGAGGAAACCCACGCGGACACGGGGAGAACATGGAAACTCCACCCAGATGGGGATTCGAACCGGGAATCCCTAATGCTGAGAGGAGAACGTGCTAACCACTATGCCACCGTGCCGCCTTCATTCTTCTTCTTATTTTTCTTTTTTTTAACAGTTAACAATATATGATATTATCTTAAATAAAGGCCACTAAAAGTCAAAACACTGAAAATCTCCTCTCTGTTAATCAGTGCTTCTCAAATAGTGGGGCGCGCCCCCCTGGGGGGGCACAGTGCGGTGCATGGGGGGGCACATAACAAGAAATCACAGAGCAAGTGATATTAAGTGTGCTGAACAAACCCTCAAGAGAGAACATGGAGAAATATTTAACAGAGACGAGGAGAGAAAGGCGGAGAGAGACGAAGATAATGAGAGCAACAAAAGTCAACCGAAAACTAAATGTCGAAGTGTATGTAGCGCTTAGTTTCACTGTAACTGTAACTTCACTGTAACTGTAACTTCACTGTAACTGTAACTTCACTGTAACTGTAACTTCACTGTAACTAAAGGTGGGAGACAAAGAAAGACCGGTGTGTCCTCTGTGTCTTTAAATGTTGGCAGCGGACAGCGTGAAGCCAAATAAATGAAGGCGTCACTTAAAGACATTCCACCCCGATCACGCTGATAACCGCTTGAGTTTTTAAATCGTAAACGTGACGAGTATAACCAGCAATCATCCCACTTTATGAAAACTACTTCAGAAAAGCTGTGCTGCAAAACGGACGCGTTGTAGACATCAGTTCTGACTTCCTCGAGAAAAAAAAAAAAAAACTGCAAATTGTTGTATTTATGTTTGTTTTGTAGGTTAAAGTGTTAATATATTCTGCTCCTGAGTTAATGTTGCTGATGAATTTGAATTTATTATTATTTATTGATTTTATTTCATTTCATTTTTCAGTATCAAATGCCAGTCGGTTCAAAAATGTTTCTGGTTTAAATAAGGATGTCATTCGTTTCTGTTACAAACTAAAAAACAAAGTTAATAGAATGATTCTGTTCTAAGTTGATCTATATTTCTTTCCTTTTTGTTTTCTTTATTGTTAATAAGGAGACATTGTTATAAAAGAGGGGTACTTAGAACAAATTTATAGACAAATCATACTACAGTGGGTGTGTAAAAATACTTTTTCATCCCATTTTGTCATGTACGGGGGGGGGGGGCAAAATGTTTTCTTCTTCCTAGGGGGGGCAACAGAAAATAATTGAGAATCACTGTTATAAATACAAGTGTGAGTGTAGGGGTGTATTCAACAAAGGATTTTCATAGTCGAATCTGATTCGTCAGATTTTCCCTATAGTCGACTGATAGTCGAATCAGTTAAAACTTCACCACAAGATGGCGCTATAAGCGTGGCTTTTAAAAAAAGATTTTTTTTTAATATTTTACTTGTTTTTCTAGAGCACCGTAAATGGGATCCCCATTCTGGACTTTTTTCCACTTAAAAAAAAAAAAACTAAAAATTAGGATGATTTTATTTGACAAAAGGCTATATATATAACGAAAACAAAGACATTTCATGTAAAAACTAATGCTTAGCAGCAGCCATGGGCGCCCCCATGTGGTCAAAATGGTACATTCGACTATGAGGTTCATAGTCGACTACGGTTCTCTGAATCGAATCGTCGAATCAGCGAATATTGCCGCTCACCCCTATGTGAGTGAATTAAAAAGTTAAAGATTTCCAGGTTTGAATCCCGATCTGGGTGGAGTTTCCATGTTTCATAAGTATGTAGCAATTACAATATCTTTGACGTTGTGAAAAAATGTTTGTGTGAGACTTTGTATGTCTCGGTGAAATATCTTACCAATGAGTAACAGACTCCCGACCGTCAGGCCGCCTCCTAAAACAAACAAACAAAAGTCATCATAGTTGGAATTTTGTTTATACTTGTAACTGTGTGTGTGTGTGTGTGAGTGCGTGTATGTTCTCCCCGTGTCCACGTGAGCTTCCTCCGGGTTCTCCGGTTTCCTCCCACAGTCCAAAAACACGAATTTGAGGTAAATCGTATGCTCTAAATTGCCCCATAGTGTGTGTCTGTGTGAGTGAGTGTGTGCCCAGCGATGGATTATCGCCCTATCCTGGGTGTATCTGCCCAGCACCCGAAACGTTCTCCCCTGGATGGGTATGGGGAACCCCCCCCCACCACCACCACCCACCAACTGTGTCTTTGAGTTTGATTATTGTCATGATTAGTAATTAGGCGGCATGGGGGCTTAGTGGTTGGCATGTTCTCCTCTCAGCACTAGGGATTCCCGGTTCGAATCCCAATCTGGGTGGAGTTTCCATGTCCTTCCCGTGTCCGCGTGAGCTTCCTCCGGGTTCTCCGGTTTCCTCCCACAGTCCAAAAACACGAATTTGAGGTAAATCGAATGCTCTAAATTGCCCCATAGTGTGTGTCTGTGTGAGTGAGTGTGTGCCCAGCGATGGATTATCGCCCTATCCTGGGTGTATCTGCCCAGCACCCGAAACGTTCTCCCCTGGATGGGCATGGGGAACCCCCCCTTTACCACACACCAACTGTGTCTTTGAGTTTGATCATTATCATGATTATTAATGAGGGCGGCACAGTGGCTAACTGGTTAGCATGTTCTCCTCTCAGCGCTAGGGATTCCCGGTTCGAATCCCCATCTGGGTGGAGTTTCCATGTTCTCCCCGTTTCCGCGTGGGTTTCCTCCGGGTTCTCCGGTTTCCTCCCACAGTCCAAAAACATGGATCAAGTCAATTGAATTCTCCAAATTGCCCCATAGAGAGTGTGTCTGTGTGAGTGAGTGTGTGCCCAGCGATGGATTGGCGCCCTGTCCTGGGTGTATCTGCCCAGCGCCCGAGACGTTCTCCCCTGGATGGGCATGGAGAACCCCCCGCGACCCTAATAGAGGATAAAGCGGAAGATAATGAATGAATATTAATACCAAAGTTGACCATGGTGCATTAGCCTTTAATCAAAACTAAAATACAGACAGGCAGCACGGTGGCTTAGTGATTAGCATGTTCTCCTCTCAGCGCTAGGGATTCCCGGTTCGAATCCCCATCTGGGTGGAGTTTCCATGTTCTCCCCGTTTCCGCGTGGGTTTCCTCCGGGTTCTCCGGTTTCCTCCCACAGTCCAAAAACATGGATCAAGTCAATTGAATTCTCCAAATTGCCCCATATAGAGTGTGTGTGAGTGAGTGTGTGCCCAGCGATAGATTGGCGCCCTGTCCTGGGTCTATCTGCCCAGCGCCCGAGACGTTCTCCCCTGGATGGGCATGGGGAACCCCACCGCGACCCTAATAGAGGATAAAGCGGGAGATAATGAATGAATGAATGAATTGTTACCCAGCAGAGCGTTGAGTGATGAGACACCGGTTGAAAGAACCAGCTGCCCGGTTTGAACCGAGGCTTTTGTTCCGCGGATCTGAACCAGCTTACTGCGCCTTTTGCTCTGAAAACTCGTATTAACCGCATTATTCCCGCGACTAATGTCCGTATCTTTGGTATTTATTTGATTAATCCCTTGAGAAACCTCGTTCATTTCTTTACTGACGTCGAATGTCGCTTTATTGTTTGTATTCAACACGCTGTCAGCGGGCGCCGCCATGCTGCCTGAGGAAAACACATGACGTCATCAACGGGCCACCAATCACCGCGCTGGCTCGAAAAACTTCGGGGTCTAGTTCAAATTTATTTTATTGATTTTTTTTTTCACCCCGTTACAAACTAGAAGTACAGTTAACGTATTTTCAACGTTTTATTAAGGTTTGACATTTATTACTATTCATTAAATGCTCTAAATTAGGGGCGGCACGGTGGCTTAGTGGTTGGCATGTTCTCCTCTCAGCACTAGGGATTCCCGGTTCGAATCCTCATCTGGGTGGAGTTTCCATGTTCTCCCCGTGTCCGTGTGGGTTTCCTCCGGGTTCTCCGGTTTCCTGCCACAGTCCAAAAACATGGATCAAGTCAATTGAGTTCTCCAAATTGCCCCATATAGAGTGTGTCTGTGTGAGTGAGTGTGTGCCCAGCGATGGATTGGTGTCCTGTACTGAGTGTATCTGCCCAGCGCCCGAAACGTTCTCCCCTGGATGGGCATGGAGAACCCCACCGTGACCCTAATAGAGGATAAAGAGTAATATAATGGATGGATGGATGCTGCTGCCTGAGGAAAACATATGACGTCATCAACGGGCCACGTTATTTAAAGGTTTTTTTTAAGGTTTAACATTTCCATCCATCCATTATCTTCCGCTTTATCCTCTATTAGGGTCGCGTGGGGGTTCCCCATGCCCATCCAGGGGAGAACGTTTCGGGCGCTGGGCAGATACACCCAGGACAGGGCGCCAATCTATCACTGGACACACACTCACACACACAGACACACTCTATATGGGGCAATTTGGAGAACTCACTTGACTTGATCCATGTTTTTGGACTGTGGGAGGAAACTTGAGAACCCGGAGGAAACCCACGCAGACACGGCAAGAACATGGAAACTCGACCCAGATTGGGATTCAAACCGGGATTCCCTAGCGCTGAGAGGAGAACATGCTAACCACTAAGCCACCGTGCCGCTCAGGTTTGACATTTATTAATATAATTTATTGATTTATTTTTACGGTTCGATTCCCCATCTGGGTGGAGTTTCCATGTTCTCCCCGTGTCTGCATGGGTTTCCTCCGGGTTCTCCGGTTTCCTCCCACAGTCCAAAGACATGGATCAAGTCAATTGAGTTCTCCAAATTGCTCCATATAGAGTGTGTCTGTGTGAGTGAGTGTGTGCCAAGCGATGGATTGGCGCCCTGTCCTGGGTCTATCTGCCCAGCGCCCGAGACGTTCTCCCCTGGATGGGCATGGGGAACCCCACCGCGACCCTAATAGAGTATAAAGCGGGAGATAATGAATGAATGAATGAATGAATGAATAATTAAATGCTCTAAATCGCCCCATATCGTGTGTGTTTGTGTGTGGGTCCGTGTGAGTGAGTGTGCTCCCACCAATAATATCCGTATCTTTGGTATTTATTTGATTAATCCCTTGAGAAACCTCGTTTATTGCTTTACTGACGTCAAATGTCCCTTTATTATTTTTATGGGACACGCTGTCAGCGGGCGCCGCCATGCTGCCGGAGGTAAACAAATGACGTCATCAACGGGCCACCAATCACAGCGCTGGCTCGAAGAACTTCGGGTCTAGTTGAAATATTTCACCCCGTATCACAAACTAGAAGTACAGTTAACGTGATTTACACGTTTGACATAGAATGTTTACGTATTTTTACAAAATAATAATATTTTATAGCATTTTTATAGTTTACAAAACCTAATGAAATATTGTTCATTAGCGCGGAATCAGAGGCCAACGTTCTGCGCATGCGCAGACTTGCTCCGTCGGTCATAGCACGAGACGGCGCTTAGCGCCAGAATTCTGCTTTTCAGAACAAAGTAAGAGTTTTATTTTTAAATGTAGCAATTCTAATAATTAGTGCCGTTTACTACATGTTTATACATTTATATATTGTTGTTTTTAAAAAAATATAGCCCATGTACATTGTTCGCTGTCATTCCCGTGTTTATGCTAATTTCTGTCTATTTAACTGCTTTATTTAAAATAGTGCTTCATTATGTGTGTATTTTTTGCGTTAATGTCACATAGTTTTGTTTATTTACATGTTTGGAGCTATTACAGTCAGTTCGAATGTGTTTTTGTAGATCTGTACACATATTGTGTATAGCGTTGGTTAAAAGTTTAGCCACGCCCCCTTCTTGCTGCCCTCACTGTAAAGATGGACTTTGTAGTTCTATAATGGCATTCTGTAGTCCATCTGTTTGGGTTCTACAGTACATACTGTGTACTCTGTTCTAATGCTCAGAACCCCAGTAGTAGCACCACAGAGCAGGGATTATTGGGTCTTATCCCAGCAGTGTCACTGAGGTGTTTAAATGAAACTCCAGCAGCACTGCTGCACTAGAACCCCCTCACTGCATCAGTGTCACTGCAGAACTGACTATAAACAATCCACCACCCAAATTCTACCTGTTCTGTGTTGGAGAACCAACAGGGGACTAACAAACACACAGAACACAGATGGACTACAGTCTGCAATTGTAGAACTACAAAGTCCATCTATATGGGAAGTGGAGAAATACAGTAGCAGTCAGAAGTTTGGCCACGCCCCCTTTTGGCTCCACTTGTTCTCCATGTTCTCAGTTCCACTTCCATTTACTTTGTAGTTCTGCAATGACATTCTGTAGTCCATCTGTTTGTGTTCTACAGTACATACTGTGTACTCTGTTCTAATGCTCAGAACCCCAATAGTAGAACCACAGAGCAGGGATTATTGGGTCCTATCCTGGCAGTGTCACTGAGGTGTTTAAATGAACCTCCAGCAGCACTGCTGCACTAGAACCCCCTCACTGCATCAGTGTCACTGCAGAACTGACTATAAACAATCCACCACCCAAATTCTACCTGTTCTGTGATGGAGAACCAACAGGGGACGAACAAACACACAGAACACAGATGGACTACAGTCTGGAATTGTAGAACTACAAAGTCCATCTATATGGTAAGTGGAGAAATACAGTAGCAGTCAGAAGTTTGGCCACGCCCCTTTTTTGTGTTCTACAGTACATACTGTGTACTCGGTTCTAACGTTCAGAACCCCAGTAGTAGCACCACAGAGCAGGGATTATTGGGTCCTATCCCAGCAGTGTCGCTGAGGTGGAGAAATGAAACTCCAGCAGCACTGCTGCACTAGAACCCCCTCACTGCATCAGTGTCACTGCAGAACTGACTATAAACAATCCACCACCCAAATTCGACCTGTTCTGTGATGGAGAACCAACGGGGACTAACAAACACACAGAACACTGATGGCCTACAGTCTGGAATTGTAGAACTACAAAGTCCATCTATATGGTAAGTGGAGGAAATGGATAATGGAGACAAGGATGTGTCCAAACTTTTGACTGGTACTGTATATGTGTGAATGTGTAAGTGTGCAGTCTTTCTTGTATTTAAGGGGATTGTTGTTGCTAAATTTTTCATAAAGTTTATGTTTTAAAAATTAACAAATTTTTTTTTTGCGTTATAAAATTATTTTTTTCATTTTTTCATTCATTATCTCCCGCTTTATCCTCTATTAGGGTCGCGTTGGGGTTCCCCATGCCCATCCAGGGGAGAACATTTCGGGCGCTGGGCAGATACACCCAGGACAGGGTGCCAATCCATCGCTGGACACACACTCACTCACTCACACACTCACTATGGGGCAATTTGGAGAACTCAATTGACTTGATCCATGTTTTTGGACTGTGGCAGGAAACCGGAGAACCCGGAGGAAACCCACGCGGACACGGGGAGAACGTGGAAACTCCACCCAGATGGGGATTCGAACCAGGAATACCTATCGCTGAGAGGAGAACATGCCAACCACTAAGCCACCATAGCACCCCCTGTATGTTCAATCATTCATTCATTATCTCCCGCTTTATCCTCTATTAGGGTCGCGGTGGGGTTCCCCATTCCCATCCAGGGGAGAACGTCTCGGGCGCTGGGCAGATACACCCAGGACAGGACACCAATCTATCGCTGGGCACACACTCACACAGACACACTCCATATGGGGCAATTTGGAGAATTCAATTGACTTGATCCATGTTTTTGGACTGTGGGAGGAAACCGGAGAACCCGGAGGAAACCCACGCGGACACGGGGAGAACGTGGAAACTCCACCCAGATGGGGATTCGAACCAGGAATACCTATCGCTGAGAGGAGAACATGCCAACCACTAAGCCACCATAGCACCCCCTGTATGTTCAATCATTTATTCATTATCTCCCACTTTATCCTCTATTAGGGTCGCGGTGGGGTTCCCCATGCCCATCCAGGGGAGAACGTCTCGGGCGCTGGGCAGATAGACCCAGGACAGGCCGCCAATCTATCGCTGGGCACACACTCACTCACACAGACACACTCTATATGGGGCAATTTGGTGAATTCAATTGACTTGATCCATGTTTTTGGGCTGTGGGAGGAAACCGGAGAACCCGGAGGAAACCACGCAGACACGGGGAGAACATGGAAACTCCACCCAGATGGGGATTCGAACCGGGAATCACTAGCGCTGAGAGGAGAACGTGCTGACCACTAAGCCACCGTGCCGCCCTAAAAAATGTTTATAAATAATGTGTGTGTGTTTGTGTGTGTGTGTGTGTGTGTGTGTGTGTGTGTGTGTGTGTGTGTGTCTGTGTGTGTGTGTGGGTGGGTGGGATGTGTTTTCAAGCAGGTTGATGATGCGCTGGGGGCTCGGTAAGGTGCTGGGGGTTTTGGGTTACACTCTTCAGTATGGCTGCATTGCTCATTGTACATTTGAGTACATTGGGGAGTTTGTTGTGGTGAGTTAAAGACCAAATACTTCATTACCCATCATGCACTGTGGTTGATAAAACATATAGTATTTTCAAACATTTTAAAACAACGGTCTATTTTCTTTATTTGCTGCACAGATGGACTTTGTAGTTTTACAGTCCATCCTGTAGTCCATCTGTTACCCACTGTTGGTTCTTTGTTCTCTATTGGTCAGGACCCTCACAGAACAGGTAGAATTTGGGTGGTGGATTGTTTATAGTCAGTTCTGCAGTGACACTGATGCAGTGAGGGGGTTCTAGTGCAGCAGTGCTGCTGGAGGTTCATTTAAACACCTCAGTGACACTGCCGGGATAGGACCAAATAATCCCTGCTCTGTGGTGCTACTATTGGGGTTCTGACCATTAGAACAGAGTACACAGTATGTACTGTAGAACACAAACAGATGGACTACAGAATGTCATTATAGAACTACAAAGTCCATCTTTACAGTAAGTGGAACTGAGAACATGGAGCAAAAAATATTTGGGTCCAAACTTGCCCTGTACTGTATATTCATCCATCCATTATCTTCTGCTTTATCCTCTATTAGGGTCGCGGTGGGGTTCCCCATGCCCATCCAGGGGAGAACGTTTCGGGCGCTGGGCAGATAGACCCAGGACAGGACACCAATCTATCGAACCGGGAATCCCTAGCACTGAGAGGAGAACATGCCAACCAGTAAGCCACCGTGCCGCCGTTGTATATAAATTAGAACCTAATTTGAAGTTGTAGTGTAAAAGGGCGGGCGGCATGGTGGCTTGGTGGTTAGCATGTTCTCCTCTCAGCACTAGGGATTCCCGGTTCGAATCCCAATCTGGGTGGAGATTCCACGTTCTCCCCGTGTCCGCGTGGGTTTCCTCCGGGTTCTCCGGTTTCCTCCCACAGTCCAAAAACATGGATCAAGGTCAATTGAGTTCTCCAAATTGCCCCATATAGAGTGTGTCTGTGTGAGTGAGTGTGTGCCCAGCGATGGATTGGCGCCCTGTCCTGGGTGTATCTGCCCAGCGCCCGAGACGTTCTCCCCTGGATGGGTATGGAGAACCCCCCCGCGACCCTAATAGAGGATAAAGCGGGAGATAATGGATGGGTGTTATAGGGCATTTGTCCCCCAGATCTGTTCTGTTGAACTAAAGTTCTGTATGACGATATCCATCCAAACCAAACACTTAAAACGTTTATAATTCATGTGCAGTGTTCCGAATAAACCCCCAGAACTATAGTGAGGTTTAATATAGCAGAATGTGGAACCCCACCCAGTTTAATTCACTTTTATCAAAGATTATATATCCTTTCTGTACAGTGTTCCGGACCGTCCATGGAACCGACCATTAGCAGTAACGATGTGATTTTCTCCGAGCGAATCAGCCGCCACTTATTTCGAATAAGCAGGTAAGTCTAATAGGGGTGAGCTGCAATATTCGACGATTCGATTCGGAGAACCGTAGTCGACTATGAACCTCATAGTCGAATACCATTTTGACCACATGGGGGCGCCCATGGCTGCTGCTAAGCATTAGTTTTTACATGAAATGTCTTTGTTTTCGTTATATATATATATATAGCCTTTTGTCAAATAAAATAAAATAATTCTAATTTTGTGGCGGCACGGTGGCTTAGTGGTTAGCACGTTCGCCTCTCAGCGCTAGGGATTCCCGGTTCGAATCCCCATCTGGGTGGAGTTTCCATGTTCTCCCCGTGTCCGTGTGGGTTTCCTCCGGGTTCTCCGGTTTCCTCCCACAGTCCAAAAACATGGATCAAGTGAATTGGATTCTCTAAATTGCCCCATATAGAGTGTGTTTGAGTGTGTGAGTGTGTACCCAGCGATGGATTGGCGCCCTGTCCTGGGTCTATCTGCCCAGCGCCCGAGACGTTCTCCCCTGGATGGGCATGGGGAACCCCACCGCGACCCTAATAGAGGATAAAGCGGGAGATAATGAATGAATGAATAATTCAAATTTTTAGGTTTTTAGGTTTTTTTTTAGGTTTTTGCTTTGAAGTGGAAAAAAGTCCAGAACGGGGATCCCATTTACGGTGCTCTAGAAAAACAAGTAAAATATGAAAAAAAAAATTTTTTTTCAACCACGCTTATAGCGCCATCTTGTGGTGAAATTTGAACTGATTCGACAATCAGTCGACTATAGAGAAAATCGGACGAATCAGATTCGACTATGAAGATCCTTAGTTGAATACACCCCTAAAGTCTAAACATCCTAACCTGCTGTCTTTCCAACATGGACTTGGATTCCATACTAACCCTCGTATCACGGTCTTCCTTTTTTCTAGAGGAGACATCGTCATTGCTAAAAGCCCATCCTCTCCGGACATTAACGTTTGTAAGCGGGTGATGGGGCTGGAGGGCGATAAGGTTTGCACCAGTGCTCCATCAGATACCTTTCAAACTCATACCTTTGTAAGTACTATAGTCATCATACACACTGTTCTCCTATAATAAGAAAAATATTATGTGAATAAATGCAGGGCGGCATGGTGGCTTAGTAGTTAGCATGTTCTCCTCTCAGCGCTAGGGATTCCCGGTTCGAATCCTCATCTGGGTGGAGTTTCCATGTTCTCCCTGTGTCTGCGTGGGTTTCCTCCGGGTTCTCCGGTTTCCTCCCACAGTCCAAAAACATGGATCAAGTCAATTGAATTCTCCAAATTGCCCCATATAGAGTGTGTCTGTGTGAGTGTGTGTGTGGCCAGCGATGGATTGGCGCCCTGTCCTGGGTGTATCTGCCCAGCGCCCGAGATGTTCTCCCCTGGATGGGCATGGGGAACCCCACCACGACCCTAATAGAGGATAAAGCGGGAGATAATGAATGAATTAATTATGTGAATAAATGCAGGGCGGCACGGTGGTTTAGTGGTTAGCACGTTCTCCTCTCAGCTCTAGGGATTCCCGGTTCGAATCAAGAGATTCCATGTTCTCACCGTGTCCGCGTGGGTTTCCTCCAGGTTCTCCGGTTATCTCCCACAAAACATCCATCCATCCATTATCTTCCGCTTTATCCTCTATTAGGGTCGTGGGGTGGGGGGGGCGGGTTCCCCATGCCCATCCGGAGGAGAACGTTTCAGGTGCTGGGCAGATAGACCCAGGATAGGACGCCAATCTATCGCTGGACACACACTCACTCACACAGACACACTCTATATGGGGCAATTTGGAGAACCCAATTGACTTGATCCATGTTTTTGGACTGTGGGAGGAAACCGGAGAACCCTATGGATACCCATGCTGACACTCTACTGGGGGGTGGGGGGGTTCTCCATGCCCATCCAGGGGAAAATATTTTGTTCACCGGGCAGATACACCCAGGACAGGGCAACCATCTATCGCTGGGCACACTCACTCCTACAACACACATTCTATGGCGCAATTTAAATTAAACTTAAATCCATGCTTTTGAAATGTGTGTGTGGGGGGGGGGACCCACGCAAACATGGGGAGAACATGGAAACTCCACCCAGATTGGGATTCGATCTGGGAATCCCTAGCGCTGAGAGACGAACGTGCTAACCACTAAGCCACCGTGCCGCCCCCCACAAAACATATATTTATATATTTAGCACGTTTGCCTCTCAGCGCTGGGGATTCCCGGTTCGAATCCCCATCTGGGTGGAGTTTCCATGTTTTCCCCGTGTCCGCGTGGGTTTCCTCCGGGTTCTCCGGTTTTCTCCCACAGTCCAAAAACATGGATCAAGTCAATTGAATTCTCCAAATTGCCCCATATAGAGTGTGTCTGTGTGAGTGAGTGTGTGCCCAGTGAAAGATTGGCTCCCTGTCCTGGGTGTATCTGCCCAGCGCCCGAGACGTTCTCCCCTGGATGGGCATGGGGAACCCCACCGCGACCGTAATAGAGGATAAAGTGGAAGATAATGGATGGATGGAATAAATGCTATGCTCATTATCCATTGCTATATTTTATCCATGAGACATGAGATGATTTGGCTTTGGAGCAAAAGGTTATCCCGTTCTCATTCACTGTGCCAAACAAAAAGCCTTTCAGACAAACACAGGAGTCATTCAAATGGTTGTTCTAATCCTGAGTAATTATCAGAGGATATTGCATTACATATCAAAGTTAAAAGATCTCGTTGGAGAGGCCCAGCTTGCTCCGATTTGCAGTACTAGGGGTTGAACAGTCAGGAGTAAAGCTTAAAAACAATACTGAATTCTGTTTTTTTGTCTATTCCTCTGTATAAAACAGCTTCAGTGCTCTGTATGCTAAAAAGAAATGCATACATTTGGTAATTATAGAATGTTATACAATGCATTTATTGTCCCAGTAAAGCAATAAATTCTAGTCTAATAAAGTCTAATGCATTTACATTTGGCGGCACGGTGGCTTAGTGGTTAGCACGTTCTCCTCTCAGCACTAGGGATTCCCGGTTCTGTGTGAGTGAGTGTCTGCCCAGCGATGGATTGGCACCCTGTCCTGGGTCTATCTGCCCAGCGCCCGAGACGTTCTCCCCTGGATGGGCATGGGGAACCCCACCACGACCCTAATAGAGGATAAAGCGGGAGATAATGAATGTATAAATTATGTGAATAAATGCAGGGCGGCATGGTGGCTTAGTAGTTAGCATGTTCTCCTCTCAGCGCTAGGGATTCCCGGTTCTCCCCTGGATGGGCATGTGGAACCCCCCCCCCCCCCGTCCCTACTAGAGGATAAAGTGGAAGATAATGAATGAATATAATGATATGGTATATGAATATAATAATATGATAATGAATATATTCATTCATTCATTATCTCCCGCTTTATCCTCTATTAGGGTCGCGGTGGGGTTCCCCATGCCCATCCAGGGGAGAACGTTTCGGGCGCTGGGCAGATACACCCAGGACAGGGCGCCAATCCATCGCTGGGTACACACTCACACACTCAAACACACTCTATATGGGGCAATTTAGAGAACTCAATTAACTTGATCCATGTTTTTGGACTGTGGGAGGAAACCGGAGAATCCGGAGGAAACCCACACGGACACGGGGAGAACATGGAAACTCCACCCAGATGGAGATTCGAACCGGGAATCCCTAGCGCTGAGAGGCGAACGTGCTAACCACTAAGCCACCGTGCCGCCCCGAATCAGATTCGACTATGAAAATCTTTAGTTGAATACAGCCCTAATGCTAAAAATTGCATACATTTGGTAATTACAGAATTTAACGCAATGCATTTATTGTCCCAGTAAAGCAATAAATAAGTCTAATACATTTACATTTGCCGGCACGGTGGCTTAGTGGTTAGCACGTTCTCCTCTCAGCGCTAGGGATTCCCGGTTCGAATCCCCATCTGGATGGAGTTTCCATGTTCTCCCCGTGTCTGCGTGGGTTCCCCCCCCCCACACACACATTTCAAAAACATGGATTTAAGTTTAATTTAAATTGCCCCATAGAATGTGTGTTGTATGAGTGAGTGTGCCCAGCGATAGATGGGTGCCCTGTCCTGGGTGTATCTGCCCGGTGAACAAAATATTTTCCCCTGCATGGTCATGGAGGAACCCCCCCCCCCAGTCCCTAGTAGAGTGTCAGCATGGGTTTCTTCAGGGTTCTCCGGTTTCCTCCCAGAGTCCAAAAACATGGATTCAAGATCAATTGAATGCTCCAAATTGCCCCATATAGAGTGTGTTTGTGTGAGTGAGTGTGTGCCCAGTGATGGATTGGCGTCCTGTCCTGGGTGTATCTGCCCAGCGCCCGAGACGTTCTCCCCTGGATGGGCATGGGGAACCCCACCGCGACCCTAATAGAGGATAAAGCGGGAGATAATAAATGAATGAACATTTACATTTTACATTTGATCATTTGGCAGATGCTTTTATCCCCCTTCATGATAAGTTTAGCTGTTTAATAAGCATAAGAAGTGTTTTTTAATTAAGACAAGACGTTTAAAAAAAAAAAAAAAACCTTGTGTGTCTTAATGGTTTTACAAAACAATTACATTAAATTACATTACATTTGGTCATTTATTGGACGCTTTTATCCAAAGCGACTTACAAGGTGAGCACAGGGTTAATCACAACATCCCTGGAGCAGTGAGGGTTAAGGGTCTTGCTCAAGGACCCACATTGGTAACTTCAGTGGACCTGGGATTTGAACCCCCAACCTTCAGATTGATAGCCCAACACCCTGAGCATTGAGCTACCACACCCTTATAAGCTTGGAATCCAGTACCAGTCCAGACTGTCCCACTCCACAGTCACACATCCCCTCATTTGCTCTGTATCTGCTTTGTGTGTGTGTGTGTGTGTGTGTGTGGGTGTGTGTGTGTGTGTGTGTAGGTACCAATGGGTCATGTGTGGTTAGAAGGTGATAATCTCCACAACTCTACAGACTCGAGGAGTTATGGCGCCGTGCCGTATGCTCTGATAAGAAGCCGGGCCTTTTTAAAGGTAAAGTCCGAAGGCGTGACACCAAGGAACAGGCTGGTTCCCCAAACACAAAACCTCTGATACACAGAGATACTAAGCTTTATATATAACGGTTAGTTCCAGTCCTTAAATCTGATTGGCTGAGGCGTTTGTCCAGCCGTGACGTTATTGGTTTTCATCTTTTTTTTTTTTTTTATTAGATTATAAGGTGATACAACAATATTAAAATGATAATTATATATATATATATATTATATATATATATATATTATATAGGGCGGCACGGTGGCTTAGTGGTTAGCACGTTCGCCTCTCAGCGCTAGGATTCCGGTTCGATCCCCCTCTGGGTGGAATTTCCATGTTCTCCCCGTGTCTGCGTGGGTTTCCTCCGGGTTCTCCCGTTTCCTCCCACAGTCCAAAAAAATGGATCAAGTCAATTGAATTCTCCACATTGCCCCATAATAGAGTGTGTCTGTGGTGAGTGAAAAGTGATAGAAAAGTTGATTAGGCGCCCTGTCCTGGGTCTATCAAAAAAAAGTACAGCCTTTTGCCCGAGAAAAAATTCTCCCTTTTTAAAAAACTGGATTATAAGGCCAATCTTGGGTGAACTGATTCGCACTATCAGTCGGCGACTATAGGGAAATAGTCTGACGAATCAGATCGAGAAAATCTGTGGTTGGAATTTACACCCCTAATTATTACACATTTTGACACTTTATAACTGTAAATGTAAATATATTTTATAAATTCATTCCCTCTATTAAAATATGGTTTATTTTATTGT
Source organism: Corydoras sp. C115 (assembly GCA_019802505.1). Taxonomy (NCBI): domain Eukaryota; kingdom Metazoa; phylum Chordata; class Actinopteri; order Siluriformes; family Callichthyidae; genus Corydoras; species Corydoras sp. C115. Next base: position 82,587 of record JAFMOC010000406.1, on the reverse strand, counting down.
ACTGTTACTGCTACTGGCTGCCAAATCTATCTAGTTTTTATTTGTATCTGTATCAATAAATTGAAGCATGGTTCATGGTTACAAATATGACACAGGTACATATTGCTGTTGTCTTGTATTAAATTACAGCCTAATACTCCAGGAATTATTTCTCCTTTTAAATAAAAGCATTTTTGTGCTTTATAACCTTCCACCATATTAATATCATGTTGTTTATTACAGCTGTGGCCTCCTCACAGATTCGGTGCACTGAACGACAGTCCCAACCACGGACGCATCACACGTACAGAATGACCGAGGACACGTCCAACTGCATGTCATGACATGTTTATAGATTATTTATATTTGCTGTTTTGTAATAAATCACAGTTTTACATGAGTTTGCGTGTGTGTGTGTGTGTGTGTTCTGGTGTTAATCAGGTTAGAAATCACTGTGTGTTTGCATTAATTGTTATTATAATATCACTATAATCTATAAAATTCCTAAAAATAATAATTCTGGGCTTTCCCGGTTCGAACCCCAATCTGTTTGAGTTTGGGTTTCCTCCGGGTTCTCCGGTTTCCTCCCACAGTCTGAAAACATGGCTCAAGGTCAATTAAATTCTCCAAATTGCTCCATATAGAGTGTGTCTGTGTGAGGGAGTGTGTGTTCAGTGATGGATTGGCGCCCTGTCCTATGTGTATCTGCCCAGCTGCCCAAAACGTTCTCCCCTGGATGGGCATAGAGAACCCAGTGTACCTAGTAGAGGATAAAGCAGAAGGTAATGGATGGATTCATAATAATTCTGACGTTTAGTTTCATAACCTTCTATAGCAGCACAAGTCCGTTGGGCTAATGTTCATGACCCCCCCCCCTCCCATCATGCTTTGGATTGCTCACCCATCATGGGTATGGGGTGTGGTAGCTCAGTGGTTAGTGCATGGAGCTATCAATCTGCAGGTTGTGGGTTCAAATCCCAAGTCTGCAACCAGAAAAGTTGGGAAACTGAGATAAGAGATACGCTTATAAAGGCGGCTGCTAAATCACCAGGTGAAATCCATCCATTATCTTCCACTTTATCTTATATTAGGGTCGTGGGGGGGGGGTTCCCCCATGCCCCATCCAGGGGAGAACGTTTTGGGCCCAGGACAGGACGCCAATCTATCGCTGGGCACTCACTCACTCACACAGACACACTCTATATGGGGCAATTTGGAGAACTCAATAGACTTGATCCATGTTTTTGGACTGTGGGAGGAAACCGGAGGAACCCTTAGGAAACCCACACGGACACGGGGAGAACATGGAAACTCCACCCAGATTGGGATTCGAACCGGGAACCCCTAGCGCTGAGAGGAGAACATGCTAAACACTAAGCCACCGTACTGCCCAGGTGAAATACAATAAATTACATTTTATTATTATTACCAATAAAATCATCAACTGGTAATGTGATTAATAACCACCACACCATGATAACTAAATAAAAATTTGTGTAATAACTACAAGTACAGTGGCTTAGTGGTTTAGCATGTTCTCCTCTCAGTGCTAGGGATTCCCGGTTCGAATCCCCATCTGGGTGGAGTTTCCATGTTCTCCCCGTGTCCGCGTGGGTTTCCTCCGGGTTCTCCGGTTTCCTCCCACAGTCCAAAAACATGGATCAAGTCAATTGAGTTCTCAAAATTGCCCCATGTAGAGTGTGTCTGTGGGAGTGAGTGTGTGCCCAGCGATGGATTGGCGTCCTGTCCTGGGTGTATCTGCCCAGCGCCCGAGATGTTCTCCCCTGGATGGGCATGGGAAACCCCACCGCGACCCTAATAGAAGAGAAAAGCGGGAGATAATGAATGAATGAATGAATAAATTGCCCCTAAAGGGCGGCATGGTGGCGTAGTGGTTGGCATGTTCTCCTCTCAGCACTAGGGATTCCCAGTTCGAATCCCCATCTGGGTGGAGTTTCCATGTTCTCTCCGTGTCCGCGTGGGTTTCCTCCAGGTTCTCCGGTTTCCTCCCACAGTCCAAAAACATGGATCAAGTCAATTGAATTCTCAAAATTGCCCCATATAGAGTGTGTCTGTGTGAGTGAGGGAGTGTGTGCCCAGTGATGGATTGGCGCCCTGTCCTGGGTCTATCTGCCCAGCGCCTGAGACGTTCTCCCCTGGATGGGCATGGGGAACCCCACCGCGACCCTACTAGAGGATGAAGCGGGAGATAATGAATGAATGAATGAATAAATTGCCCCTAAAGGGCGGCATGGTGGCGTAGTGGTTGGCATGTTCTCTCTGCGCTGGGTATTCAGGTTCAAATCCCAATCTGGGTGGAGTTTCCATGTTCTCCCCATGTCTGCGTGGGTTTCCTCCGGGTTCTCCGGTTTCCTCCCACAGTCCAAAAACATGGATCAAGTCAATTGAATTCTCCAAATTGCCCCATATAGAGTGTGTCTGTGTGAGTGAGTGTGTGATGGATTGGCGCCCTGTCCTGGGTGTATCTGCCCAGCGCCCGAAACGTTCTCCCCTGGATGGGCATGGAGAACCCCACCGCGACCCTAATAGAGGATAAAGCGGAAGATAATGAATGAATGAAGTACAAGTACAATAATCATTGTAGGGA
>JAFMOC010000406.1:67500-75000 GCA_019802505.1 Corydoras sp. C115 | reverse complement strand
TGTCCGTGTGGGTTTCCTCCGGGTTCTCCGGTTTCCTCCCACAGTCCAAAAACATGGTCAAGTCTATTGAATTCTCCAAATTGCCCCATATAGAGAGTGTCTGTGTGAGTGAGTGTGTGCCCAGCGATGGATTGGCGCCCTGTCCTGGGTGTATCTGCCCAGCGCCCGAAACGTTCTCCCCTGATGGGCATGGGGAACCCCACCACGACCCTACTAGAGGATAAAGCGGGAGATAATGGATGGATGGGAGATTTCGGACCTGGCTGGGGGGACGGCACGGTGGCTTAGTGGTTGGCATGTTCTCCTCTCAGCACTGGGGATTCCCGGTTCGAATCCCAATCTGGGTGGAGGTTCCGTGTTCTCCCCATGTCCGTGTGGGTTTCCTCCAGGTTCTCCGGCTTCCTCCCACAGTCCAAAAACATGGATCAAGTCAATTGAATTCTCCAAATTGCCCCATATAGAGTGTGTCTGTGTGAGTGAGTGTGTGCCCAGCGATAGATTGGCGTCCTGTCCTGGATGTGTCTGCCCAGCGCCCGAAACGTTCTCCCCTGGATGGGAATGGGAACCAGCCCCCACCCCCCTGGTAAAGAATAACATGGAAGATAATGGATGGCTGGTAATTGTAGTGTGTGGGTTCTCCATGCCCATCCTGGGGAGAACGTTTCGGGTGCTGGGCAGATACACCCAGGAAAGGGCGCGTCTCAGGATACGTCTCTGGGCACACAGTTACACACACTACTGTATATGGGGCAATTAATTAATTAATTTGTTCGTTATCTTCCGCTTTATCCTCTATTAGGTGGGGGGTTCCCTTTTCCCATCCAGGAGAGAACATTTCGGATGCTGGACAGGGCGCCAATCAGGGCGCTGGGCACACACTCACTCACACACACACACACACACACACTCTATATGGGGCAATTTGGAGAATTCAATTGACCTTGATCCATGTTTTTGGACTGTGGGAGGACACCGGAGAACCTGGAGGAAACCCACGTGGACACGGGGAGAACATGGGAACTCCACCCAGATTGGAATTCGAACCGGGAATCCCTAGCCCTGAGAGGAGAACATGCTAATCAGTAAGCCACCCCCCACACACACACTATATGGGGCAATTTGCAGCATTCAGTTTACCTTGAATCCATGTTTTCGGACTGTGGAAGAACCCATGTGGCCACAGGCAGAATTTGAAGCATGGAAACTCCACCCAGATTGCGATTCGATCCCGGCTCCCCAGCGCTGAGAAACAAACGTGCCAATATGCCACAGTACCACCCTAGGGGCAATTTAGATAGAGGCAATAAAAAGCAGTACGTTCACTTTGAAGCTGCGGTTTTGGACTGTGAGAGGAACCTGAAGAAAACCCAGGCTGACATGGGGAGAACATGGAAACTCCACCCAGATCGGGATTCGAACCGGGAATCCCCTAGCGCTGAGAGGAGAACATGCAAACCACTAAGCCACCGTGCCGTTCTGTGACTGTAAAAGTGAAGCTGTGTTTTCATGTGTATTTAATATAATGTTGTGATGTCATCATTCAGCAAACCCAGAGGAATTCGCCGACTCGTCGGATCACTTCAGCTTTAAGAAGATGCTCCCGCGAGACGAGCGCCGCTTTAAAGCCGCCGATCTGAACGGGGACGAGCGCGCCGAGCGAGACGAGTTCACCGCCTTCCTTCATCCAGAAGAGTTCGACCACATGAAAGACATTGTTGTTCTGGTAGGAGGAACCCCCCCCCACACACACACAGATGGCAGTCAGTAAACAAGAATAAGAAAGTTTCTTTGGGTCATGATAAGTACCATCCATCCATCCATTATCTTCCACTTTATCCTCTATTAGGTTCCCCATGCCCATCCAGGGGAGAACGTTTCGGGCGCTGGGCAGATACACTCAGGACAGGACGCCAGTCTATCACTGAACACACACTCACTCACACAGACACACTCTATATGGGGCAATTTGGAGAACTCACTTGACCTTGATCCATGTTTTTGGTCTGTGGGAGGAAACCGGAGAACCCGGAGGAAACCCACGCGGACACGGGGAGAATCCCTAGTGCTGAGAGGAGAACATGCTAACCACTAAGCCACCATGCCGCTTATTATTATTATTATCATTCATTCATTCATTCATTATCTCCCGCTTCATCCTCTATTAGGGTCGTGGTGGGGTTCCCCATGCCCATCCAGGGGAGAACGTTTCGGGCGCTGGGCAGATAGACCCAGGACAGGACGCCAGTCTATCACTGAACACACATTCACTCACACACACACAGATAGACTCTATATGGGGCAATTTGGAGAATTCAATTGATCTTGATCCATGTTTTTGGACTGTGGGAAGAAACCGGAGAACCTGGAGGAAACCCACGCGGACACGGGGAGAACATGGAAACTCCACCCAGATGGGGATTCGAACCGGGAATCCCTAGCGCTGAGAGGAGAACATGCTAACCACTAAGCCACCGTGCCGCTTATTATTATTATTATTATTATTATTATTACATTATTATTGTCGATAACGTCACGGCTGGACTCAGATTTAAGATTTATTATTATTATTATTATTATTATAATTATTATTATTACTAATATTATTAACCCAGAGCTTAATGTCCAACAAGACAAAACTGGAAACAGGCGTATGCATCAGGAGTGTGAGGAGAAACAATTAACTTAGAAATCTGAAGGGTGGCGATGTATGCGGCGCCAAGGGAGCAATTGGGGTTAGGTGCTTAGTGAGACTGGGAATCGAACCGGGGACTGCCCTGTATTTAGGCTGACCATGTACCAACTTGACCCCAACATGGTCTTCTTCCCAAATGCCATATATGTGCAAAGAGATGTACTGGTGATGCCTTATTGCCCCATGACTGTAAAGTTTATAACTTTTATATATATATATATATATATATATATATATATATATATATATATATATATATATATAGGGCGGCACGGTGGCTTAGTGGTTAGCACGTTCGCCTCTCAGCGCTAGGGATTCCCGGTTCGAATCCCCATCTGGGTGGAGTTTCCATGTTCTCCCCGTGTCTGCGTGGGTTTCCTCCGGGTTCTCCGGTTTCCTCCCACAGTCCAAAAACATGAATCAAGTCAATTGAATTGTCAAAAATTGCCCCATATAGTGTGTGTCTGTGTGAGTGAGTGTGTGCCCAGCGATGGATTGGCGCCCTGTCCTGGGTGTATCTGCCCAGCGCCCGAGACGTTCTCCCCTGGATGGGCATGGGGAACCCCACCGCGACCCTAATAGAGGATAAAGCGGGAGATGAATGAATGAATATATATATATATATATATTTTTTTTTTTTTTTTTAATTAGCCGCTGAGGCTGTGTAGACATTATACCCCTTAAATAAACCAATTTATTATCGTTTAGGTTTAAAGGACACTTAATAGACCCAAGTACTGTATGTTTGTTTTTGAAAATCTGTTACTTGTTGGTATAAAGAATGTAATCTGAATTTATCTTATAAGCCAGATACGGTATTAACACAGTAAAATCATGTTATATATTCACGATATTAATAGCAGCCGTGTTGTTTGGTCTGTAGGAGACGCTGGAGGACATTGATAAGAACGAAGACGGCTACGTTGATGAGGACGAATACATCGGTAAGCAATGAAATTGCCTTTAATCATTACTTGGGTTGATCACGGGATCCACAACCAATCCCTACAGCAGCCCTGCTGTAAGGAAGGGCAGATGGCGTGTATCCTCTATTAGGGTCGCGGTGGGGTTCCCCATGCCCATCCAGGGGAGAACGTTTGGTTTTTAGCGAATAATAGCGTAAAAGTACGCGCCGAAGCGCAAGAGGCTGTTTACAAAAGAACCCCCCCCCCACTTTCAGACCGGGAAGCATTTCACACAACGAGTATTTTTTTTTTGTTAACTGGCTAATTTGTCAATTAATTTTTTTTCAATAACTGAGTTCATTTGTTAATTAATTTTTTTCCAACAGGCTACAGAACAGACAATATTTAGTTCATTTAGTTCATTACTGAGGGCAACTGAGTATCATGTGTTATTTGGAGTCACCCCATAGTTTAAAAAACATGGATTCAAAGTGAATATACTGCTCTAAATTGCCCCTATTTGATTGCTACTATATAGTAGGGCTGCATCAACGAATCGATAAAATCGATAAAAATCGATTATCCAAAGTATCGATAATGAATTTCCATTATCGATTCGTTGGGTCGCGCGATTTCCGCGTTACTCGCGATGTCGTAACCGCTTCCGTCACCTGCAGCGCTTCAACAACGCTGGAAAATAATAGCGTGTTGAACAGAACGAGACGGAGTCTGCAAAACAAGTTGATAAATCGCACAAATGAAACACCGCCAACGCAGAAAAAAGCTCCGGTTTAAATCCAAACTGCAGGAGCTTCACCTTCACACAAATACAGAACGTGGAACATGCAGCTCTGCGAACATGAACGCAGCACCACGGTGATGATACACCACCTGAAACTAAACATGCTGGAGCCACCGATGAGGATGAAGCTGAACAGCAGATAAATCACTACAACATCCCGAGGTTCTTTAGATCTGAAGTAAATCAATGTCACACTGTTAGACCGGCAGAGCAGCTTCATGCTGTTTTGGTTGTTAACTGGATAACGACTGTGATAGAGAACGTGTCTTAACGTCCGTTTTACGAATACGTCCGTATTTCCCGGGACATGTCCGTATGTCATGTTCTGTCCCGGTTTATTTTTTAAAGCGAGGACACTTTTTTGGTTTTTAGCGAATCAATAGCAGCACACCGCACGGGAGCGGCGTAAAAGTACGCGCTGAAGCGCAAGAGGCTGTTTACTAGGGGTGAGCTGCAATATTCGCTGATTCGACGATTCGATTCGGAGAACCGTAGTCGACTATGAACCTCATAGTCGAATGTACCATTTTGACCACATGGGGGCGCCCATGGCTGCTGCTAAGCATTAGTTTTTACATGAAATGTCTTTGTTTTCGTTATATATATATATATATATATATATATATATATATATATATATATATATATATATATATATATATATATATATATATATAGTATTTTGTCAAATAAAATCATCCTAATTTTTAGGTTTTTAGTTTTTTTTTAGGTTTTTCCTTTGAAGTGGAAAAAAGTCCAGAACGGGGATCCCATTTACGGTGCTCTAGAAAAACAAGTAAAATATATTAAAAAAAAAATCTTTTTTAAAAACCACTTGTGGTGAAATTTTAACTGATTCGACTATCAGTCGACTATAGGGAAAATCTGACGAATCAGATTCGACTATGAAAATCCTTTGTTGAATACAGCCCTACTGTTTACGAAAGAATCCCCCCCCCCACACACTTTCAGACCGGGAAGCCTTGTGCACGGTGAGCAAAGCAGCCACATATGTCCCGGTGTCCAATTGACATTTCACACAACGGGTTTTTTTTTTGTTAACTGGCTAATTTGTCAATTAATTTTTTTCAATAACTGAGTTCATTTGTTAATTAATTTTTTTCCGATAGGCTACAGAACAGACAATATTTAGTTCATTTAGTTCATTACTGAGGGCAACTAAGTATCGTGTTATTTGGAGTTGACTTTTGTTGTTAAGTGAGGGATGGTTAGATGATACATTATTTCTTTCATTGTGCTTTTCATTAATTACAGGAAATGTTAACTTAAACATTTAGAATAAAATTACTATATATAATACTATACTATAGAATCATTTTACTGAAAAAACATCCATCTTTGGATAAAAGCGTCTGCTAAATGAATAAATATAAATGTAAAGACATGGAAAATATTTTTTAATTTATCCGATTCATCGATTAATCGAAAAAATAATCGACCGATTAATCGATTATCAATTAATCGTTAGTTGCAGCCCTACTATATAGTGTGAGTGAATGCATGAGTGTGTGCCCCCAGCCATTAATTTGTTTAATGCACATTGTCATAAATATGGCCCATGGGTATTCCGTTAATTAATATCGTACATGAATATGATTTAAATCATGTAAATCTCTGAATCGCTTTCCCGCCAGTGGACATGTTTGCTCACGAAGACGGTGGCCCTGAGCCAGACTGGGTCAAAACCGAGAGAGACCAGTTCTCTGACTTCAGAGATCTTAATAAAGACGGGAAGATGGACGTGGACGAAATCCGGCACTGGATCCTTCCTCAGGATTACGATCACGCTCAGGCTGAAGCGCGCCATCTGTTGTACGAGTCTGACGTCAACAAGGTAACGAAGACGATGAGCTTTATTTCTTTGGTACTTTGCTTCTCGTCCTTTATGTACAGATTAGATGGCATTTAAAAGTCCACAAGACATCAGTTACAAAGGGGATCACATTATAAGAAGAAAGGCACAAAGTAATGCTTTATTTAGACCAGTCCTTCTCAAATAGTGGGGCGTGCCCCCCTGGGGGGGCACAGTGCGGTGCGTGGGGGGGCGCATAACAAGAAATCACAGAGCAAGTGATATTAAGTGTACTGAACAAACCCTCAAGAGACAACATGGAGAAATATTTAACAGAGACGAGGAGAGAAAGGCGGAGAGAGACGAAGATAATGAGAGCAACAAAAGTCAACCGAAAACTAAAAATATGATGAAGTGTGTGTAGCCCCTGGCTTCACTGTAACTAAAGGTGGGAGACAAAGAAAGACCGGTGTGTCTTCTGTGTCTTTAAATGTTGGCAGTGGACAGCGTGAAGCCAAATAGATGAAGGCGTCACTTAAAGACATTCCACCCCGATCACGCTGATAACCGCTTGAGTTTTTTAATCGTAAACGTGACGCGTATAACCAGCAATCATCCCACTTTATGAAAACTACTTCAGAAAAGCTGTGCTGCAAAACGGACGCGTTGGAGACATTAGTTCTGACTTCTTCATTTTTCATTCATTCATTATCTCCAGCTTTATCCTCTATTAGGGTCACGGTGGGGTTCCCCATGCCCATCCAGGGGAGAACGTTTCGGGCGCTGGGCAAATACACCCAGGACAGGGTGCCAATCCATCGCTGGGCACACACTCACTCACACACAGACACACACTATATGGGGCAATTTGGAGAATTCAATTGACTTGATCCATGTTTTTGGACTGTGGGAGGAAACCGGAGAACCCGGAGGAAACCCACGCGGACACGGGGAGAACATGCAAACTCCACCCAGATGGGGATTCGAACCGAGAATCCCTAGCACTGAGAGGAGAACATGCTAACCACTAAGCCACCGTGCCGTCCCCCTCTTTCCAATTCCATTTTTTTTTAAATCCCTACCTTTCTTATATTTTCATTGTATTGTATATTTTCTTGGTGGCTTAGTGGTTGGCATGTTCTCCTCTCAGCGCTAGGGATTCCCGGTTCGAATCCCAATCTGGGTGGAGTTTCCATGTTCTCCCCGTGTCCGCGTGGGTTTCCTCCCACAGTCCAAAAACATGGATCAAGTCAACTGAGTTCTCCAAATTGTCCCATATAGAGTGTGT
>JAFMOC010000406.1:7500-65000 GCA_019802505.1 Corydoras sp. C115 | reverse complement strand
GTGTGTGTGTGTGTGTGTGTGTGTGAGTGTGTGAGAGATTGGTCAGGTTCTTAGTAACTAACATTTGAAATGCTTAATGTCCCAAATTGTCCATCATGATTTTGTGTGTGTGTGTGTGTGTGTGTGTGTGTGTGTGTGTGTGTGTGTGTGTGTGTGTGTGTGTGTGTGTGATGTATCAGGTTCTTAATTAACTAACGCTTAAAGTGCTTCTAGTCCCAAACTGCCCTTTTCTGTCCATCATAGTTTCATGTGTGTTTGCGTGTGTGTGTGTGTGTGTGTATGCCTGCATGCATTTGCGTGTGTGTGTCCATCCATCCATTATCTTCCGCTTTATCCCCTACTAGGGTAGTGGGGGGGTTCCCCATGCCCATCAAGGAGAGAACGTTTCAGGCACTGGGCAGATACACCGAGGACAGGGTGCCACCATCGCTGAGCACACATTCACTCACACAGACACACTGTGTGTGTGTGTGTGTATGTGTGTGTGGGTGTTGGATTGAATTCTTAGTAACTGACACTCGAAATGAACAAAATAATTTATTAAGATGTCCCCAGATGCTCAACTGTTACATGTCATGTAGTTGCTTTGAAGTGTTTTTGTTTGTTCTTTTAATATCATTGTTTCTTTTACTACTTTTTTAGGTTTGAACAAGAAAACAGACTGTTGGTTGTACGACGAGTAAAAGAGGTTTACACTATAAAGCTGTATCGTTTGTAAGGAATTGCAAGTTGCATGTAATATTCTGCAAAGTGCACATCACACAGCCTTCTGTTTTACAATTAAGAAATAATACAGTTCAAATAAACAGAATGTGAATAAAATAACTTAAGATTACATGTTTTAAGGAATAAAACATCTCTGACACCTTCCAAATGAGCTACTGGTGAAGTTGAATTGAACTTTGAGTAATTAAAGCATGTATTAATTATAATTATAATTATAATGTCCATCCATTATCTAATAGGGTCGGGGGGGGGGTTCCCCATGCCCATCCAGGGGAGAACGTCTCGGGCGCTGGGCAGATAGACCCAGGACAGGGCGCCAATCTATCACTGGGCACACACTCACACACAGACACAATATATATGGGGCAATTTTGAGAATTCAATTGACTTGATCCATGTTTTTGGACTGTGGGAGGAAACCGGAGAACTCGGAGGAAACCCACGCAGACACGGGGAGAACATGGAAACCACCCAGATGGGGATTCGAACCGGGAATCCCTAGTGCTGAGAGGAGAACATGCTAATCACTAAGCCACCATTCCACCGAATATAATGTCATTCATTCATTATCTTCCGCTTTATCCTCTATTAGGATCGCGTTGGGGTTCCCCATGCCCATCCAGGGGAGAACGTCTCGTGCGCTGGGCAGATACACCCAGGACAGGGTGCCAATCTATCACTGAGCACACACTCACTCACACAGACACACTCTATATGGGGCAATTTGGAGAATTCAATTGACTTGATCCATGTTTTTGGAGGAAACCGTAGAACCCGGAGGAAACCTACGCAGACACGGGCAGAACATGGAAACCACCCAGATGGGGATTCGAACCGGGAATCCCTAGCGCTGAGAGGAGAACATACTAACCACTAAGCCACCGTTCCACCGAATATGATGTCATTCATTCATTCATTATCTTCCGCTTTATCCTCTATTAGGGTCGCGGGGGGGGGGCATCCAGGGGAGAACGTCTCGGGCGCTGGGCAGATACACCCAGGACAGGGCGCCAATCCATCGCTGGGCACACACTCACTCAGACACACACTATCTTTTCCATACACCCTCTCAGATTCCATCCATCCATTATCTCCCGCTTTATCCTCTATTAGGGTCATGGTGGGGTTCCCCATGCCCATCCAAGGGAGAACATCTCGGGCGCTGGGCAGAAAGACCCAGGACAGGGCGCCAATCTATCACTGGGCACAGACACACCATATGGGGCAATTTTGAGAATTCAATTGACTTGATCCATGTTTTTGGAGGAAACCGGAGAACCCGGAGGAAACCTATGCAGACACAGGGAGAACATGGAAACTCCACCCAGATGGTGATTCGAACCAGGAATCCCTAGTGCTGAGAGGAGAACATGCTAACCACTAAGCCACCGTGTCGCCTGGACTTGTTCATTCAATAACAATTTGGAACATGATGCAGTTGCAGTGTATTTTGCTGATGGGTACTCATGGCCCATCCATCCATCCATTATCTTCCGTTTTATCCTCTATTAGGGTCATGAGGAGGTTCCCCATGCCCATCCAGGGGAGAACGTTTCAGGTGCTGGGCAGATACACCCAGGACAGGGTGCCAATCTATTGCCAGGCACACTTAAAATCACACAAAGATATTATATGGGGCAATTTAGAGCATTTGATTTACCTTGAGGGTGCGTGGTTTTTGAATCTGGATACCCACCAAAAAAAAAAAATAAATTTTTTTTTTTAAATAATTGATTTTTTTTTTTTTTTTTACTTGTTTTTGCCCTGGTTTATTGCATTATACATTCTGTGGTTTGTAATTCTAAAGACTTAGTAATGAATAAAATGTATAATAAATTGTAGTGGGCGGCACGGTGGCTTAGTGGTTAGCATGTTCTCCTCTCAGCACTAGGGATTCCCGGTTCGAATCCCCATCTAGGTGGAGTTTCCATGTTCTCCCCGTGTCCGTGTGGGTTTCCTCCGGGTTCTCCGGTTTCCTCCCACAGTCCAAAAACATGGATCAAGTCAATTGAATTCTCCAAATTGCCCCATATACAGTGTGTCTGTGTGAGTGAGTGTGTGCCCAGCGATGGATCTGCCCAGCGCCCGAGACGTTCTCCCCTGGATGGGCATGGGGAACCCCACCGCGACCCTAATAGAGGATAAAGCGGGAGATAATGAATACAAATATGAATAAATTGTAGTGACCTCTTCGTGACCTGTCAATGCCTCGTGTGACCCCGACGTAAACATTGATATAATCATAATTAAAACACTTTAATATTCCCCGGAAACTATGTTTCTGACTTTTAACCACCTATATCTGCGGAATTTAATTCATAAACTTTGCGGCATGGTGGCTTAGTGGTTAACATGTTCTCCTCTCACCACTAGGGATTCCCGGTTCGAATCCCCATCTGGGTGGAGTTTCCATGTTCTCCCCGTGTCTGCGTGGGTTTCCTCCGGGTTCTCCGGTTTCCTCCCACAGTCCAAAAACATGGATCAAGTCAATTGAATTCTCCAAATTGCCCCATATAGAGTGTGTCTGTGTGAGCGAGTGTGTGCCCAGTGATAGATTGTCGCCCTGTCCTGGGTGTATCTGCCCAGCGCCTGAGACGTTCTCCCCTGGATGGGCATGGGGAACCCCACCGCAACCCTAATAGAGGATAAAGCGGAAGATAATGAATGAACTTTACAGTTCTTCTGGGTGGCATGGTGGCTTAGTGGTTGGCATGTTCTCCTTTCAGCACTAGGGATTCCCGGTTCGAATCCCCATCTGGGTGGAGTTTCCATGTTCTCCCCGTGTCCGTGTGGGTTTCCTCCGGGTTCTCCGGTTCCCTCCCCCAGTCCAAAAACATGGATCAAGGTCAATTGAATGCTCCAAAATTGCCCCATATAGAGTGTGTGAGAGTGAGTGAGTGTGTGTCCAGCGATAGATTGGCGTCCTGTCCTGGGTGTATCTGCCCAGCGCCCGAGACGTTCTCCCCTGGATGGGCATGGGGAACCCCACCGCAACCCTAATAGAGGATAAAGCGGAAGATAATGAATGAATGAACTTTACAGTTCTTCTTGGTGGCACGGTGGCTTAGTGGTTAGCATGTTCTCCTCTCAGCGCTAGGGATTCCCAGTTCGAATCCCAATCTGGGTGGAGTTTCCATGTTCTCCCTGTGGGTTTCCTCACGGTTCTCCCACAGTCCAAAAACATGGATCAAGGTGAATTGAATGCTCCAAATTGCCCCATATAGAGTGTGTCTGTGTGAGTGAGTGTGTCCAGCGATAGATTGGCGTCCTGTCCTGGGTGTATCTGCCCAGCGCCCGAAACGTTCTCCCCTGGATGGTCATGGGGAACCCCACCTCCTCCAATAGAGGATAGAGCGGAAAATAATGGATGGATGGAAGGTTCTTCTTGGTGGCATGGTGGCTTAGTGGTTGGCATGTTCTCCTCTCAACACTAGGGATTCCCGGTTCGAATCCCAATCTGGGTGGAGTTTCCGTGTCCTCCCCGTGTCCAAAAACCATGGATCAAGGTGAATTGAATGCTCCAAAATTGCCCCATATAGAGCGTGTATGTGTGAGTGCGCCCAGCGCCCGAACCGAAGTCGGGACGGCGACGTCACGTGACCTCACGAGGTCGCGCCGTCACGTGATGTCCCTCCCAGCCTCGTGCGTAGCCTCGGGACGACGATTTGACAAGCTGGCCGAGCGACTTTCGCGTTTTAAACGGAGGTTTTAAACCAAAACGAGCGACGTTTTAAACAAATAACGCCGTCAATTCGGTCGCAAAGTCACTTTTGGCGACGAAGCGTGTCGGCCGTGTGGGCGGACATAGGGGCGTGACGTCACCAACCGAAGACGGCGGTTGGGGAGACGTTGGGGATTTTTTAAAATGCCGAATTGGGTTTGATGTCGTTGCGGTTTGTTGGCTTTTCGGCGTCGTGTGAGGAGAAGGGGGAGGTGGAGGAGGTGAACGGCGTTTCGTGCGTTGTTTCTGTGAGGATAGAGGAGCCGACAGTCGACGCCATATGTCTGAGGCAAGTGGCCGTCCGGCATGTCGTCGGCGGTGACAAGCGAGCCGTCCCTGGAACTTTAAACTTGCTTCTCCTTCGAGCACAACGCCGGCAATGCCACCCTCCCCGCGTCTGCCAAGGATTACGGGCAGCTACGCGGAAGACATTCGTGGTCCACGCCTAAGATAGGGACGGATAGCACCGGCGTGGAGCCATGGAGGGGGACGCCGACGCCGACGTCGACGTCGTGGGGTCCGGTTCGGAGCGAGATCGGCTGTACTGCGAGCTCTGTGGCAAGATGGAGAACCTGATGAAGTGCGGCCGCTGTCGCAGTTCGTTCTACTGCAGCAAGGAGCACCAGAAACAGGACTGGAAGAAGCACAAGCAGGTCTGTAAGCAGGCCGAGCACAACCCGCCGTCGCGGCAGGTGAAGGTGCCGCACCGAAGTCCGGGCAAACCGCCGGACGGCACGCCGCCTCAGACCACCGAGAGTCAGGAGTCGCAGGCGTTCACGGGCGAGACGAGGTGTTTCATCAAGCTGATGGCCGAGAACGAGGAGCAATCCAACGTTTTGAATGGGCAGGCGAGGTCCACGTCGCAGAACCTCGGCGTGGACTACATCGTGCCCTCCATGAGCAAGCATGGCATCTGTGTGATCGATAACTTCCTCGGGGAGACCGCCGGCCTCGGGGTTTTGGAGGAGGTGCAGGCCCTCTATTTAAGCGGCGGGTTCACGGACGGCCAGTTGGTCAGCCAGAGGAGTGACTCCAGCAAGGATATAAGAGGAGATCAAATCACCTGGATCGAGGGGAAGGAACCTGGCTGTGAGAAGATCTCCCACCTGATGAGTCGCATGGACGACGTGGTCAGACAGTGTAACGGCAAACTGGGAAGCTACAGGATCAACGGAAGGACAAAAGTAGGTAGAGGGTCAAGACACTGTTGTTGTTGCTTTTTGGGTACATCGAGAATGTACCCAAAGTGTTCAATGGTCAGCATTATAATGCAGTGTAATTTCTTAAGAAGTATACAAGTTTAGGGAAACACTTTGTAGGGTGTGCTCACATTGGGTTGTGTGTGGAGTGTGTACGTGTGTGGGGCTTGTGGGGTGTGTATGTGTGTGGGAGAAGCAGGTCTGGGGTGTATGTGTGTGTGGGGGGCAGTATAGGTGTGTGTGGGGGTATGTCTGGGGTATATATTCATTCATTCATTATCACCCGCTTTATCTTCTATTAGGGTCGTGGGGGGGTTCCCCATGCCCATCCAGGGGAGAACGTCTCGGGCGCTGGGCAGATACACCCAGGACAGGGCGCCAATCCATCGCTGGGCACACACTCACTCACACAGACGCACTCTATATGGGGCAATTTAGAGAACTCAATTAACTTGATCCATGTTTTTGGACTGTGGGAGGAAACCGGAGAACCCGGAGATAACCCACACAGACTCGGGGAGAACATGGAAACTCCACCCAGATGGGGATTCGAACTGGGAATCCCTAGCGCTGAGAGGCGAACGTGCTAACCACTAAGCCACCGTGCTGCCCTGGGGTGTGTGTGTGTGTATATATATATATATATATATATATATATATATATATATGTATATGTATATATATATATGTATATATATATGTATATATATATGTATGTATATATATATATATATATATATATATATATATATATATATATATATATATATATATATATAAAAATGTGTGTGTGTGTGGGGGGCATGTCTGGGGTGCATATGTGTTGGGGGTGGCATGTCTAGGGCGTATGTGTGTGTGGAGGGGCATGTCTTGGATGTGTGTGTGTGTATGTGTATATATATATATATATATATATATATGGGGGGCATGTCTGGGGTGTATATGTGTGTGTGGGGGCATGTTTGGGCTGTGCATGTATGTGTGTATATATATATATATATATGTGTGTGTGTGTGTGGCGGGGGTGTATATATGTGTGTGAGGGGACATGTCGGGGTTGTGTGTGTGCTAGGGCATATCTGGAGTGTATGTGGGTGGGACATGTGTACCTGTGCACGGAGGGCATATATAAGGTGTGTAACAGTGCACAGGGGCATATATACGGTGTGTATATGTGCACTGAGGGCATATATACGGTGTGTACCTGTGCACTGAGGGCATATATACGGTGTGTACCTGTGCACTGAGGGCATATATACGGTGTGTACCTGTGCACAGAGGGCATATATACGGTGTGTACCTGTGCACTGAGGGCATATATAAGGTGTGTATATGTGCACAGAGGGCAAATATACAGTGTGTACCTGTGCACTGAGGGCAATATATAAGGTGTGTATATGTGCACTGAGGGCATATATAAAGTGTGTATATGTGCACAGAGGGCATATATACGGTGTGTACCTGTGCACTGAGGGCATGTGTCTAGGGTGTGTACACGTGAGGAAGGGTGTGTGCCGGTGTATATTCACATGTTCTGTCATTCCAAGTGCTCTTTAAATTAGATTGTTGCTGATTTAGTCCAGGTTTGTTTTTTTATTGTCTTCTTCATGTGAAGTGTCAGAAGCCCCGCAGTGTGGACTGCATTTAAAGCCATTTAAATCTTTCTTCTTGTCCTCTTTCAGGCAATGGTGGCCTGTTACCCTGGAAATGGTACTGGATACGTGCGCCATGTGGACAACCCGAACGGGGATGGAAGATGTGTTACGTGCATTTATTACTTAAACAAAGACTGGAATTCCAAGGTATGAAAAGTCTCACATATTTAACCCCAGCAATCCCTCATCTGTCATCTGGTTTACGACATGTAAAAGGTCAAAGATTTAATGTCTTGTTAAACAAAAGGCTTGGCGACTGGACATTTTTAAAGTTGTGGAAACGTGACCGAGTCCTAGGGATGTTTAATAACAGGTTTCAGATGTTTGGTTAACTATTCAGATGAGTTATTTAACTTGGTTAACCATTTACAGAGGCAGACCGTAGGGCATTCGTAGGTCTGTGACTTGAAAGTCCCTGGGTTTGAGTCCCGGTCCCACCAAGTACTATGACTGAAGACCCTTCCAAGCAGCAAGGCACCAACCCCAGTTGCTCCCTGGGGCCATAAACAAGGATGCCCACCACTCCGGGCACATGTGCTCACTTCACTCAGTGTGTGTGTGTGTCAATGCAGGGATGGGTTACATGTGGAGGACAAATTCCTCTGTGTGTAAGCACTGTAGGCCAAAATAGATCACAGGGAATCCTCCTTATTGACTCCTCTTCGTTGCGTATACTAACCACATCGTGTATCAATTACATCTGCTGACATTTTACCAATAACCACTTGTTTACAAGATTAATGATCTTCTACTTCCCTGTTCCCTCGCCTCTGATACAACATGTTTACCTTAGAGCATGTTCCTCTTTTCCAATCATTCAACTCTCTTTTTGGATATCTTGTTCATCCATCCATCCATTATCTTCCGCTTTATCCTATATTAGGGTCGTGGGGGGGTTCTCCATGCCCATCCAGGGGAGAAAGTTTCAGGCGCTGGGCAGATAGACCCAGGACAGGACACCAATCTATCGCTGGGTACACACTCACTCACACAGACACACTCTATATGGGGCAATTTGGAGAACTCAATTGACTTGATTCATGTATTTGGACTGTGGGAGGAAACTGCAGAACACGGGGAGAACATGGAAACTCCACCCAGATGTGGACAACTATATATTGTTTACTTTTTGGCACATTAATGTAAAAACGGGCGGCACGGTGGCTTAGTGGTCAGCACGTTAGCCTCTCAGCTCTAGGGATTCCTGGTTCGAATCCCCATCTGGGTGGAGTTTCCATGTTCTCCCCGTGTCCGCGTGGGTTTCCTCCGGGTTCTCCGGTTTCCTCCCACAGTCCAAAAACATGGTTCCAGTCAATTGAGTTCTCCAAATTGCCCCATAAAGTGTGTGTATGTGTGCGTGTCTGTGTGAGTGTGTGCCCAGCGATGGATTGGCGCCCTGTCCTGGGTCTATCTGCCCAGCGCCCGAGATGTTCTCCCCTGGATGGGCATGGGGAACCCCCCCGCGACCCTAATAGAGGTTAAAGCGGGAGATAATGAATGAATGAATAATGTAAAAACCCAGATATAGTGATCCATTTCGCCTACAGTGCTTACACACAGAGGAATTATTTTTCCACATTTAACCCATCCATGCAGTAACGCGCACACACACACACACACAAAAACACAAACAAAGTGAAGTACATGTGTCTGGAACAGTGGGCCTTGTATACAGTGCTCGAGGAGCCATTGTGGTTGCCTTGCCCAAGGGCACTTCAGCCACGGACTGGGAATCGAACCGGGGACCTTCAGGTTGCAAGACTCATTACTAAACCGCAAGCCACCACAAGACTGAATTTTAAAAAGTCTTTTGAGTTAATGGCAGCCAAACGTTTCTCAGAGGTCTTTTTGTGATTTGCATAATTGTCTGGGTTAAAACACACGATGTACTAGTTTTATTTAATTAGTAAAAGTCTTCGGGTCAAGTGCGTGTATTTAAAGCCATTTAAGAACCCGGGGAAACCCACACGGACACGGGGAGAACATGGAAACTCCACCCAGATGTGGACAACTATATATTGTTTACTTTTTGGCATATTAATGTACATTAATGTAAAAACCCAGATAAAGTGATCCATTTCGCCTACAGTGCTTACACACACACACACACACAAAAACACAAACAAAGTGAAGTGAAGTACATGTGTCTGGAACAGTGGGCCTTGTATACAGTGCTCGAGGAGCCATTGTGGTTGCCTTGCCCAAGGGCACTTCAGCCACGGACTGGGAATCGAACCGGGGACCTTTAGGTTGCAAGACTCATTCCTAAACCACAAGCCACCACAAGACTGAATTTTAAAAAGTCTTTTGAGTTAATGGCAGCCAAACGTTTCTCAGAGGTCTTTTTGTGATTTGCATAATTGTCTGGGTTAAAGCACATGATGTACTAGAGTTCTTTTTTTCTCTCTCTCTCTAACCACATGCAAGAGAACAACCAGTTCGGTCACATGATCAACCTCTCGCGCTCACTTTCAGGAACACGGTGGAGTTTTAAGAATCTTTCCGGAAGGAAAAGCCCGTTTTGCCGACATCGAGCCTTTATTCGACAGGCTGCTCCTTTTTTGGTCAGACCGCCGCAACCCACATGAGGTCCAGCCTGCCTTTGCCACCCGGTTCGTCACTCATTTGGTCATTTTGCTCGTTTTTATTAATCGCAGTTGGAATATTGGAGTAATACACTATTTTGTTTTTGCAGGTATGCCATCACTGTGTGGTATTTTGATGCTGATGAGCGAGCGAGGGCTAAGGAGAAATATTCAACTGGTGAGACTTTAATGTTTTATTCGTCCATCCACCCATTATCTTCCGCTTTAACCTCTATTAGGGTCGCGGGGGGTTCCCCATGCCCATACAGGGGAGAACGTTTCAGGCGCTGGGCAGATACACCCAGGACAGGACGGCAATCTATCACTGGACGCACACTCACTCACACAGACACACTCTATATGGGGCAATTTGGAGAACTCAATTGACTTGGTCCATGTTTTTGGACTGTGGGAGGAAACTGGAAAACCCGGAGGAAACCCACGTGGACACGGGGAGAACATAGAAACTCGAACATGCCAACCACCAAGCCACCATACCGCTAATGTTTTATTTAATTAGTAAAAGTCTTAGGGTCAAGTGCGCGTGTGTGTATATGTATGTATATACACAACCTCGAGTGTCTTATTGCTTTTATAAAATGGTTAGAAACACACTATAATAATAAAAAACACACCCTTTGATTCATAAACGTGTTTATTGGAAGCAAAGTCCGTACTAGACATAAATTGGTCTGACAGGAAGCATTACCACCATTTAAGGACCCCCCCCTCACCCAAGCCATTGCCTTTTCACACAGTTGCCGAGTGGAAAGAGGCTCAGAAGTTTAAAATCCAGAACCAGCCGGTTCAGACAGCTTCTTCCTCCAGGCAACCAGACTGTGGAACGGCCAGTAGAACTGTGTACCGTCCAACTCGTACCACTGCCATCTTACATAAACTCGGCAGCCACAGACTTTTCCATACATCCTCAAACATATCCCCATATCCGATTCCATTTTATTTAATTCCATACCTACATTTGGTCATTTAGCAGAAGCTTTTATCCAAAGCAACTTACAAGGTAAGCACAGGGTTAATCACAACATCCCTGCAGTGATGAGGGTTTAGGGTCTAAGGCAGTGCTTCTCAAATAGTGGGGCGCGCCCCCCTGGGGGTGCAGTGCGGTGCATGGGGGGGCGCATAACAAGAAATCACAGAGTGTATTTAAAGTGTATGTAGCGCTTGGTTTCACTGTAACGAAGGTGGGAGACGAAGAAAGACCGGCGTGTCTTCTGTGTCTTTAAATGTTGGCAGCGTGAAATAAATGAAGGCGTCACTTAAAGACTTTGAACCCCGATCACGCTGATAACTTCAGTTTTTAATCGAAAACGTGACGCGTACAGCCAGCAATTATAACGTTTTATGAAAGCTACTTTAGAAAAGCTGTGCGCTGCTAAACGGGCGCGTTGGAGACATTAATTCTGATTTCCTTATTTTGAAAAAAAAAAAAAAAAAAAAAAAACAGCACAAAATGTTGTATTCATTTTAGTTTTGTAGGTTAAAGTGTTAATAAATTGTGCTCCTGAATGAATGTTGCTGATGAATTAGAGTTTATTATTATTTATTGATTTTATTTCATTTATTTTTTTCAAAATTTTCAGTATCAAATTCCAGTCAGTTCAAAAATGTTTCTTTGTTCTAAGTTGATCTATATTTCTTTCTTTTTTTGTTTTCTTTATTGTTAATAAGGAGACATTGTTATAAAAGAGGGGTACTTAGAACAAATTTATAGACAAATCATACTACAGTGGGCGTGTAAAAATACTTTATCATCCCATTTTGTCATGTATGGGGGGGGGGGGGGGGGGGGGGGGGGGGGGGGGGGGGGGGGGGGGGGGGGGGGGGCGCAAAAAGTTTTCTTCTTCCTAGGGGGGGCTTAACAAAAAATAATTGAGAATCACTGGTCTAAGGGTCCAAGGGTTGAGGGCGTGGTAGCTCAGTGCTCTGGGTTCTTTGGTTTCCACTCACAGTCCAAAAACATGGATCAAGGTCAATCGAATTCTCCATATTGCCCCATATAGTGTGTCTGTGTGAGTGAGTGTGTGCCCAGCGATAGATTGGCACCCTGTCCTGGGTGTATCTGCCCAGCGCCCGGGACGTTCTCCCCTGGATGGGCATGGGGAACCCCACCCACGACCCTAATATAGAGGACAAAGTGGAAGATAATGGATGGATGGATATTATTGCCTGTAATTCCTGGCTTCTACTACTCTGGAATCAGAGCTCGGTCACAGCATCCATCCATCCGCTGTATCCTCTATTAGATCTATTAGGAGAGTCTGCGGGGGGGGTTCCCCATGCCCATCCAGGGGAGAACGTCTCGGGCGCTGGGTAGACACACCCAGTACAGGACACCAATCCATCGCTCGGTCACAGCGACATTTATTAATTATATACATTTATTGATATTATATTAATAATGTTGTCATTAAAGGTGAAACATGCCAATGAGAGTCTGTGTCAACCCCCCATATGACTCGTGTTTTTTTTATTTTGTATATGGTTTGCTTTCTGATTCATATCTAATGATTTCTCGGTCTCGTCTCTCGGTTTCAGGCACCGAAGAAAAGGGATTCAAATTAGAGCTAAAGCGTTCCTCTGAGCCCTGATCTGGATTAATTACAGATTGAGAACCGAAACAAACGGAAGGACTGGGATCCTACAGCAGGATGATCTTGAGAACAGCGTGGAGGGAGATCACTGGGCTGGCTTCTATCTCCTTTTAACGCGACGGCGCCGAGTTCCAGGATAACCAGCAAACCTTGCCGTTTACGTCACAGCGATGCTCCCTCTGGCACGAAGCGCCATCGAGGCGATGCCCACGTTTAGCATGACGTTCTGCTCAAATCAACAGGTCATCTCTTGTGTTCGTTAGTGATTCCAGCAGAAAAGGTACAGTATTTTAAAGCAATGGCTTCGAACCTAAACCTACAGTATTGATATCCAGGTGATAAAGCTGTACAAACGTACTGTGGGGCACCGATTCTCTCGTGCTCCCTCGCGCCGCAGGGCTGTTTTTACACTGCGGCAAAGACCTTGTGGTTTGTAATCCAACGCCTCCGTCGTCTACTGCTCTGAATTTTAAAGTAAAAGAAAAGCCCTTTTCAACAGTGCACTTAAAACTGAAGTGTGTGTGTGATAATTCATCAACTGCCACCGCGTCAGGGATCAGATTGCCTCAAGGGGTGGAGTTTAAGTATCTCGGGGTCTTATTCACGGGTGATGGTAAGATGGAGTGTGATTGACAGACGGACGGGGCGGGGTCGGCAGCCATAAGGCAAGGCGCTCGAGTTACCCGGCGATCTACGTTCCAACCCTCACCTACCCCACCAATGGTCATGAGCTTTGGGTAATGACCGAAATAACGAGATCGCGGATACAAGCGGCCGAAATGGGTTTTCTCCGCAGGCTGACCGGGCTCTCCCTTAGAGACAGGGGTGAGAAGCTCGGTCATCCGGAAGAAACTCCAATAAATGACCAAATGTAAATGTATTGCCCCAACCACCAGTTGAGGTGGTTGGGGCATCTGGTAAGGATGCCTGATGGGCGCCTCTCTAGGGAGGTGTTTCAGGCAAGTCCAGCTGGGAGGAGACCCCGGGGAAGACCAGAACCTGCTGGAGGGGTTATATCTCTCAGCTGGTCTCAGTTCCCCCCCGTCGAGCTGGTGGAGGTGGCTGGGGCGAGGGAGGTCTGGGTCGCCCTACTTCGGTTGCTGCCCCAACGATGGATGGATGGATGGCACCGCGTCCAAAATGGCATACTTGAACATGGAACTCAGTGGTTAGGGTGTTGGGTTATAAATCAAGAGGATGTGGGTTCCAATCCCAGGTCCACTGAAGTGGGTCCTTGAGCGGGGGTGGGTGGGATGGTGGGTGCTGTATGTAACCTTGTCTTCTGGCCCTAACCATGGAATGCTAAATGTAAAAACAAGTATTACTGACAGGAGACTTGACTTATTTACATACCGAACCATTCATTCATTCATTCATTATCTCCCGCTTTATCCTCTATTAGGGTCGTGGTGGGGTTCCCCATGCCCATCCAGGGAAGAACGTTTCGGGCGCTGGGCAGATAGACCCAGGACAGGACGCCAATCTATCACTGGACACACACTCACTAACACAGACACACTATATATGGGGCAATTTGGAGAACTCAGTTGACTTGATCCATGTTTTTGGACTGTGGGAGGAAACCGGAGAACCCGGAGGAAACCCACGCAGACACGGGGAGAACATGGAAACTCCACCCAGATTGGGATTCGAACCGGGAATCCCAAGTGCTGAGAGGAGAACATGCTAAGCACTAAGCCACCGTCCCGGCCTTAAGTTGGGATGCTAAATGTGAAAAAAGTATTATTGACAGGAGACTTGACTTATTTACAGACCGAACTCCCATCGCATGGGAGGGGGTCTCCATGCCCCTCCAGGGGAGAACGTTTCAGGCGCTGGGCAGATACACCCAGGACAGGGCGCCAATCCATCGCTGGACACACACTCACTCACACAAACACACTCTATATGGGGCAATTTGGAGAATTCAATTGACCTTGATCCATGTTTTTGGATCCGTTTTTGGATCCGAACGTGGATCTCCAGCACTGAGAGGAGAACATGCTAACCAGTAAGCCACCGTGCCACCCTCATTGCAGGGAGGGGGGGCGGTGTTTTTCCATGCCCATCCAGGGGAGAACGTTTTGGGAGCTGGGTACACAGTCCATGTTTTTGGACTGTGGGAGGAAACCCACGGGGAGAACATGGAACCTCCACCCAGATTGGGATTCGAACGTAGATCTCCAGCACTGAGAGGAGAACATGCCAACCACTAAGCCACCGTGCCGCCCCAAAAGATCTTTATTTTATTTAATCGTAACCGTCTTTCTTCAATAGTTCGGTGCATGAGACACCAAAGTTAAAAAAAAAGTTAAAGTAAAAAAAAAACATGGATTGGGATTCGAACCGGGAATCCCAAGTGCTGAGAGGAGAACATGCTAAGCACTAAGCCACCGTCCCGGCCTTAAGTTGGGATGCTAAATGTGAAAAAAGTATTATTGACAGGAGACTTGACTTATTTACAGACCGAACCAACAGCGGTGTGTCAATTTTTTTTTTAAATGTAGCGTGGCTAGTGGACGCAGATACGAAAACACACGCCGGTCTCTATAATCTTCTATTTACTACCTGGCACGACCAGGTGGATGCGTCTAATGGAGGGCACAGTGAGAGAACAGTATTTTAAAGCTCCAGCAGCAATGCTGTGGCAGATCTCGCTGCTGCTGACTGTTGATTAACGGTCTAGTGAAGGTGACGGTGTGCAACACAAACACCGACAACAGCTTATAGATCTGGGTTATTTTACTGTACACACCGAAAAAAAGCTTTATTCTCATTCTTACAGGGTTTGCTTGGCTCTGTGCACTAAAGCTGATTGGTCCGTCTGGAATTGTTGTTGTGCTGATGGGGCATCTTCCTGCGATCCTTGAGGGCGTTACGTTTCCGCTTCTTGCTCAGGAAGTTCTCCAGCTTGCCGCTCTTTTTAAGTTCGCTGTATTTGTCCGCCAGTTCGAGCTGCTTCTTCGTAGCTAAAAGAAAATGGGACCACTTTAAGCAGGGTACATATAATAAAATATAAAAGCAATAAGGCGCAAGAGGACAATGCGATATTGTGAATAAATACCGGTAAAGCGGCATCAAGACGTGACGCTAATCTTTCCCGTGATTTATTCAACATAATCCACGACCTTGAGTGTCTTATTGCTTTTATAAAACAGTTACAAGCACATTATAATAAAAAAAAAAAGGTTTGATTCATAAATGCGTTTATTAAAAGTCTAATTGTTAATAATCTGGTCTTCCAAGACTGATCTAGTCCGGTTTTTAAAGTGAACACTGACTGAGTAACAGGTTTCTGGTTTCAAGTGCCATCTAGTGGCCAAATTACAGAACACAGTTTCTATAAAATGTTGAGAAAATGACAGCACACACTGATACAGATGTGAAGAGCTCAGAGGGGTGCATTGTCACTCAAATGGCTCAGCCAATCAGAATTAAGGAGCGGAGCTACCCGTTTTATAATCATTAGGGACACCTATATAGTAGAACACTGAAGCTCGGGACTTTAGAACCATAGTATAGATTGTACTTGCTAAAATATATACTTCTGTAGGAATGTTGGCTTTTTATTGGAGACGCCACTAAAAGGTTAGTTTAGAGTTACGTTAGTTA
Source organism: Corydoras sp. C115 (assembly GCA_019802505.1). Taxonomy (NCBI): domain Eukaryota; kingdom Metazoa; phylum Chordata; class Actinopteri; order Siluriformes; family Callichthyidae; genus Corydoras; species Corydoras sp. C115. Next base: position 48,890 of record JAFMOC010000406.1, on the reverse strand, counting down.
GCGGAACCCGCTACGTAGTAAACAATAAAACCCGATGCAGATAAAGTGCAACGGGGATATCAGCACAAAACAATTCATTCATTATCTTCCGCTTAATCCTCTATTAGGGTCACAGTGGGGTTCCATCCAGGGGAGAACGTTTCAGGTGCTGGGTAGATACAACCAGGACTTCCGCTTCATCCTCCATTAGGATTGCGGGGGGGTTCCCCATGCCCATCCGGGGGAGAACGTCTCGGGCGCTGGGCAGATACACCCAGAACAGGACACCAATCTATCTCTGGGCACACACTCACTCACACAGACACACTCTATATGGGGCAATTTAGAGAACTCAATTGACTTGATCCATGTTTTGAACTGTGGGAGGAAACCGGAGAACCCGGAGGAAACCCACGCGGACACGGGGAGAACATGGAAACTCCACCCAGATGGGGATTTGAACCGGGAAGCCCTAGCACGGAGAGGAGAACATGCCAACATGCTGCCTTCATCGCACGGGAGGGGGTCTCCATGCCCATCCAGGGGAGAACGTTTCGGGCACTGGGTAGATACACACAGGACAGGGCGCCAATCTATCGCTGGACACACAAACACACTCTATATGGGGCAATTTGGAGAATTCAATTGACCTTGATCCATGTTTTTGGACCGTGGGAGGGAACCGGAGAACCTGGAGAAGAACATGCTAACCACTAAGCCACCATGCCGCCACTCCCGGGACTATATAGGGGCAATTTCGAGCAGCCAATTTACAGTGAATCCATGTTTTTGGAGTGTGGGAGGAAACCCATGCGGACACGGAGACTCCATTCTGAGCAGGTTCTAAACCGTCAATCCCCAACACTTAGAGGAGAACATGCTAACCACTAAACTACGGTGCCACAAGTTATCTTTTCTTACAATCTGACCTATGGAAACAAAATGTCAATCAGCATCACTTACATTTCTTCAGATAGAAAGGTCTGTGTCCATGTCCCACTAGTTCTCTCTGTTTCGACTTGAACTGAAGCTCCTTCTCCCTCTGCTGTTGCTCTCTCTGCCGTGAGCGCTCCTGGTTCTCCTGCAAAGGAAAACATCCATCCATCATCTTCCACTTTATCCTCTATTAGGGTCGCGAGGGGGATTCTCCATGCCCATCCAGGGGAGAACGTTTTGGGCGCTGGGAAGACACTCACTCAGACAGACACACTCTATATGGGGCATTTTGAAGAACTCAATTGACCTTGATCCATGTTTTTGGACTGTGGGAGGAAACCGGAGAACCCGGAGGAGACCCACGCGGACACGGGGAGAACATGGAAACTCCACCCAGATTAGGATTCGAACTGGGATTCCCATGCACTGAGAGGAGAACATGCTAACCACTAAGCCACCGTGCCGCCCTTCATCCATTGGGGGGGAGGGGGTTCTCCATGCCCATCCAGGGGAGAACGTTTCGGGCGCTGGGCAGATACACCCAGGACAGGACACCAATCTATCGCTGGGCACACACACACACACACACACTCTATATGGGGCAATTTGAAGAACTCAATTGACCTTGATCCATGTTTTTGGACTCTTTTTGGGAGGAAACTGGAGAACCCAGAGGAGACCCACGTGGACACGGGGAGAACATAGAAACTCCACCCAGATTGGGATTCCAACCGGGAATCCCTAGCGCTGAGGGGAGAACATGCTAACCACTAAGCCACCGTGCCACCCTCATCGCAGGGGGGGGGTTTCTCCATGCCCATCCAGGGGAGAACGTTTTGGGCGCTGGGCAGATAGACCCAGGACAGGACGCCAATCTATCACTGGGGCACACACTCACTCACACAGACACACACTATATGGGGCAATTTGGAGAACTCAATTGACTTGATCCATGTTTTTGGACTGTGGGAGGAAACCCATGCAGACACGGGGAGAACATGGAACCTCCACCCAGATTGGGATTCGAACGTGGGAACGTTCGAACTCCAGCACTGAGAGGAGAACATGCTAACCACTAAGCCACCGTGCCGCCCCAAAGAATTTTTATTTTATTTAATTGTAACCGTCTTTCTTCACTAGTTCAGTGCATGAGACGTCACATTAAAAAATCATCGTACCATTCTCTTAAGCAGATACTTCATTTCTTCTCGTTTCTCATCGGATTTCGTTTTCTTCAGTTTCTTCCTCACCATCTGAAACGAAAGCCAGTTTCTACGTCAGAGCGAACAGACAAACCAATTGGGCGGAACGTACGGGACGGCGAGCGAACCTCCATCTCCCGCTGTCTGATTTCGTTGATGAATTTATACGTCTGGTTAAACACGTGCGGCTTAAAATCGCCGGACAAATCATCGAAGCGAGGGTCTCGCGAGATCTGAAATACACGTAGAACATAAACTAGGGTTAGTCGCACTAACGAGATTTTTAAAACGCAGCTAGCAAGAGTCATTAACTTACGTTTGATTTAACAGACGCATTTCTTCGAACAATCGAAACTTGTTTCTTCGCGGAAATCTCCTGAGGGCTGAAAAAAAAAAAATTAATAATTCATTCATTCATTCTCTTCCGCTTTATCCTATATTAGGGTCGCGGTGGGGTTCCCCATGCCTATCCAGGGGAGAACATTTTGGGCGCTGGGCAGATACACCCAGGACAGGATGCCAATCCATCGCTGGGCACACACTCACTCACACAGACACACTCTATATGGGGCAATTTGGAGAATTCAATTGACTTGATCCATGTTTTTGGACTGTGGGAGGAAACCGGAGAACCCAGAGGAAACCCACACAGACACGGGGAGAACATGGAATCTCCACCCAGATTGGGATTCGACCCGGGAATCCATAGTGCTGAGAGGAGAACATGCTAAACCACTAAGCCACCGCGTGGGTTTCCTCCAGGTTCTCCGTTTTCCTCCCACAGTCCAAAAACATGGTTCCAAGATGAATTGAATGCACGAAATTGCCCCCATATAGTGTATGTGTGAGTCTGTGCCCAGAGATAGATTAATGCCCTGTGATGGGTTTATCTGCCCAGCGCCAGAAACGTTCTCCTCTGGATGGAAGAACCTCCCCCTACCCTGCAACCCTAGTCCCTGGTATTGTATTAAATGGAAGAAATGATGATGTGTGATACCCGTGTTTGTTTGGTCGTTTCATTGATTCTGTGGTCTTCGTCTTCTGCGCTGCTTCATCCTTCATCTTTTTCAACACCCGCTTCCCCATTTTGTTCTGCAGACTCAAGATCTCCTCAAATGACAATGATGACAGATCTGGTCATTAAAATTACATCAATTAGTAAAAGAAAGTAATTGGTGTAAATAGGCTAAATATTATAAACGTAAATTAAAGAAAAAGAAAAGAACACAGTTGTTGTACGTGCACACACACAAACTTTCTCTCCTGCATAATTCCATTCATTCATTATCTTCTGCTTTATCCTCTATTAGGGTTGCGGGGTTAGGGTTAGGGTGGAACCCCATGCCCATCCAGGGGAGAACGTCTCGGGCGCTGGGCAGATACACCGAGGTCAGGATCACTGGGTACACACTCACTCACAGACACACACTATATGGGGCAATTTGGAGAATTCAATTGACTTGATCCATGTTTTTGGACTGTGGGAGGAAACCGGAGAACCCGGAGGAAACCCACACATACACGGGGAGAACATGGAAGCTCCACCCAAATGGGGATTCGAACCGGGAATCCCTAGTGCTGAGAGGAGAACATGACAACCACTAAGTCACCATCCTGCATAATTCATTAAATACTAATACAATTAATAACACTTTAACAATAACATTATAAATTCGTCATGTTCGGCATGTTCTCGGCATGTTCTCCTCTCAGCACTAGGGATTCCTGGTTCGAATCCCAATCTGGGTGGAGTTTCCATGTTCTCCCCGTGTCCGCGTAGGTTTTCTCCAGGTTCTCCGGTATCTTCCCACAGTCCAAAAACATGGATTCAAGATGAATTGACAGCTTTGACAGGGCTTTGACAGAATTGACAGGGATTCCTGGTTCGAATCCCAATCTGGGTGGAGTTTCCATGTTCTCCCCGTGTCCGCGTAGGTTTTCTCCTGGTTCTCCGGTATCTTCCCACAGTTTAAAAACATGGATTCAAGGTGAATTAATAGTATTGTTGATTTTGCCTATGGTACTTATACACAATTTGTATAAACAAATTTGTCCTCAACATTTAACCCTTCTGTGCAGTGAAACACACACACACACACACACACTGATAAAGTAAGCACACGTACCCAGAGCAGCATTATATATGGCACGGGGGCAAATTGGATATGGCACTTCAGCCATAGTACTCGGTGAAACCGGACATCGAATCGGGAACTTTTAGTTCGCAAGGCTGGTTCCTTAACCCACTACAGGTCAGCATTTTGAATTGACTGCTCTAAATTGCCCCGTATAGTGTATGTGTGTGTCAGTGTGAGTGTGTGCCCAGTGATGGATTGGCGCCCTCTCCTGGGTGTGTCCACCCAGCGCCCGAAACGTTCTCCCCTGGATGGGCATGAGGAACCCCCCCACGACCCTAGTAGAGTATTAAGTGGAAGAAAATGAGATGAGACGGGTTCTAAATGCATTTTTTAGAAGGTGTCCTATATTTTCTGGTGTTTGTATGATCCTGATGGTTAAAGGAATCATCTCATCATTTGATTCTCAAATATTTAAAAAGGATCCAGAAACCATTTTTAAGATTTTATCGAAATTGAAACAACATAACAATAAAAGCTGAATTCTTCTTACCATGTTTAAGCTCCTGCTCCGTCTGTGATTGGGCACCGGCGCTACTTCTGTTCAGTGCACTGCACTCCGGTTCATCATCGGAGTCATCGTCCGATTCAGCATCAGACTCCCTCTGATCCACAGGGTCGTCCGACGTCCAGCCTTTCACCTCATCCGCATCGGTCTGTTCCTCTAACTGTCTCTTTCTTCACAGAGTAAAGCAAAGTTACTGTCCAGCTCTGACGCATCAGGCCCGGAGTCCGCTTCACCCGCCGATCGGCGTTTCCTGGATGCCATTATATCGGGATCTGAAACGATTACCAAACTGACAGGACAAAAACAATCCAATTATAATGAGTTAACCAAGAAACAGACACTTACATTAACAATTTTTGCTCTAGATCTATAACTTTGTCTTTCTATAATTATAGTCCGCATTACAACAGTCCTGTAATCATTAGTCCTTGAAAACAAGGCGACTAAAAACTTTTGGTTGGACTGCGGTCTGTAATTGGAGAACGACAAAGTCCAGCTGTATAGCTAGTGAACATAAGCAAAAAGAGTTTGTATAAATGTCGGTTTCTTGGTTAACCCATTATACCGGGTTCTGAAATGATTACCAAACTGACAGGACAAAAACAATCCAATTATAATGAGTTAACCAAGAAACAGACATTTATATTAACAAGGGGTGAGCTGCAATATTCGCTGATTCGACGATTCGATTCGGAGAACCGTAGTCGACTATGAACCTCATAGTCGAATGTACCATTTAGACCACGTGGGGGTGCCCATGGCTGCTGCTAAGCATTAGTTTTTACATGAAATGTCTTTGTTTTCGTTATATATATAGCCTTTTGTCAAATAAAATCATAATTTCTAGAAAAAAAAGAAAAACAAAAAAAAAGGTTTTCTTTTGTTAGAAAAACAAGTAAAATATAAAAACAAAATCTTTTTTTAAAAAACATGCTTATAGCGCCATCTTGTGGTGAAATTTTAACTGATTCGACTATCAGTCGACTATAGGGAAAATCTGACGAATCAGATTCGACTACGAAAATCTGTAGTTGAATACAGCCCTATTATGAACTATTTTTGCTTATATTCACTAGATGTATAGCTGGACTTTGTCTTTCTATAATTATAGTCCACATTCCAACAGTCCTGTAATCATTAGTCCTTGAAAACAAGACGACTAACAACTTTTGGGCTGTGGTCTGGAATTGGAGAAAGTACAGCTGTATAGCTAGTGAACATAAGCAAAAAGAGTTTATATAAATTGTCCGCATTACAACAGTCCTGTAATCATTAATGGTTAACCCATTATACCGGGTTCGGAAACGATTACCAAACTGACAGGACAAAAACAATCCAATTATAATGAGTTAACCAAGAAACAGACATTTACATTAACTATTTTTGCTTATATTCACTAGATGTATAGCTGGACTTTGTCTTTCTATAATTATAGTCCGCATTCCAACAGTCCTGTGATCATTAGTCCTTGAAAACAAGGCGACTAAAAACTTTTGGACTGTTGGACTGTGGTCTGTAATTGGAGAACGACAAAAGTCCAGCTGTATAGCTAGTATAGCTAGCAAAAATAGTTAATATAAATGTCTGTTTCTTGGTTAGGTGGCACGGTGGCTAAGTGGTTAGCATGTTCTCCTCTCAGCGCTAGGGATTCCCGGTTCGAATCCCCATCTGGGTGGAGTTTCCATGTTCTCCCCATGTCTGCGTGAGTTTCCTCCGGGTTCTCCGGTTTCCTCCCACAGTCCAAAAACATGGATCAAGTCAATTGAATTCTCAAAAATTTCCCATATACAGTGTGTCTGTGTGAGTGAGTGTGTGTCCAGCGATGGATTGGCGCCCTGTCCTGGGTGTATCTGCCCAGCGCCCGAGACGTTCTTCCCTGGATGGGCATGGGGAACCCCACCGCGACCCTAATAGAGGATAAAGCGGGAGATAATGAATGAATGAAAACTCAAAATACATTTGCTTGATTTGCCAAGTAGCCATTGCACTTCCAAATAAGTTCCATCCATCCATTATCTTTTGCTTTATCCTCTACTAGGGGGAGGTTCCCCATGCCCATCCAGGGGAGAACGTCTCGGGCGCTGGGAAGATACACACAGGACAGGGCGCCAATCCATCGCTGGGCACACACTCACTCACACAGACACACTCTATATGGGGCAATTTGGAGAACTCAATTGACTTGATCCATGTTTTTGGACTGTGGGAGGAAACCGGAGAACCCGGAGGAAACCCACGGGGAGAACATGGAAACTCCACCCAGATTGGGATTCGAACCAGGAATCCCTAGCGGTGAGAGGAGAACATGCCAACCCCTTAGGGCTGGGGGGACTTGTCCTCAGGATTTCGAAAACTCCCACCAAATAACCCCTGCTCTGTGGGTCTACTATTGGGGTTCTGACCATTAGAACAGAGTACACAGTATGTACTGTAGAACTCAAACAGATGGACTACAGAATGCCATTGTAGAACTACAAAGTCCCATCTTTACAGTAAGCGGTACTGATCACGTGACCAAACGTTTCGCTGGTTACGTATATACATATATATAAATATATATAATAGTGGAAATACCTCATGGTATCTTCAAATATGACATTTGAATATATTTGCGCGCAGATTAATGCTGTATTACGATATAAATTAAGTTTTAAACGACATGACACTAACATTAACTGATGTTTGTAGCACGTGCGGCAAACGCCGAGCTCGCGTTAATGTCACAAAGGGTTATACCGATTTATAACGATACCACTATATAACATAAAACCGAGGGTGAGATACAATTTACAATTTACTAAGTTAAATAAAAAAAAAAAAAAAAACTTACGTTTACGTTGAGAACGAAAAGACGACAATCGTTTGAGAGACGCGGAAGAACTTCGTCGAGGGGAAAACAACACACATAGGTATCAATCCGCCGGATTTCAGCTGGGACTATAAAATAATAAAAGTCCCCTACAGTTTACTACAGATAAAGAACCAACACATTAAAACAATTTAAATTAAAGACTAATGACATAAAAAAAACACACTTTGTTACATTAACTTATATTAACTTTGTTATTTTTATTCAATTAAATGTAATGTGGCGGCACGGTGGCTTTAGTGGTTAGCACGTTCGCCTTTCAGCGCTGGGGATTCCCGGTTCGAATCCCCATCTGGGTGGAGTTTCCATGTTCTCCCCGTGTCTGCGTGGGTTTCCTCCGGGTTCTCCGGTTTCCTCCCACAGTCCAAAAACATGGATCAAGTCAATTGAGTTCTCCAAATTGCCCCATATAGAATGTGTATGTGTGAGTGAGTGTGTGCCCAGCGATGGATTGGCGCCCTGTCCTGGGCCTGTCTGCCCAGCGCCCGGGACGTTCTCCCCTGGATGGGCATGGGGAACCCCCCCCCCCGCAACGCTAATAGAGGATAAAGCGAGAGATAATGAATGAATGAATGAATGTAATGTGGCGGCACGGTGGCTAAGTGGTTAGAACGTTCGTCTCTCAGCGCTAGGGATTCCCGGTTCGAATCCCCATCTGGGTGGAGTTTCCATGTTCTCCCCGTGTCTGCGTGAGTTTCCTCCGGGTTCTCCGGTTTCCTCCCACAGTCCAAAAACATGGATCAAGTCAATTGAGTTCTCCAAATTGCCCCATATACAGTGTGTCTGTGTGAGTGAGTGTGTGTCCAGTGATGGATTGGCGTCCTGTCCTGGGTGTATCTGCCCAGCGCCCGAGACGTTCTCCCCTGGATGGGCATGGGGAACCCCACCGCGACCCTAATAGAGGATAAAGCGGAAGATAATGAATGAATGAATGAATAAATGTAATGTTTATAAGTGAGTTAATATTGTTATATATATGTTACAACTTTAGGGCTGCAACTAACGATTATTTTGATAATCGATTAATCGGTCGATTATTTTTTCGATTAATCGATGCATCGGATAAATTAAAAAATAATTTCCATGTCTTTACATTTACATTTAATCATTTAGCAGATGCTTTTATACAAAGATGGATGTTCATTCATTCATTATCTCCTGCTTTATCCTCTATTAGGGTTGTGGTGGGGTTCCCCATGCCCATCCAGGGGAGAACGTCTCGGGCGCTGGGCAGATAGACCCAGGACAGGGCGCCAATCCATCGCTGGGCACACACTTACTCACTCAAACACACTCTATTTGGGGCAATTTGGAGAATTCAATTGACTTGATCCATGTTTTTGGACTGTGGGAGGAAACCGGAGAACCCGGAGGAAACCCACGCGGACACGGGGAGAACATTGAAACTCCACCCAGATGGGGATTCGAACCGGGAATCCCTAGCGCTGAGAGGAGAACGTGCTAACCACTAAGCCACCATGATGCCCCTATACTATATTTTATTCATTAATTCATTATCTTCTATTTAATCCTTCACTGACGTTCCTCATGTCCAAAGGAGTACATTCCAGAAGCAAATATGGGGCAATTTAGAGCATTCAATTTACCTTAAATCCATGTTTTTGGACTGTGGGAGGAAATCAGAGAACCAGGAGGAAACCCACGTGGACACGGAGAGAACATGGAAACTTCATCCAGATGGGGATTCGATCCGTGCCGTTTAAATCTATTTTAAATAAATTTTAAAAAATGGTATGAGAGGAGGGGCGGCACGGTGGCTTAGTGGTTTAGCATGTTCTCCTCTCGGCGCTAGGGATTCCCGGTTCGAATCCCAATCTGGGTGGAGTTTCCCTGTTCTCCCCGTGTCCACGTGGGTTTCCTCCGGGTTCTCCGGTTTCCTCCCACAGTCCAAAAACATGGATCAAGTCAATTGAATTCTCCAAATTGCCCCATATACAGTGTATACACATACACTGTATATGGGGCAATTTGGAGAATTCAATTGTGAGTGAATGTGAGTGTGTATCCAGTGATAGATTGGCGTCCTGTCCTGGGTGTATCTGCCCAGCGCCCGGAACGTTCTCCCCTGGATGAGCAAGGGGGAACCCCCCCCCCTCGCGACCCTAATATAGGATGAAGATAATAGATGGATGGATGGTATGAGAGGGCTGTGCATTATTGTGAATAAGTGACGGGAAAGAGAATTCATACTAATACACAACCTCGAGTGTCACACACGATAATAAAAAAAAAACAAGGGTTGATTCTTAAATGTGTTTATTAAAAGCAAAATCATTAATAATCTGAAACCGGCCTTGCAAACTTAAAAACCCCGGTTCGATTCCTGGTCCCACCCAATAATCTGGCTGAAGTGCCCTTGGGCAAGACCCCTAACCCCTAAGTTTCTTCCCAGGCAATAAAATATTTACAAAACTGTGAGGCGTGTACTCATCTTTATCGAGTTTATATCGTTGTTTATTATTTAGCCGGGATAGGCTCTAATCTGGGTTGTCGTTCTTAGAGGTCGTGTTCAAGGACCCGCTTCTTGCACGAACTTGCATACAGACTTTTCGATCTGACGGCATGATATATGGTATCATCGAAGATCTGAAGCTCTTCCTTCGGCCTTTTATCTACATCGTTGTCATCCATTTGCAGGTTCTCCGGAGATTTGCTGGTTCCACCTTCAAGACAATGAGAACAAAGGCCATGGTCTGCCCTCCACTGGCCAGACGAGGAACCCCCACCCACTTGGTGTTGTAGACCACATGGTTCTGAGATCCATTTCTCCTGCTTTGTCCTCAGTCCTGGTTGTAGCATTGAGGAACCCACAGCAGGCTCGTATCCATCGGGTTCTAGAGCCAGCTGCCAAAGAGACCGGGTGATGTCCATCTGAACACCGGCGTCTTCTGAAATTGGCGTCTGGGGTTTATGAGGACGTGGAAGGATCTCTATACTGGACATCGAGTGCCTCCTGGGCTGTGGAAAGATCACATCAAGTGTAGAACCTACAGAAGAACCCTGGTGGTGTTCCGGAAGAGCTGCAGGGGCGTCCTCCTTCACGTCCAGGTTCCAGTGATGGAGCGCGTAGCTGTCTGTGCTGTAGATGCTGCTTTGGCGTGCAGGACGCCGTCGCTGACCCCTAACGCGCCCGGCTGCATCTCGCCCAGGTCCGAGTTCTTGAGGACAGCCAGGCACTTTAACGCGCGGGTCATCCGGCCGCCGACCTCGTCCAGTTGCCCCAGACGCAGGTCCACCATCTGGAGTGTGGTCTTCATGGTCTGTTCTCGTTCGTTCACCTCCTCCAGCTGCATGGACATGTTCTCGATTCTGTTAGGAACCAGAACCAGGCACAAACTGATTATTATTATTATTATTATTAATATTATTATTATTATTACACATGCTGTACACACACACACTAGGTCACAAGTCTGGTTCTGGTTACAAATGCCCCCATAATACAAAAAAGGGTTGCATCAAGATGGCGTCAAGATGGCTTAGTGGTTAGAATGTTCTCCTCTCAGCACTAGGGATTCCCGGTTCGAATCCCCATCTAACTTGATCCATGTTTTCCCCGTGTCCGAGGTTTCCTCCAGAACCCGGTTTCCTCCCACAGTCCAAAACATGGATTTAAAAGTCAATTGAATTCTCCAAATTGCCCCAGATAGTTATTGTGAACCGGGAATCCCTGTGAGTGAGAGGAGTGTCAGTGCCTAAAACGTACTCCACGTTCTCCCTGGATGGGCATCATATTATTATTCTATAAACATTATTATAATTACTTATGCTGCACCCACATACACACACACATTTAGCCATAATGCTAGTTTGGGGCTGGGAAACGAACCAAACACACTCTAGGTCATGGGGCAATTCCTGGACCCCATACAATTTACCCCATAATACAAAAAAAGGTTTTTCAACTGATGGCGTCAAGATGGCTTAGTGGAGGAATGTTCTCCTCTCGGCTACAGTTCCCGGGGTGGAGTCTCCATGGAAACTCCACCCAGATGGGATTCGCGCCGGGAATACCTTTTCGCTGAGACAGTCCAAAAACATGATAAAGGTCACTAAGTTTTCGTGCATCAACAAAAATTGGAGTGTCGCGTGAGGGGTTGGCACCCATGCCCATCCAGGGAGTATGTGCGGGCGCTGGGCGCAGATACACCCCTGGACAGGGCGCTGATCCCCCCGCTGGGCACACTACTCACTCACACAGACATATATAAATGATGATATGGTGGCATTAGAGGTTTAGCATGTTCTCCTCTAATGCATATTGACGTTCTTTCCTGAATCCCCATCCAGAGAACGTGGAGAAACGTTCTCCCCGTGGGCGCTGGGCAGATACCCCATGACAGGACGCCAATCTATCGCTGGGCACACACTCACTCACACAAACCGCTTTTGTAAGTTGATCGCTGAGTTACCCAAACTGCCATCTATAGTTATTGTGTTCAAATGATAGAACGCCGTGCCCAGTTCCAAAACGTTCTCCACGTTCTCTGGATGGGCATCAATTGGATTTATTATATCCATAAAGCCACGCAGCCATCCATGCTATCTTCCGCTTCATATATATTAGGGTCGTGGGGGGGGGGGTGTGTGTCCATGCCCATCCAGGGCGAACGTTTCGGGCGATGCTGGGCAGATAGACCTGGGACAGGACGCCAATGGGATCGCTGGGACACACTCACTCACACAGACACACTCTATATGGGGGCAATTTGGAGAATTCAAGGTAGTTTATCGATCCATGTTTTTGGACTGTGGGAGGAAACGGGAGAACCCCGGAGGGCAAACCCCACGGACACGGGACGCCAGAACACTGGAAACTCCACCCAGATTGGGATTTGCACCGGGAATACCTAGCGATGAGAGGAGAACATGCTAATCACTATGCCACCGTGCCGATTGTTTATTAGGGTCGCGGGGGGGTTCTCCATGCCCATCCAGGGGAGAAAGTTTCGGGCGCTGGGCAAATACACCCAGGACAGGGGCACCAATCTATCACTGGGCACACACTCACTCACACAGACACACTCTATATGGGGCAATTTGGAGCATTTGATTTACCTTGAATATATGGGGCATTTTCGCATTATGAGGTTGTTTATCGAATAATGATATTGACGTTCCCCATGCCCATCCAGAGAACGTGGAGAACATTTCGTGCGCTGGGCAGATACACCCAGGACAGGGCGCCAATCTATCACTGGGTACACACTCACTCTCACAGACACACTCTATATGGGGCAATTTGGAGAATTCAATTGTCCTTGATCCATGTTTTTGGACTGTGGGAGGAAACCGGAGAACCCGGAGGAAACTCACGCGGACACGGGGAGAACATGGAAACTCCACCCAGATGGGGATTCGAACCGGGAATCCCTAGCGCTGAGAGGAGAACGTGCTAAGCACTAAGCCACCGTGCCTTTTTAAGTGTGATTGGGTTAATAAAAGCGGGGTGTCGGTTCTCTCTGAGAACCTCATACCTCTCTGAGGTCACCCGAATGCGCTCGTTATTGGAGGACTGCTCCTTGCCCTCCTTCTCTCTGAAGTACTCCTCCACGCATTGCTCCTCGAACTCGTACAGGTTCTTCAGCTCATCTGGATTGAGAAGCAGTTCTGCAGAGTCAGCATTTAACGACACATCAGTAACAATACCCTGAGACTGAGGCGTGTACTACACCAGGGGTGGGCAATTAAGGTTCCCATGGGGCACTTTGGAATGGTTTCAGAGGGTCAGACTAATTTATTCATTCATTCATTCATTATCTCCCGCTTTATCCTCTATTAGGGTCGTGGGGGGTTCCACATGCTCATCCAGGGAAGAACGTCTCAGGCGCTGGGCAGATACACCCAGGACAGGACGCCAATCCATCGCTGGACACACACTCACTCACACACACACACACTCTATATGGGGCAATTTGGAGAACTCAATTGACTTGATCCATGTTTTTGGACTGTGGGAGGAAACCGGAGAACCCGGAGGAAACCCACGCGGACACGGGGAGAACATGGTCAGATTAGAGGCGGACTTGCACACACACACACACACACACACACACACACACACACACACTCTATGGAGGGGCAATTTAGAGCATTTAATTTACCTTAAATCCATGTTTTTGGACTGTGGGAGGAAACCGGAGAACCCGGAGGAAACCCACGCAGACACGGGGAGAACATGGTCAGATTAGAGGCGGACTTGCACACACACACACACACACACACACACACACACACACACACACACACACACTACGGAGGGGCAATTTAGAGCTGTCAATTCACCTTGAATCCATGTTTATGGACTGTGGGAGGAAACCGGAGAACCCGGAGGAAACCCACGTGGACACAGGGAGAACATGGTCAGATTAGAGGCGGGCTTGCACAGACACACACACACACACACACACACACACACACACACACACACACTATGGAGGGTCAATTTAGCGTAGCCAATTCACCTTGAATCCATGTTTTTGGACTGTGGGAGGAAACCGGGAAACCCCTAAGAAACCCACGCGGACACGGGGAGAACACGGCCAGATTAGAGGTGGACTTGCACACACAAACACATACTATAGAGGGGCAATTTAGAGCTGTCAATTCACCTTGAATCATGTTTTTGGACTGTGGGAGGAAACCGGGGAACCCCTAAGAAACCCACGCGGACACGGGGAGAACACGGCCAGATTAGAGGTGGACTTGCACACACAAACACATACTATAGAGGGGCAATTTAGAGCAGCCAATTCACCTTGAATGCATGCTTTTGAACTGTGGGAGGAAACCGGGGAACCCCTAAGAAACCCACGCGTAGACACAGAACACGGCCACATTAGAGGTGGACTTGCACACACACAAACACACATACTATAGAGGGGCAATTTAGAGCTGCCAATTCACCTTGAATCCATGCTTTTGACTGTGGGAGGAAACCGGAAACCCGTAGGAATGCGTAGACTCGACCAGACACACAGGAACACACCACACGTGCATTTTGGTACAACACGACACATACTATATGGGGCAATTTAGAAACCACGACCAATTCACCTTGATCAACGTTTTTGGAACTGTGGGTAGGAGAACACGTCACTGGAGGAGGGCGCCATCTATTGGGGTAGAAACGACGGTATAAGCGGGTAAAAAAAACGACAAGTTTCTTATCAACTGAACATAAGTACGTAGGAAAACGTCACTGAGGAGGGCCGCGCGTGGCCTATTGGGGAGGTTCTCCCACGACCGGTGTTAATGTAAGAGATTAAGCGGTGTTATTACTCAAATCTCGCTGTCAACGTTCGTGCGTCCTCTTGCATAACAGCGTAAGTTGGACGGGCCGGATTAAAACACATGAGGGGCCGCGCGTGGCCCGCGGGCCGAGGTTCTCCCACCCGGTGTTAATGTAAGAGATTAAGGTGGTGGATTACTCAGACTGCGATCTCGCTCGTCCACGTCGCCCTCGTGCGTCCTCTTGCACCGGCAGCAGACGTTCCGTAGCAGGATGTAGATGTGGCTGAGGATGATGAGGGGGGGAGGAAGAACGGGCCGGTCGTGGAACGTCATGATCAGCTGGTAACGCTGAAACTTCCACACCTGATTGGATATGGACTTCACCTCGAAGAACGTGTTGCTGGGCGAGACGCAAATCGAATACGGTTAGAACACATTCATGAACAAAGGTACCGTGGGCGAGGGGGGGTGGGTTCCTCATGCCCATCCGGGGAGAACGTTTCGGGCGCTGGGCAGATACACCCAGGACAGGACGCCAATCTATCACTAGGCACACGGTCACTCACACAGAGAGGCAAATATTATATATAGGGGCAATTTAGAGCTGCCAATTCACCTTGAATCCATGTTTTTGGACTGTGGGATGAAAGCGAGGAACACAGGGAGAACATGGATACTCCGCCCAGTTGGGATTCAAACCTGGATCCTCACTGCTGAGAGGCAGCCTCACACAGAAACACTATATAGGGGCAATTTAGAGCAGCCAATTCACCTTGAATGCATGTTTTTGAACCGTGGGAGGAAAACCGGAGAACCCGCAAAAAACCCAAATGGACACGGGGAGAACCTGGTTCCCCAGCACTGAGAGGCAGACTCACACAAATGTACACACTATATAGGGGCAATTTATACAGAAGCAATTTAGAGCAGTCAATTCACCTTGAATCCATGTTTTTAGACTAGGGGAGGAGAACCCACATGGACACGGGGAGAACATGGAAAGTCCACCCAGATTGGGATTCGAACCTGGATCTCCATCTCACACAGACACACACAGTATATAGGGGCAATTTACATTGGGATAATTAAGAGCAGCCAATTCACCTTGAATCCATGTTTTTGGACTGTGGGAGCATGCTTACACCGGAGAACGGGTAGAACACGGAAACTTCACCCAGATCGAGATTCGAACCTCAATCCCCAAAGTCACACAGCTCCCCAACTCACACAGACACACACACTATATAGGGGCAATTTATACAGAAGCAATTTAGAGCAGCCAATTCACCTTGAATCCATATTTATGCACTAGGGTAGGAGAACCCACACGGAGACGGGGAGAACATGGAAAGTCCACCCAGATTGGGATTCGAACCTGGATCCCCATCTCACACAGACACACACACTATATAGGGGCAATTTATACAGAAGCAATTTAGAGCAGCCAATTCACCTTGAATCCATGTTTTTGGACTAGGGGAGGAAAACCCACATGGACACGGGGAGAACATGGAAAGTCCACCCAGATTGGGATTCGAACCTGGATCCCCATCTCACATAGACACTCACACTAACTATATAGGGGCAATTTAAATTGGGATAATTAAGAGCAGCCAATTCACCTTGAATCCATGTTTTTGGACTGTGGGAGCATGCCTACATCAGAGAACGGGTAGAACACGGAAACTTCACCCAGATCAAGATTCGAACCTCAATCCCCAAAGTCACACAGATCCCCAACTCACACAGACACACATACTATATAGGGGCAATTTATACAGAAGCAATTTAGAGCAGCCAATTCACCTTGAATCCATATTTATGCACTAGGGTAGGAGAACCCACACGGAGACGGGGAGAACATGGAAAGTCCACCCACATTGGGATTCGAACATGGATCCCCATCTCACACAGACACATACACTATATAGGGGCAATTTATACAGAAGCAATTTAGAGCAGCCAATTCACCTTGAATCCATGATTTTGGACTAGGGGAGGAGAACCCACACGGAGACGGGGAGAACATGGAAAGTCCACTCAGATTGGGATTCGAACCTGGATCCCAATCTCACACAGACACACACACTATATAGGGGCAATTTATACAGAAGCAATTTAGAGCAGCCAATTCACCTTGAATCCATGTTTTTGGACTAGGGGAGGAAAACCCACATGGACACGGGGAGAACATGGAAAGTCCACCCAGATTGGGATTCGAACCTGGATCCCCATCTCACATAGACACTCACACTAACTATATAGGGGCAATTTAAATTGGGATAATTAAGAGCAGCCAATTCACCTTGAATCCATGTTTTTGGACTGTGGGAGCATGCCTACATCAGAGAACGGGTAGAACACGGAAACTTCACCCAGATCAAGATTCGAACCTCAATCCCCAAAGTCACACAGATCCCCAACTCACACAGACACACATACTATATAGGGGCAATTTATACAGAAGCAATTTAGAGCAGCCAATTCACCTTGAATCCATGTTTTTAGACTAGGGGTGGAGAACCCACATGGACATGGGTAGAACATGAAAAGTCCACCCAGATTGGGATTCGAACCTCAATGCCCAAAGTCACACAGCTCCCCATCTCACACAGACACACACACACTATATAGGGGCAATTTATACAGAAGCAATTTAGAGCAGCCAATTCACCTTGAATCCATATTAATGCACTAGGGTTGGAGAACCCACACGGAGACGGGGAGAACATGGAAAGTCCACCCCGCCCACATGCTTAGAATAGAATAGAACCGAATAGAACCGAATAGAACCGAAAATACTTCAGACCCAAGTAATAACTTGGGTCTGAAGTATTTTCGGTTCTATTCGTGGTTCTTCAGCCTCTTACTTACTTAAAAACAGCGATGAGCAAATTAACCAGCAGGATGTTGGCTACCAGCAGGTAGCAGGCCATGATGGCAGGTGTCAGCCAGGCACCGGGGATACAAGGGGGTAGCTTCTTCCCGTCCTCGTCATACTTATTGTCTCCGCAGGGGGCTAGGGGGCAGTTATTACCAGGTCAAGGTCACTAGAACGTCATATTTTAGTGAGTTATGTTGGTGATGTTAATTAGGAATATACTCACGGTTAATCTCCATGGCATAGACTTCGATCGAAGGCACGAAACGTTGATACGGGAGAAAAACGTGACAATTTAGTGCGATTATTGTTATATAAATAGCAACTATATAGCTACTATTATACACTCACCGGCCACTTTATTAGGTACAACTGACCAACTGCTCGTTAATACTTAATTTCTAATCAGCCAATCACATGGCGGCAACTCAGTGCATTTAGGCATGTAGACATGGTCAAGACAATCTCCTGCAGTTCAAACCGAGCATCAGTTTGGGGAAGAAAGGGGATTTGAGTGCCTTTGAACCGTGGCATGGTTGTTGGTGCCAGAAGGGCTGGTCTGAGTATTTCAGAAACTGCTGATCTACTGGGATTTCACGCACAACCATCTCTAGGGTTTACAGAGAATGGTCCGAAAAAGAAAAAACATCCAGTGAGCGGCGGTTCTGTGGGCGGAAATGCCTTGTTGATGCCAGAGGTCAGAGGAGAATGGCCAGACTGGTTCGAGCTGATAGAAAGCCAACATCTGATGGCTACTTTCAGCAGGATAATGCGCCATGTCATAAAGCTGGAATCATCTCAGACTGGTTTCTTGAACATGACGATGAGTTCACTGTACTCAAATGGCCTCCACAGTCACCAGATCTCAATCCAATAGAGCGTCTTTGGGATGTGATGGAACGGGGGATTCGCATCATGGATGTGCAGCCGACAAATCTGCGGCAACTGGGTGATGCCATCATGTCAATATGGACCAAACTCTCTGAGGAATGCTTCCAGCACCTTGTTGAATCTATGCCACGAAGAATTGAGGCAGTTCGGAAGGCGAAAGGGAGTCCAACCCATTACTAGAATGGTGTACCTAATAAAGTGGCCGGCGAGTGTATAGCTCAGTGCTTCTCAAATAGTGGGGCGCGCCCCCCTGGGGGGGCTCAGTGCGGTGCCTGGGGGGGTGCATAACAAGAAATCACAGAGCAAGTGATATTAAGTGTACTGAACAAACCCTCAAGAGAGAACATGGAGAAATATTTAACAGAGACGAGGAGAGAAAGACGGAGAGAGACGAAGATAACGAGAGCAACAAAAGTCAACCGAAAGGTGGAGACGAAGAAAGACCGGCGTGTCTTCTGCGTCTTTAAATGTTGGCAGTGGACAGCGTGAAGCCAAATAGATGAAGGTGTCACTTAAAGATATTACACCCCGATCACGCTGATAAACCGCTGATTAAGAGTTTTTTTAATCTAAAATGTGACTCGTATATCCAGCAATCATCGCTGCAAAACGGGCGCGTTGGAGACATTAGTTCTGACTTCCTCATTTTGATAAAAAAAAAAATTAATAAAAAAAAACAGTACAAATTGTTGTATTCATTTTTGTTTTGTAGTTAAAGTGTTAATATATTCTGCTCCTGAATGAATGTCGCTGATGAATTTGAATTTATTATTATTTATTGATTTTTTTTCATTTCATTTTTCCCCAGCGCAGAGAGGAGAACATGCCAACCACTACGCCACTATGCTGCCCTTTAGGGGCAATTTAGTCATTCATTCATTCATTATCTCCCGCTTTTCTCCTCTCTTAGGGTCGAGGTGGGGTTCCCCATGCCCATCCAGGGGAGAACGTCTCGGGCGCTGGGCAGATACACCCAGGACAGGATGCCAATCTATCGCTGGGCACACACTCACTCACACAGACACACTCTATATGGGGCAATTTTGAGAATTCAATTGACTTGATCTATGTTTTTTCAGTATCAAATGCCAGTCGGTTGAAAATGTTTCTGGTTTAAATAAGGCTTTCATTCATTTCTGTTACAAACTAAAAAACAAAGTTTAAGATTATTCTTAAATGAAATATAAAATTATTTAAATAAAATGATTCTGTTCTAAGTTGATCTATAGTTCTTTCTTTTTGTTTTCTTTATTGTTAATAAGGAGACATTGTTATAAAAGTTTATAGACAAATGATACTACAGTGGGCGTGTAAAAATACTTTTTCATCCCATTTTGTCATGTGTGGTGTGGGTGAGTGTGCATGTGTGTGTGTGTGTGTGGGGGGGGGGGGGGGGGGGGGGGGGGGGGGGGCAAAATGTTTTCTTCTTCCTAGGGGGGGCTTAACAGAAAATAATTGAGAATCACTGATATAGCTATATATTAATATAGCTACTAAACTATCTTACACCCCAAAAACACTCGATATCCCTCTATGTCGTTTAAATAGCAATGCTGACGATCAACGTCACAGACACATACACACTATATAGGGGCAATTTACAAAAGGGCAATTGAGGGCATTCGATTCATCTTGAATCCATGTTTTTGGACTGTGGGAGGAAACCGGAGAACCTGGAGGAAGCCCACACGGACACGGGGAGAACATGGAAACTCCACCCAGATGGGGATTCGAACCGGGAATCCCTAGTGCTGAGAGGCAGACCCACACACACACACACACACACACACACACTATATGGGGCAATTTATCCATTCGTTCATTCATTATCTTCTGCTTTATCCTCTATTAGGGTCGCGGTGGGGTTCCCAATGCCCATCCAGGGGAGAACGTCTCGGGCGCTGGGCAGATACACCCAGGACAGGACGCCAATCCATCGCTGGGCACACACTCACTCACACGGACACACTGTATATGGGGCAATTTGGAGAATTCAATTGACTTGATCCATGTTTTTGGACTGTGGGAGGAAACCGGAGAACCCGGAGGAAACCCACGCAGACACGGGGAGAACATGGAAACTCCACCCAGATTGGGATTCGAACCTGAATACCCAGCGCAGAGAGGAGAACATGCCAACCACTACGCCACCATGCCGCCCTTTAGGGGCAATTTCTTCATTCATTCATTCATTATCTCCCGCTTTTCTCCTCTATTAGGGTCGCGGGGGGGTTCTCCATGCCCATCCAGGGGAGAACGTCTCGGGCGCTGGGCAGATAGACCCAGGACAGGACACCAATCTATCACTGGACACACACTCACTCACACAGACACACTCTATATGGGGCAATTTGGAGAATTCAATGGACTTGATCCATGTTTTTGGACTGTGGGAGGAAACCGGAGAACCCGGAGGAAACCCACGCAGACACGGGGAGAACATGGGAACTCCACCCAGATTGGGATTCCAACCTTGATCCCCATCTCACAGACTCACACAGACACACAAACTATATAGGGGCAATTTAAACTGGGCTATCTAAAGCAGGGAGGCACGGTGGATTAGTGTTTAGCATGTTCTCCTCTCAGCACTAGGGTTTCCAGGTTCGAATCCCCATCTGGGTGGAGTTCCCATGTTCTCCCCGTGTCTGCGTGGGTTTCCTCCGGGTTCTCCGGTTTCCTCCCACAGTCCAAAAACATGGATCAAGGTCAATTGAATTCTCCAAATTGCCCCATATAGAGTGTGTCTGTGTGAGTGAGTGTGTGCCCAGCGATGGATTGACGCCCTGTCCTGGGTGTATCGCCCAGCGCCTGAATAACACAGACACACCCAAACACACACTATATGGGGCAATTTAGAGCATTCAATTGACCTTGATCCATATTTTTGCACTGTGGGAGGAAACCAGAGAACCCGGAGGAAACCCACATGGACACGGGGAGAACATGGAAACTCCACCCATTTGGATTGGGATTCCAACCTTGATCCCCATCTCCCAGACTCACACAAACTCTATTGGGGCAATTTAAAGCAATTCACCTTTTTTTTTAAGGTTCTTAAGGGAATTCTGGGAATCTTTTGGGACATGGTCACACACAGCGCATCGTACGTTCTATCGGCGAGCGATCGTTGGAGCGAGAATCAGGAAACAGCATCTTACTATGAACTCTAGTCTTACGGTCTATTGAGTCAGCAAACACCTCGCCATAAATCATCCAGTACGGCATGTAGAAGATGTTCCGCGCCAGGCGCCACGTGGGTTCCTCGTCGGGGTGCAGGATGGCTTGACGGGCCACGCCGAAGCTCATCAGCACCACCAGCATGATGACCACGAAATACAGCATGTCGATCATCTGGGATAATGGTATATATCTAGATTAATATATATATATATATATATATATATATATAGAGCTGCATAAATTATGTTAATGAGGTCCCTATGTTAATGAGCGAGCCTGACCATTTTGCCGATCATCATGACGTACGGTCCGAGGTATTTATTCACGCCGAAGATATCGAGAACCCGGATGTACCAGAAGATGATGTCCACGCAGTAGATCACGCGGCCGTAGCCCATGTAGGGCTCGTTCTGCAGTCGCAGCAGCAGGCCCAAGAGGAACGTGCCGATGGCCACGAGGTCGGTGATGTTCCAGTAATCTTCCAGCCACACGTTGACCTTTTGTTTCAGCTTCCCGGGTTCTGACATGAGGATCTAAGAGAACACACACACACACACACGGTAATTTGTACGCACAATGGGATCCCATATCGGGCGGCATGGCGGCATGGCGACATGTTCTCCTCTCAGCGCTAGGGATTCCCGGTTTTAATCCCAATCTGGATGGAGTTTCCATGTTCTCCCCATGTCCGCGTGGGTTTGCTCCGGGTTCTCCGGTTTCCTCCCACAGTCCAAAAACATGGATCAAGTCAATTGAGTTCTCCAAATTGCCCCATATAGAGTGTATCTGTGTTTGAGTGTGTGTCCAGCGATGGATTGACGCCCTGTCCTGGGTGTATCTGCCCTGCACCCGAGACGTTCTCCCCTGGATGGGCATTGGGAACCACCCACCCCGTGACCCTAATATAGGATAAAATGGAGATAATGGATGGACGGGTTCCCATATAGTGAGTGTGCAGTTTACATAGCAGTGGCCCCGCCCCCTTTTGTGCGCCACTGGTTCTCCATGTTCTCAGTTCCACTTACTGTAAAGATGGACTTTGTAGCTCTATAATGGCATTCTGTAGTCCAACTGTTTGGGTTCTACAGTACATACTATGTACTCTGTTCTAATGCTCAGAACCCCAATAGTAGAACCACAGAGCAGGGATTATTGGGTCCTATCCCAGCAGTGTCACTGAGGTGTTGAAATGAAACTCCAGCAGCACTGCTGCACTAGAACCCCCTCACTGCATCAGTGTCACTGAAGAACTGACTATAAACAATCCACCACCCAAATTCTACCTGTTCTGTGATTGAGAACCAACAGGGGACTAACAAACACATAGAACACAGATGGACTACAGTCTGGAATTGTAGAACTACAAAGTCCATCTATATGGTAAGTGGAAAAAACAGTTAGAAGTTTGGCCACGCCCCCTTTGTGCTCCACTTACAGTAAAGATGGACTTTGTAGTTCTACAATGACATTCTGTAGTCCATCTGTTTGGGTTCTACAGTACATACTGTGTACTCGGTTCTAATGCTCAGAACCCCAATAGTAGCACCACAGAGCAGGGATTATTGGGTCCTATCCCAGCAGTGTCACTGAGGTGTTTAAATGAACCTCCAGCAGCACTGCCGCACTAGAACCCCCTCACTGCATCAGTGTCACTGCAGAACTGACTATAAACAATCCACCACCCAAATTCTACCTGTTCTGTGATGGAGAACCAACAGGGGACTAACAAACACATAGAACACAGATGGACTACAGTCTGGAATTGTAGAACTACAAAGTCCATCTATATGGTAAGTGGAAAAAACAGTTAGAAGTTTGGCCACGCCCCCTTTGTGCTCCACTTACAGTAAAGATGGACTTTGTAGTTCTACAATGACATTCTGTAGTCCATCTGTTTGGGTTCTACAGTACATACTGTGTACTCGGTTCTAATGCTCAGAACCCCAATAGTAGCACCACAGAGCAGGGATTATTGGGTCCTATCCCAGCAGTGTCACTGAGGTGTTTAAATGAACCTCCAGCAGCACTGCTGCACTAGAACCCCCTCACTGCATCAGTGTCACTGCAGAACTGACTATAAACAATCCACCACCCAAGTTCTACCTGTTCTGTGATGGTGAACCAACAGGGGACTAACAAAAACACAGAACACAGATGGACTACAGTCTGTAATTGTAGAACTACAAAGTCCATCTATAGGGTAAGTGGAGAAATACAGTAGCAGTCAGAAGTTTGGCCACGCCCCCTTTGTGCTCCGCTTACTGTAAAGATGTAGTTCTACAATGACATTCTGTAGTCCATCTGTTTGGGTTCTACAGTACATACTGTGTACTCGGTTCTAATGGTCAGAACCCCAATAGTAGCACCACAGAGCAGGGATTATTGGGTCCTATCCCAGCAGTGTCACTGCAGAACTGACTATAAACAATCCACCCCCCAAATTCTACCTGTTCTGTGATGGAGAACCAACAGGGGACGAACAAACACACAGAACACAGATGGACTACAGTCTGCAATTGTAGAACTACAAAGTCCATCTATATGGTAAGTGGAGGAAACAATGGAGCAAAAAGGGGGCGTGGCCAAACCTTTGACTGGCGCTGTAGACACACCACACAGACCCAAGAAGACGAGGTCTCACCTGTCTGAGTTTCTCCAGTCCCAGCGTTATGATGTAGGAGATGACGATCCACTCCTGACGTGACGGCCATCGCTCCATCTTCACCAGGATTATATAATTATACAGCATCAGATACACAAGGTAAGCAATCTGTCAAATAGATCAAGAAAAAACATCAGGGCGGCATGGTGGCTTAGTGGTTGGCATGTTCTCCTCTCAGCGCTAGGGATTCCCGGTTCGAATCCCAATCTGGGTGGAGTTTCCATGTTCCCCCCGTGTCTGCGTGAGTTTCCTCCGGGTTCTCCGGTTTCCTCCCACAGTCCAAAAACATGGATCAAGTCAATTGAATTCTCCAAATTGCCCCATATAGAGTGTGTGTGTGTGTGAGTGAGTGTGTTCCCAGTGATAGATTGGTGTATCTGTCCAGCGCCGCAACGTTCTCCCCTGGATGGGCATGGGGAACCCCACTGCTACCCTAATAGAGGATAAAACGGAAGATAATGGATGGATATATAATCAGTACTGTATATACACACACACACACATATATATATATATATATATAGGCGGCACGATGGCTTAGTGGTTGGCATGTTCTCCTCTCAGCGCTAGGGATTCCCGGTTCGAATCCCCATCTGGGTGGAGTTTCCATGTTCTCCCCATTTCCGCGTGGGTTTCCTCCGGGTTCTCCGGTTTCCTCCCACAGTCCAAAAACATGGATCAAGTCAATTGAGTTCTCCAAATTGCCCCATATAGAGTGTGTCTGTGTGAGTGAGTGTGTGCCCAGTGATAGATTGGCGCCCTGTCCTGGGTCTATCTGCCCAGCGCCCGAGACGTTCTCCCCTGGATGGGCATGGGGAACCCCACCGCGACCCTAATAGAGGATGAAGCGGAAGATAATGGATGGATATATAATCAGTATATACATATAGTATACATACATACACACACACATATATATATATATGTATATATATATATATATATATATATATATATATATATATATAGGCATAGGCATAATATATTATATATATACAGCTTAGTGGTTAGCATGTTCTCCTCTCAGCACTCGGGATTCCCGGTTCCCGGTTCGAATCCCAATTCTGGGTGGAGTTTCCATGTTCTCCCCGTCTCCGCGTGGGTTTCCTCCGGGTTCTCCGGTTTCCTCCCACAGTCCGAACGCCCGAAACATTCTCCCCTGGATGGGCATGGAGAACCCCCCCCCCCCACGACTCTAATAAAGGATAAAGCGGGAGATAATGAATGAATGAATATATATATGGGCGGCACGGTGGCTTAGTGGTTAGCACGTTCGCCTCTCAGCGCTAGGGATTCCCGGTTTGAATCCCAATCTGGGTGGAGTTTCCATGTTCTCCCCATGTCCGTGTGGGTTTCCTCCGGGTTCTCTGGTTTCCTCCCACAGTCCAAAAACATGGATCAAGTCAATTGAGTTCTCCAAATTGCCCCATATAGAGTGTGTCTGTGTGAGTGAGTGTGTGCACAGTGATAGATTGGCGTCCTGTCCTGGGTGTATCTGCCCAGCGCCCGAGACGTTCTACCCTGGATGGGCATGGGGAACCCCACCACGACCCTAATAGAGGATGAAGCGGGAGATAATGAATGAATGAATATATATATATATCTCAGATTTTTATCACAACCATTAGAACGTGGCAGAACATCAGTTACCGTGTTGAACCAGAACTTGGTGAATGGGGCATTATAGAAATAATAAATCTTTTTGCCCATGGGCAGCGTTTTATGCTGAGTCGTGTCGTTTCCACGTCCCTTCTTGGTGTCCAGGCTCATGTTTCCGTCCTAAAAACAACAGATATGAGTTCTATGAAAATAGAATGTTATTATTCATTTATTCATCCATTATCTTCCGTTTTATCCTGTACTAAGGTCGGGGGGGGGGGGGGGGGGGGTCCCATACCCATCCAGGGGAGAACGTTTCGGTGCGAATCCCAATCTGGGTGGAGTTCCCATGTTCTCCCCGTGTCCACATGAGTTTCCTCCAGGTTCTCCGGTTTCCTCCCACAGTCCAAAAACATGGATCAAGTCAACTGAATTCTCCAAATTGCCCCATATAGAGTGTGTCTTCGTGAGTGAGTGTCTGCCTAGCGATAAATTGGTGTCCTGTTCTGGGTGTATCTGCCCAGCGTCCGAAACGTTCTCCCCTGGATGGGCATGGGGAACCCCCCCCCCCCCACGACCCTAATATAAGATGAAACGGAAGATAATGGATGGCTGGATGGATATATAAATCCTAGGTTTGAGCGTTTCTAATAGACGGCGTTCTATCGTTTGGCCACTAGACGGCAGTGTTGGGTAACTCCGCGATCAACGTATACTTCAAAAGCGGACTAGATTATGTCGCGGAAGACCACATTATTAACGTTTTTGCTTTTAATAAACGCATTTATGAATTAAACCTTGTTTTTTTTAATTGAAGTGAGTTTATAACAGCTTTAGAAAAGCAATAAGACAATCAAAATCGTGTATACATGTTAATAAATCACAGGAAAGAGGTGTAACATCCATCACTCAGGCCTAACAACACCTCATTCCCATAAATTATTTACAGCAAAACACTTTTTAAATGAAACATTTTTGCTATTATATATTTTAGTCGCATATTTCTTTATATAAGGACCACAGCGGATAGGTCGTCCAACCTTGCCGGCTTTCTTCTCCTCCTCCTTGTCCGTCCCCTCCGCGTCATTAGAACCATGATACGCCATCTCCTCCTCGATCCAGAAGTCCAGAAGCAGGATAGCAGGAGGGAATATGATGCAGACGATGACCTGAGGACACATCTCGTGTTAAAGCGTGTCCAGATGTCTACGGCGTGGAGATAAGGTCATACTGGTCATACTTGACGGCTCCGGTTCGGTACGGAACCTTGGTTTCCCATTAGACTTCCACCTTAAACTCTCTGGACCAAAACGTCCCGTTCCTGCAGATTCCCTCTCTACAACATCATGAAGATCAGACCTTTCTTGACTGAACAGGCTTCCCAGCTGTTAGTTCAAGCCCTCAGCCTCGATTATTGGAATGCGTTGCTCGCCGGTTATCCTCTATTAGGGTCGCGGTGGGGTTCCCCATGCCCATCCAGGGGAGAACGTCTCGGGCCCTGGGCAGATACACCATCATGGCCAATCCATCACTGGGCACACACTCACTCACACAGACAAACTCTATATGGGGCAATTTGGAGAATTCAATTGACTTGATCCATGTTTTTGGACTGTGGGAGGAAACCGGAGAACCTGGAGGAAACCCACGAGGACACGGGGAGAACATGGAAACTCCACCCAGATGGGGATTCGAACCGGGAATCCCTAGCGCTGAGAGGAGAACATGCCAACCACTAAACCACCGTGCCGCCCTCTTTTATTATTTAATTTTATCCAATATAACTAATAAATGGGCGGCATGGTGGCTTAGTGATTAGCATGTTCTCCTCTCAGTGCTAGGGATTCCCGGTTCGAATCCCCATCTGGGTGGAGTTTCCATGTTCTCCCCGTGTCCGCGTGGGTTTCCTCCGGGTTCTCCGGTTTCCTCCCACAGTCCAAAAACATGGATCAAGTCAGTTGAATTCTCCAAATTGCCCCATATAGAGTGTGTCTGTGTGAGTGAGTGTGTATCCAGCGATGGATTGGCGCCCTGTTCTGGGTGTATCTGCCCAGCGCCCGAGATGTTCTCCCCTGGATGGGCATGGGGAACCCCACCGCGACCCTAATAGAGGATAAAGCGGGAGATAATGGATGGATGGATGAATAACTAAACAAAATTAATATAACAATAGTTTGAAAAACGGATAAATACCCTCATGAAAGGGCACTTTTTGAAGAGGACAGAGGGGGAATAAAGACCTGGGCTAAAGCCCCTGATGTTTCTAAACCCTAAAAACACCCCGGTTACGTTCTTAGCGCGGTTCCACGTCTGGGTCCATTCTTCGTAGACTCTTTTTTGTTCCTTGTCTTGGATTTTGCAATTAAATAAAGGAACCTTTTTTTGTTCATCTGCGTCTTTGTGTCCTCTGCTTTCAACCCTGAACAGCAGCTGTTCCTCAGGCATCCCATCCACATATCGGTGAGCAGCATCTGGCTACACGTAAATGTAGCCAAATTGCCCCTATCTAAATGGACCCTATCTAGATTGCCCCTATTGTAGAACCATCTGATCTGCTAAATGTAAATGTACTGTATGTGTGTCACCTTAAGGCCATTCCTCTTGCCCATCCTCAGGCATCCCATCCACATAACACGTAAATGTAGCCAAATTGCCCCTATCTAAATTGCCCCTATCTAAATTAACTCTATATAGTGTGTGTCTGTGTGAGTCTGCAATTCAGCGCGGGTGATCTAGCTTCAAGATCCAATTTGGGAGGAGTTTCCATATCCTCTCAGTGTCTGTGTGGGTTTCCTTCGGGTTCTCCGGTTTTATCCCGCACTCCAAAAACATACTGTAGATTCAAGGTGAATTGTCTGCTCTTAATTGCGCCCATCTAAATTGCCTCTATATAGTGTGCGTCTGTGTGAGTTTCCCTCAAATTCCAATCTGGGTGGCGTTTCCATGTTCTACGTGTTCTCCGAAAACATGGATTCAAGGGGAATTGGCTGCTCTAAATTGCCCCTATCTAAATTGCCTCTATATAGTCTGTGTCTGTGTGAGTCTGCAATTCAGCGCGGGTGATCTAGCTTCAAAATCCAATTTGGGTGGAGTTTCCATATCCTCTCAGTGTCTGTGTGGGTTTCCTTCGGGTTCTCCGGTTTTATCCCGCACTCCAAAAACATACTGTAGATTCAAGGTGAATTGTCTGCTCTTAATTGCGCCTATCTAAATTGCCTCTATATAGTGTGTGTCTGTGTGAGTTTGCCATTCAGCCCTCAAATTCCAATCTGGGTGGCGTTTCCATGTTCTACGCGTTCTCCGAAAACATGTATTCAAGGGGAATTGGCTGCTCTAAATTGCCCCTATCAAAATTGCCTCTATATAGTGTGTGTCTGTGTGAGTCTGCAATTCAGCGCGGGTGATCTAGCTTCAAAATCCAATTTGGGTGGAGTTTCCACATCCTCTCAGTGTCTGTGTGGGTTTCCTTCGGGTTCTCCGGTTTTATCCCGCACTCCAAAAACATACTGTAGATTCAAGGGGAATTGGCTGCTCTAAATTGCCCCTATCTAAATTGCCTCTATATAGTGTGTGTCTGTGTGAGTCTGCAATTCAGCGCGGGTGATCTAGCTTCAAAATCCAATTTGGGTGGAGTTTCCATATCCTCTCAGTGTCTGTGTGGGTTTCCTTCGGGTTCTCCGGTTTTATCCCGCACTCCAAAAACATGCTGTAGATTCAAGGTGAATTGTCTGCTCTAAATTGCGCCCATCTAAATTGCCTCTATATAGTGTGTGTCTGTGTGAGTTTGCCATTCAGCCCTCAAATTCCAATCTGGGTGGAGTTTCCATGTTCTACGTGTTCTCCGAAAACATGGATTCAAGGGGAATTGGCTGCTCTAAATTGCCCCTATCAAAATTGCCTCTATATAGTGTGTGTCTGTGTGAGTCTGCAATTCAGCGCGGGTGATCTAGCTTCAAAATCCAATTTGGGTGGAGTTTCCACATCCTCTCAGTGTCTGTGTGGGTTTCCTTCGGGTTCTCCGGTTTTATCCCGCACTCCAAAAACATACTGTAGATTCAAGGGGAATTGGCTGCTCTAAATTGCCCCTATCTAAATTGCCTCTATATAGTGTGTGTCTGTGTGAGTCTGCAATTCAGCGCGGGTGATCTAGCTTCAAAATCTAATTTGGGTGGAGTTTCCATATCCTCTCAGTGTCTGTGTGGGTTTCCTTCGGGTTCTCCGGTTTTATCCCGCACTCCAAAAACATGCTGTAGATTCAAGGTGAATTGTCTGCTCTAAATTGCGCCCATCTAAATTGCCTCTATATAGTGTGTGTCTGTGTGAGTTTGCCATTCAGCCCTCAAATTCCAATCTGGGTGGAGTTTCCATGTTCTACGTGTTCTCCGAAAACATGTATTCAAGGGGAATTGGCTGCTCTAAATTGCCCCTATCAAAATTGCCTCTATATAGTGTGTGTCTGTGTGAGTTTGCCATTCAGCCCTCAAATTCCAATCTGGGTGGAGTTTCCATGTACTACGTGTTCTCCGAAAACATGTATTCAAGGGGAATTGGCTGCTCTAAATTGCCCCTATCTAAATTGCCTCTATATAGTGTGTGTCTGTGTGAGTTTGCCATTCAGCCCTCAAATTCCAATCTGGGTGGAGTTTCCATGTTCTACGTGTTCTCCGAAAACATGGATTCAAGGGGAATTGGCTGCTCTAAATTGCCCCTATCTAAATTGCCTCTATATAGTGTGTGTCTGTGTGAGTTTGCCATTCAGCCCTCAAATTCCAATCTGGGTGGAGTTTCCATGTTCTACGTGTTCTCCCCCCGAAAACATGGATTCAAGGGGAATTGGCTGCTCTAAATTGCCCCTATCTAAATTGCCTCTATATAGTGTGTGTCTGTGTGAGTTTGCCATTCAGCCCTCAAATTCCAATCTGGGTGGAGTTTCCATGTTCTACGTGTTCTCCGAAAACATGGATTCAAGGGGAATTGGCTGCTCTAAATTGCCCCTATCTAAATTGCCTCTATATAGTGTGTGTCTGTGTGAGTTTGCCATTCAGCCCTCAAATTCCAATCTGGGTGGAGTTTCCATGTTCTACGTGTTCTCCGAAAAAAAACATGGATTCAAGGGGAATTGGCTGCTCTAAATTGCCCCTATCTAAATTGCCTCTATATAGTGTGTGTCTGTGTGAGTTTGCCATTCAGCCCTCAAATCCAATCTGGGTGGAGTTTCCATGTTCTACGTGTTTTCTCCGAAAACATGGATTCAAGGGGAATTGGCTGCTCTAAATTGCCCCTATCAAAATTGCCTCTATATAGTGTGTGTCTGTGTGAGTTTGCCATTCAACCCTCAAATTCCAATCTGGGTGGAGTTTCCATGTTCTACGTGTTCTCCGAAAACATGGATTCAAGGGGAATTGGCTGCTCTAAATTGCCCCTATCAAAATTGCCTCTATATAGTGTGTGTCTGTGTGAGTTTGCCATTCAGCCCTCAAATTCCAATCTGGGTGGAGTTTCCATGTTCTACGCGTTCTCCGAAAACATGGATTCAAGGGGAATTGGCTGCTCTAAATTGCCCCTATCTAAATTGCCCCTATTGTAGAACCATCTGATCTGCTAAATGTAAATGTAAATGTACTGTATGGGTGTCACCTTAAGGCCATTGCTCTTGCCCATCCTCAGGCATCCCATCCACATATCGGTCAGCAGCATCTGGCTACACGTGTGGGCGATGAAGTCCCGGTGTTTGGCAGCGACGGCCAGTTTCAGGCAGGTGGAGTTACTCCAGTTGTGCAGTTCGTAGGTCAGCAGCTTCATGGCCACCTGCTCGTCGCGCTTGTAGGACTGATCTAACAGTTCGTATGCCAACTGTCCAAATTCCCTTTAAAAAAAAAAGTGGAGTATTCATTAATCCATTCATAGGGTCTGGGGGGGGGGGAGTTGCATGCTGATCCAGGGGAGAACGTTTCGGGCGCTGGGCAGATACACTCAGGGCAGGGCGCCAGTCTATCACTGGGCACATTCAATTACACACACGCACACAGACTATATGGGGCAATTTGGAGAATTCAATTCACCTTAAATCCCAGGAAACCCACGTGGACACGGGGAGGACATGGAAACTCAACCCAGATTGGAATTCGAACCATGGAAGACTCACACAGACACACACTACATAGGGGCAATTTAGAGCAGCCAATTCCCCTTGAATTCATGTTTTTAGACTGGGGGTGTACCTACACAGTAGAACAGGTAGAACATGGAAACTCGGTAGCAACAAACCAAGTAGCAACACTCACACAGATACACACTACATAGGGGCAATTTAGATGGGGCAAATAAGAGCAGCCAATTCACCTTGAATCCATGTTTTTAGACTGGGGGTGTACACCTACACAGAAGAACAGGTAGAACACGAAAACTCCACCCAGATTGGGATTTAAACCTGGACGCCCAGTAGCAACACTCACACAGATACACACTACATAGGGGCAATTTAGATGGGGCAAATAAGAGCAGCCAATTCACCTTGAATCCATGTTTTTTGGACTGTAGGATGAAACTGGAGAATCTTGAGAAAACCCACACAGACACGGGGAGAACATGGAAACTCCACCCAGATTGGTATTCGAACCAGGATCCCCAGCGCTGAATGGCAGACTCACACAGACACACACTATATAGGGGCAATTTAGAGCAGCCAATTTCCCTTGAATTCATGTTTTTAGACTGGGGGTGTACACCCACACAGGAGAACAGGTAGAACATGGAAACTCCACCCAGATTGGGATTTAAACCTGGATGCCCAGAAGCAACACTCACACAGACACACACTACATAGGGGCAATTTAGATGGGGCAAATAAGAGCAGCCAATTCACCTTGAATCCATGTTTTTTGGACTGTAGGATGAAACTGGAGAACCTTGAGAAAACCCACACAGACATGGGGAGAACAAGAAAACTCCAACCAGATTGGAATTCGAACCAGGATCCCCAGCGCTGAATGGCAGACTCACACAGACACACACTATATAAGGGCAATTTAGAGCAGCCAATTCCCCTTGAATTCATTTTCAATGATTTTTTTAGACTGGGGGTGTACACCTACACAGGAGAACAGGTAGAACATGAAAATTACACCCAGATTGGGATTTAAACCTGGATGCCCAGTAGCAACACTCACACAGACACACACTATATAGGGGCAATTTAGATGGGGCAGCCAATTCACCTTGAATCCATGTTTTTTGGACTGTAGGATGAAACTACAGAACCTTGAGGAAACCCATACAGACACAGGGAGAACATGGAATCTCCACCCAGATTGGAATTTGAGCGCTGAATGGCAGACTCACACAGACACACACTATACAGGGGCAATTTAGACGGGTGCAATAAAGAGCAGCCAATTCACCTTGAATCCAAGTTTTTGGACTGTGGGAGGAAACCAGAGAACCCGAAGGCAACCCTGACAGACATGGAACATGGAAACTCCACCCAGATTGGGATTTAAACCTGGATGCCCAGTAGCAACACTCACACAGACACACACTACATAGGGGCAATTTAGATGGGGCAAATAAGAGCAGCCAATTCACCTTGAATCCATGTTTTTGGACTGTGGGAGGAAAACGAAGAACCCAAAGGAAACCCACACAGACACGGGGAGAACATGGAAACTCCACCCAGATTGGGATTTGGGCGCTCAAACAGACACACGCTATATAGGGGCAAGTTAAACTGGCGCAATTAAGCAATTAAGAGCAGCCAATTCACCTTGAATCCATGTTTTTGGACCATGGGAGGAAAACAAAGAACCCAAAGGAAACCCACACAGACACGGGGAGAACATGGAATCTCCACCAAGATTGGGTATATTACTATATAGGGGCAATTTAGTTGGGCGCAATTAAGCAATTAAGAGCAGCCAATTCACCTTGAATCCATGTTTTTGGAGCGTGGGAGGAAACCGGAGAGGATATTTAGCCAGTCTACGGTCCAAACCAATAAAATACAGGAGTGTTTAATACTATATAATTATATTATTTAATTATAAATAATAAATATTTCATTATATTAGTATTAATTAATACTGATATAAATATAGGAGGGCGGCACGGTGGCTTAGTGGTTGGCATGTTCTCCTCTCAGCACTAGGGATTCCCGGATCGAATCCCCATCTGGGTGGAGTTTCCATGTTCTCCCCATGTCCGCGTGGGTTTCCTCCGGGTTCTCGGATTTCCTCCCACATTCCAAAAACATGGATGAAGTTAATTGAGATCTCCAAATTGCCCCATATAGAGTGTGTCTGTGTGAGTGAGTGTGTGCCCAGCGATGGATTGGCACACACACACACAAAGGTGAAATGTTTTAGGACTGTAGGAGAAAACCGGAGAACCCGGAGGAAACCCACGTGGACACGGGGAGAACATGGAAACTCCACCCAGATTGGGATTCGAACCGGGAATCCCTAATGCTGAGAGGAGAACGTGCTAACCACTAAACCATATATACTAAGCATATATTGAATGCTCCAAATTGCCCCATATAGAGTGTGTCTGTGTGAGTGAGTGTGTGCCCAGCGATAGATTGGTATCCTGTCCTGGGTGTATCTGCCCAGCGCCCGAGACGTTCTCCCCTGTATGGGCATGGAGAACCCCCCCCAAGACCCTAATCGAGGATAATGGATGGATGGATGTGTATGTGTGTGTACATATATATATATACAGGCGGCACGGTGGCTTAGTGGTTAGCATGTTCTCCTCTCAGCGCTAGGGATTCCCGGTTCGAATCCCCATCTGGGTGGAGTTTCCATGTTCTCCCCGTGTCCGCGTGGGTTTCCTCCGGGTTCTCCGGTTTCCTCCCACAGTCCAAAAACATGGATCAAGTCAATTGAAATCTCCAAATTGCCCCATATAGAGTGTGTCTGTGTGAGTGAGTGTGTGCCCAGCGATGGATTGGCGCCCTGTCCTGGGTGTATCTGCCCAGCGCCCGAAACGTTCTCCCCTGGATGGGCATGGGGAACCCCACCGTGACCCTAATAGAGGATAAAGTGGGAGATAATGAATGAATGAATAAATATAGGAGCGTGTGTATTAGGGGTGAGCTGCAATATTCGCTGATTCGATGATTCGATTCGGAGAACCGTAGTCGACTATGAACCTCATAGTCGAATAGACCATTTTGACCACATGGGGGCGCCCATGGCTGCTGCTAAGCATTAGTTTTTACATGAAATGTCTTTGTTTTCGTTATATATATAGCCTTTTGTCAAATAAAATCATCCTAATTTCTGTTAATATTTTTTTTAAAATGATGTGTGCGCTTTAACAATATAAAATATATAACAAAATATTAAAAAAAACTTTTTAAAAACCACGCTTATAGCGCCATCTTGTGGTGAAATTTTAACTGATTCGACCATCAGTCGCCTATAGGGAAAATCTGACGAATCAGATTCGACTACGAAAATCCTTAGTTGAAGACACCCCTAGTGTGTATAGAGTCTCACTTTGAGTTGTTGTCCAGATCCTGATAGATATCGTCCACCAGATCACTGCGGGAGAACTCGTGGGCCATGGCCTTGTACAGTTTGCACGCCACCAGCGCTTTGGCCATGGCCTCCTCGCCCCTCTGCCACAAGAAGAGCGCCATCTTCTGACGCTTCATCAGCACAGCCCACACCAGCAGCTCATGGAAAGGATACTGAAAGCGGCTGAGCTGCGGGTCGCTGACGTCGATCTCCAGCTCCTCCTCTTTATTCAGCTTCTTGTTGCCTTTAGGACGCGAGTCGTCATCCTGAAACGGAGACGATATAACGACTTTTTCGTAGATGTTAATTAAAAGATGGCAATATAATTAAAGGCTCGTACCTCCATTCCTAACAACTTCAGAGCTTTAGGCTGAAAAACATCAAACAGAGCAAATTAATCTATTAATAGCTTATTATTTTATTATTTTGGCCACGGCGGCACAGTGGCTTAGTGGTTGGCATGTTCTCCTCTCAGCGCTAGGGTGGATTCCCCCCGTGGTTCCAATCCCCGGTTTCTTTCCATCTGGGTGTCAATTGAGTTCTCCATGTTAGAGTGTGTGAGTGTGAGTCCGTGCCCGCGATGGGTTTCTGCCCCGGGACGTTCTCTGGGTTTCCTCCCACAGTCCAAAAACAAAGCAGAAGATAATGGATGTATCAAGTCAATTGAGCTCTCCAAATTGCCCCGCACTATATAGAGTTGTCCAATCCCCATCTGTGAGTGGGTTTTCCTCCGGGTTCTCCGGTTTTTCCTCCCACAGTCCAAAAACATGGCCCAGCGATGTGTGAGGAGTTTCCTCCCACATCCAGGATCTAAGTGTGTGCCCAGCGATAGGTTGGCGCCCTGTCCTGGGTGTGTCTGCCCAGCGCCCGAGACGTTCTCCCCTGGATGGGGATGGGGAACCTCCCCCACCGCGACCCTAATAGAGGACAAAGCAGAAGATAATGGATGGATGGTAAATGGACCCAGGTTGGAATCCCCATCTGGGTGGAGTTTCCATGTTCTCCCCGTGTCCACGTGGGTTTTCTTCGGGTTCTCCTGTTTCCTCCCACAGTCCAAAAAACATGGATTCAAGGTGAATTGGCTGCTCTTAATTGCTTAATTGCACCAGTTTGACTTGCCTCTATATAGTGTGTGTCTGTGTGAGCGCCCAAATCCCAATCTGGGTGGAGTTTCCATGTTCTCCCCGTGTCTGTGTGGGTTTCCTTGGGGAACCCCACCGCGACCCTAACAGAGGATAAAGCGGAAGATTGATGGATGGATAAATTTTGGCCACTTAATACTCTATTGGGGTCGGGGGTGGGGGGGTTCTCCATGCCCATCCAGGGGAGAACGTTTCGGACGCTGGGCAGATACACCCAGGACAGGGCGCCAATCAATTACTGGGCACAAACTCAATCACGCAGACACACAGTATATGGGGCAATTTAGAGCAGCCAATTCACCTTGAGTCCATGTTTTTGGGTAGTGAGAGAAAACTGGAGAACCTCGAGGACACCCACATTGACACAGGGAGAACACGGAGAACCCACCCAGATCGGGATTTGAACCTGGATCCCCGGGGTTGAGAGACAAACTTACAAAAACACACACACTATATAGGGGCAATTTAGAGCAGCCAATTCACATTGAGTCCATGTTTTTGGACTGTGGGAGGAAACCGGAGAACCCAGAGTAAACCCACACAGACACGGGGAGAACATGGAAACTCCACCCAGATTGGGATTCGAACCTGGATCCCCAGTGCTGAGAGTGGAACTCACACAGACACACACAATATATAGGGGCAATTTAGATCGGGGCAATTTAGAGCAGCCAATTTACCTTGAGTCCATGTTTTTGGACAGTGGGAGGTAACGGGGAGAACATTCCACCACCATTCGTCCCCTACTGAGATGTGGTTCTTACAAGGTTTTCTTCTTTACCACAAAATAAATACAACAGTTTTTTCTTGCCGGGGCGGCACAGTGGCTTAGTGATTAGCATGTTCTCCTCTCAGCGCTAGGGATTCCCAGTTCCAATCTCAATCTGGGTGGAGTTTCCATGTTCTCCCCGTGTCCGCGTGGGTTTCCTCCGGGTTCTCCGGTTTCCTTCCACAGTCCGAAAACATGAATAAAGGGCAATTCATTCATTAATTATCTCCCAATTTATCCTCTGTTAGGGTCGCGGTGGGGTTCCCCATGCCCATCCAGGGGAGAACGTTTTGGGCGCTGGGAAGATACACCCAGGACAGGGTGCCAATCCATCGCTGGGCACACACTCACTCACACAGACACACTCTATATGGGGCAATTTGGAGAACTCAATTGACTTGATCCATGTTTTTGGACTGTGGGAGGAAACCGGAGAACCCGGAGGAAACCCACGCGGACGCGGGGAGAACATGGGAACTCCACCCAGATGGGGATTCGAGCCGGGAATCCCTAGTGCTGAGAGGAGAACATGCTAACCACTAAGCCACCGGTGCTGCCTCAAGGGCAATTGAATTCTCCAAATTGCCCCATATAGAGTGTGAGTGAGTGAGTGAGTGTGTCCAGTGATTGATTGGTGCCCTGTCCTGGGTGTATCTGCCTTTATCCTATATCAGGGTCGCAGGGGGTTCTCCATGCCCATCCAGGGGAGAACGTCTCGGGCGCTGGGCAGATAGACCCAGGACAGGGCGCCAATCCATCGCTGGGCACACACTCACTCACATACACACACTCTATATGGGGCAATTTGGAAAACTCAATTGACTTGATCCATGTTTTTTGACTGTGGGAGGAAAGCGGAGAACCCGGAGGAAACCCACGTGGACACGGGGAGAACATGGAAACTCCACCCAGAATGGGATTCGAAATGGGAATCCCCAGCGCTGAGAGGAGAACATGCCAACCACTAAGCCACCGTGCCGCCCCAGGAGTGATATATAATAAAGGAGACGTACTCGTTTTAGACCGTAGAGATTATTATACAGGGCGCGAAAACTTTTCCTCGTGTAGTTACAGCGATAAGCTCCTCCCATCAGGAACTCCAGAACCAATCCAATGTCAATGAGCGTGAGCTGATAGTCCGGCGGGAGGTTTCCCTGGAAACAGAACGTTACAGTGGCGAGTGGGCGAGTTTCCAACAATGCAAGACTTATTAATTAATAAATTTAATTAATTAATTAATTAATTAATTAATTAATTAAGTACCTTTTTAACATCCCTGACCACAAAATGTAAAGTGTTCGGCGGTCCCAGTTTCTAAAGACCAGAGAAGCAGAGAACCGAGTGAGTGGATCTAGCCAATCCATCACTGTGCACACACACACACACACACACACTATATGGGGCAATGTAGAGCAATCACTTTACCTTGAATCCATGTGTTTGGACTGCGGGAGGAACGTTTAGGGCGCTGGGCGAATACACCCAGAAGAGGGCTATCTATCTCCATCACTGGGTGCACTCACTCAATAGCATAGACACACACTATATGGGGCAATTTACTCTAGGAATTCAATTGACCTTGAATCCATGTCTTTGGACTGTGGGAGGAACCTGGAGAACCTGCTCAGCGCCCGAAACGTTCTCCCCTAGATGGGACACCCCCCTTCCCCCCCTTTTTTCCCTTTTTCCCATATTGGCCAAAAACATGCTTTCAAGGTAAATTGGCTGTTCCAAATTGCCCCTATATATATATATATATATATATATATGTGCTATATGTGTCTGTGTGAATAAATGTGGACCCAGGGATGGATTGGCGCCCTGTCCTGGGTCTATCTGCCCTGAATCCTGGATGGGCAAATGGAAACCCCCCCACACCGGTGGCTTAGTGGTTGGCATGTTCTCCTCTCAGCACTAGGGATTCCCGGTTCGAATCCCCATCTGGGTGGAGTTTCCATGTTCTCCCCGTGTCCACGTGGGTTTCCTCCGGGTTCTCCGCTTTCCTCCCACAGTCAAAAAACATGGATCAAGTCAATTGAGTTTTCCAAATTGCCCCATATAGAGTGTGTGTATGTGAGTGAGTGTGTGCCCAGCGATGGATTGGCGCCCTGTCCTGGGTCTATCTGCCCAGCGCCCGAGACGTTCTCCCCTGGATGGGCATGGAGAACCCCCTGCGACCCTGATATAGGATAAAGGCAGATACACCCAGGACAGGGCACCAATCAATCACTGGACACACTCACTCACTCACTCACACTCTATATGGGGCAATTTGGAGAATTCAATTGCCCTTGAGGCAGCACGGTGGCTTAGTGGTTAGCATGTTCTCCTCTCAGCACTAGGGATTCCCGGCTCGAATCCCCATCTGGGTGGAGTTCCCATGTTCTCCCCGCGTCCGCGTGGGTTTCCTCCGGGTTCTCCGGTTTCCTCCCACAGTCCAAAAACATGGATCAAGTCAATTGAGTTCTCCAAATTGCCCCATATAGAGTGTGTCTGTGTGAGTGAGTGTGTGTCCAGCGATGGATTGGCGCCCTGTCTTGGGTGTATCTGCCCAGCGCCCGAAACGTTCTCCCCTGGATGGGCATGGGGAACCCAACCGCGACCCTAATAGAGGATAATGCGGAAGATAATGGATGGATGGATGCTTTAGTGCACACACACACACACACACACACACACACACACACACCGTGTTATAGAGCTCCTCCAGCCGTGGAATGGTCAGAAAACTGTGGATGTTCACTCCATTCTCGATCAGGAGCTTCACAAAGTCCACTCGATCCAGCACCAGTGCATCCATCATCGCCTGCTCCAAAGAATTGACCTACAGGTAGAACCGCCATTACGTTCCGTCCACCGAAACACACACACGGCTTACTTTCATGGCGGTAGGCCGTCACCCAGTTCAGCAGCTGCAGTTTGCGGGGGTTCAGATCCTCTGCAGCATCAGCATCGGCCCGTCTGCTTCTCCGCCCCCGGGCAGGTGCACCCTTGCTGGAACCCACCATGTTCTTGGTCTTCTCTTGCAGCTGAGGTCCGAAGTAAGAGGGAGAATTGGCGGGCTGCAAATTATCGGTGAAGAAAACGATGATCAGAGATGCCCACGATGCTTAGAACATTATGAGACGTAGGTTCTAAGATGCTGGAAGAGCTAAAGAGAAGGGAGTGGGGTCAGGAATGGGTTTGCGTGCTGGTGCAGGTCACCCACAGGCCAGTTCTGTCCATGAACAAAGATCTGGTTGCAGGCGATATCCACCCGGTTCCACGCCAGGGCCAAGCTTAGCTGGTCTGGAGCGGAGGCATTCGTACCTTTAATAGAACACAAGAAGTGCAAGGTGAAAAAGAAACACTTGGGGGGGGGGGGGGGGGGTTCCCCCCGTGCCCATCCAAGAGTCAGGGCAGATACCCCAAGGACAGGGTGCCAATCCAACCCTGGTTCCACACATTCACACAGACCTATATAGTATGTATATATATATATATATAGGGGTAATTAAGGTAAGGGCAATTTGGAGTAGCCAATTTACCTTGAATCCAATCTTTGAAGCCACCGTGCCACCCATTATTAAACGTATTAAGTAATATATTGTTTCACATTTTTTAAATAGTGGTTAGCATGTTCTCATCTCAGCGCTGGGCATCCAGTTTCCATGTTCTCCCCGTGTCCGTGTTTTCACCGGGTTCTCTGATTTCCTCCCACGGTCCAAAAACATGGATTTAAGGTGAAATAGCTGCTCTAAATTGCCTCATGTAGAGTGAATGTGAGTATACTAATTGCATAGATAATTTGTAGTATTATTGCTTGATTGTCCCTACTGTTCCTCGAAAGTTAAAGGCATAACTATCTCTCTCTCTCTCTCTC
>JAFMOC010000406.1:0-2500 GCA_019802505.1 Corydoras sp. C115 | reverse complement strand
TGTGTTTAGTGATAGATTGGCGTCCTGTCCTTGGTGTATCTTCCCAGCACCCAAAACGTTCTCCCCTGGATGGGCATGGGGACCCCCCCCTGCCCAGCACCCAAAACGTTCTCCCCTGGATGGGCATAGGGAACCCCCCCCCCCCCCCCCCCCCCCGCGACCCTAATAGAGGACAAAGTGGAAGATAATGGATGGATGGATGGATGGAACATCATCTGTATGTAGAACCCGGCATGTTCCAGTATTCAATTCCCATGTCCCAGCACCCAAAACGTTCTCCCCTGGATGGGCATGGGGAACCACCCCCCCCCCCCCCCTGCCCAGCACCCAAAACGTTCTCCCCCCTGGATGGGCATGGGGAACCCCCCCCCCCTGCCCAGCACCCAAAACGTTCTCTCCTGGATGGGCATAGGGAATCCCCCCCCCCCCCAGTAGAGGATAAAGTGGAAGATAATGGATGGATGGATGGATGGAACATCATCTGTATGTAGAACCCGGCATGTTCCAGTATTCAATTCCCATGTCCCAGCACCCAAAACGTTCTCCCCTGGATGGGCATAGGGAATACCCCCCCCGCGACCCTAGTAGAGGATAAAGTGGAAGATAATGGATGGATGGATGGATGGATGGAACATCATCTGTATGTAGAACCCGGCATGTTCTAAAACCCTTGACCAGTAGTGCCAAAGTGGTAACTGACGTGTGTTGATCTTCTGCAGGGAGATGTGTTTCTCCAGCTGCCGGCGGAGGTGGACTTCGGCGCCGTACTTGCCATGGGTTCCGTTGTCGGCCAGTATGAAGTGGGTGTGGTTACTGTTAATGACTGACAGCTTGCTGAGTGGGTTGGACATGTTCTGATACGGTCTGCAAACCTGAAATCGGAACACGGAGACGAGGTGAGCTCAGAATTAATAAGCGATCGTACCGTAGAACGTCCCCGACTTACATCTCGACCAATCAGATCCTCCTTGTTCTCCACAATGCCCCATGGTGCGATGCCAATGGCGCACACTCTACCTCTGGACTTGGTGCAGTGATCTTTCAGAGCGTCGCCCACATGACGGATCACCCCTGCGTGAAAAAACGACGGAACGAATGGTGAGAACGAATGGTGAGAACGAATGGTGAGAACGAATGTTCTGTTGGTCGCACTTAGGCACGGTGGCTTAGTGGTTGGCATGTTCTCCAAATTGCCCCATATAGTGTGTGTGAGTGAGTGAGTGTGTGCCCAGTGATAGATTGGCGTCCTGTCCTGGGTGTATCTGCCCAGCGCCCGAGACGTTCTCCCCTGGATGGACATGGAGAACCCATTGATGGATGAATTAAAACTAGGGCGGATGGGTGGCTTAGTGGTTAGCATGTTCTCCTCTCAGCACTAGGGATTCCCAGTTCGAATCCCGATCTGGGTGGAGTTTCCATGTTCTCCCTGTTTCCACGTGGGTTTGCTCTTGGTTCTCCGGTTTCCTCCCACAGTCCAAAAACATGGATCCAAGGTCATTTGAATCCACCAAATTGCCCCATATAGAGTGTGTGTGTGTGTGCCCAGTGATAGATTGGCGCTCTGTCCTGGGTGTATCTGCCCAGCGCCCGAAATGTTCTACCCTGGATCAGCATGGAGAACCCATGGACGGCACGGTGGCTTAGTGGTTAGCATGTTCTCCTCTCAGCACTAGGGATTCCCGGTTCGAATCCCAATCTCGGTGGAGTTTCCATGTTCTCC
This sequence comes from Corydoras sp. C115, assembly GCA_019802505.1. Classification (NCBI taxonomy): domain Eukaryota; kingdom Metazoa; phylum Chordata; class Actinopteri; order Siluriformes; family Callichthyidae; genus Corydoras; species Corydoras sp. C115. The sequence continues at coordinate 780 of JAFMOC010000406.1, read as the reverse complement.
CCGTTTCCACGTGGGTTTCCTTCGGGTTCTCCGTTTTCCTCCCACAGTCCTAAGACATGGCTTTAAGGCGAATTGAATGCTCTAAATTGCCCCTATACAAAGTGAATGTGCCATGTTCCCCATGTCCTCCCCCGTGGATGGAAGGGACGAATTCTAGGGCGGCACGGTGGCTTGGTGGTTGGCATGTTCTCCTCTCAGCATTAGGGATTCCCAGTTTGAATCTTAATCTGGGTGGAGTTTCCATGTTCTCCCCATGTCCTCCCCCGTGGATTTCCTCCGGGTTCTCCGGTTTGCTCCCACAGTCCGAAGACATGGCTTCAAGGCGAATTGAATGCTCTAAATTGCCCCTATATAAAGTGAGTGTGCCTAGTGATCGATTGGTGTCCTGTCCTGGGTGTATCTGCTCAGCACCCGAAACGTTCTCCCCTGGATGGACATGGGGAACCCACCCGCAGTTTGCTCCCACAGTCCTAAGACATGGTTTCAAGGGGAATTGAATGCTCTAAATTGCCCCTATATAAAGTCAGTGTGTCTGGGTGTATCTGCCCAACGCTCGAAACGTTCTCCCCCGTATGGGCATGAGGAACGTTGGAATCAATAAGGTATCCTTGTATCCTGGTAAAGAAGGATATAAAGGGTAAAGAAGGAACCAACCGGTGCTCACACCCCCGGTGAAAATCCAGGCTCCGGTCGTGATGGCCGCCTTGATCAGCCCTTTCCCGAAAACCTGCTTGAGTTTGGGTTGGAGGTCGAAGTTCTGCAGGCCGCCGTGCACGGAAA
>JAFMOC010000405.1:267500-287236 GCA_019802505.1 Corydoras sp. C115 | reverse complement strand
ACTTTCTGAGGGAATTGGGAAGAGAGAAAGAAAGATGACTCTATTCTCGATGTTAACAATGGCGTCTGGCTAGAATTTAAAGGATTAGAACAGAATCTATGGGACTAATCTACATTTCCATTTCCATTTAGTCATTTAGCAGACGTCGTCTTTTAGCCAAACGACTTACAAATGAGAACATCACAAGTCAGTAGCTATGAAGAAGACGAGAATTATCAAACCTGATCGTTATATGATGCTGCATTTGACGACAACAGGTGTTTGTTAAAAAGATGCGTCCTCAAAGTAGCTTCGTAAAAAGTCCCAAATGAGTTGGGAAGATGGTTCCACCATTTTGCAGTGGAGAACGTCACGGAGTGGCAATGAGCTCCTTGGTGAGGTGGAACCACCAGGCGGCGATCATCACTGGCGCGAAGTGAACGAGTCGGAGTGTATTTTGAAAAGATAGAGTGAAGGTAAGAGGGGCCAGATCCAGAGATTGTCCTATAGGCCAGGGTTATAATAAGAAATATAATTGTCTCGTTCGGTGTCCGCACCCAATGATGGCCTTCGACTTTTATTATTTTTCTTTGTAATTTTTTTTTTATGGCTAGTTTCCTCACTGCACCACCACGTGCACCGCTCTCCCCCTCGGTGAATGAACCGTTGAAGTTCGCCGATGTCGCCGGGTCAAGTTTGTGTACAAGAGTCGGCGCTCTCGGCAATGTCCGACTCGCTCGTCCCTCCTCGCTCGGAAGAGTTTCCACACAAGAGCTACCACACAATCCAGAGCCACCGATTATCTCTCTCCCCCCCCCCCCCCCCCCTGCACTTTTAGTAACTTTTTGAAAACTCCTTTCACTCGGCTCTTGTCAGGCAATGAAAGAAACTAACCACCATGTCAAGAGAACTCCGCTGCCTAGCAACCGCGCCACAGTTTGGTTCTGATGTGCTTCAGGTTGTGAGTAATGGAAATTGACAACGTTAAGCCCGTCGTCGGCGTTGTTTGTCACCTCTGAAATGCAAACAAAACTCCATTGTTTTGCGCAGTATTGAGCATGATTGATGCCCAAAGTCACAAAGGCATTATTCATTTCTCCCTTGTGTTTTTGCGAGGCTCGATGTCATATCTTTTCACGCCGTATTAAACCTTCCTCCGGAGCATGAGACCGGGCGGCTTTTCATCCGCCGGCAGACCGCGGCGGCTCTGACGCATTCCTGTAACTAGTGAAGTTTAATGATTCTATTCAGGTTGCGCGTCCATTTCACCCAGAAATAATGTAATAAGAAACGGGGCCCTCCGAGTGCCTCTGACACCCTTCCTAATCTGAAAAGAAAGGATGAAGGGGACTTGAAAGGGCCCGAGCTCTCGGGATGAAAGTTTTTCTCTCCGGTTCTCGCTGTGCCGCTCGGCTTTTCTTTGTCGGGCCACCTTTTTTTCCATACGGTTTTGTCTTTGACACACTTTGCATATAAACATTTTGATCAGAGGGACAGAGCAGAGGCGAGGGCGACTCGGGGATCTCCACTCCAGCTGAAAAGGCTTCAGTGATCAAGAGCTGTTAACCCTGCGTATTGAAAACGGAGGTAGTGGTGTTGTTTTATTGTGTACATTTAACAGGTTCTCCCCATTATTGATTTCTAATCATGTTTAGAATGCTGACTCAATATTTGTCAGCATCATCATCTGGATCCTAAGAACAGTTTACACTCAGATTAGGCCCTGTACAATTGCTTGAAAAATTTAAATACACGAAAAAATGATGAAATGGAATTATATCTCTTCTTCTTCTTCTTCAGTTTTTCACATGTCAGTGAGCAGGTTCTGTATGGACTAGATATTTAAAGCAACCCTTAACTTTTTTATAAAATAAACATAAAACTTTTTTAGATTATTTAGGGTTATATTGTGTAGTTGTTTGTCATGTGGACGGCCGACAATTCTCAAAGGATCATATAGAGGGCCACAGTATGAACTGTACTCTGTACTATATAACTGCATCACCTTATATATATATATATATTCATTCATTCATTCATTCATTATCTCCCGCTTTATCCTCTATTAGGGTCGCGGTGGGGTTCCCCATGCCCATCCAGGGGAAACCGTCTCGGGCGCTGGGCAGATAGACCCAGGACAGGGCGCCAATCCATCGCTGGGCACACACTCACTCACACAGACACACTCTATATGGGGCAATTTTTTTTTTTTTTTTTTTTGAGAATTCAATTGACTTGATCCATGTTTTTGGACTGTGGGAGGAAACCAGAGAACCCGGAGGAAACCTACGCAGACACGGGGAGAACATGGAAACTCCACCCAGATGGGGATTCGAACCGGGAATCCCTAGAGCTGAGAGGCGAACGTGCTAACCACTAAGCCACCGTGCTGCCATATATATATATATATATATATATATATATATATATATATATATATATATATATATATATATATGAATAGAGAGAGAGAGGGGGGGTGGTCGAAGGGCATGGATGATCAGACACCACCTGGGGTAGAAGGGGTGGAACCAATGACAGGTGCGTCAATTACCTTCTATGTCCTGTTGTTTAATCATCTATGCAGCTGCCATATATATATATATATATATAATATATATATATATATATATACAGCGATGGATTGGCGTCCTGTCCTGGGTGTATCTGCCCAGCGCCCGAGACATTCTCCCCTGGATGGGCATGGGGAACCCCACCGCGACCCTAATAAAGGGTAAAGCAGGAGATAATGAATGAATGAATATATATACACATATAGATACATGCATACTTATATACATACATACATACATACATCAATATGTATGTATGTATATATATATATATATATGTAATTTATTTAGTTCTCCCTTGAGAATGGCCAGTTAGACCCTCGAGCTATATAATATTATAAATCATCAGCAAATCAACATTATTTTGATAGCGGTGCCCAAACCTTTACAGGAGAGACTGGAGATGGTCTTTCTCCTTCAGCAAAACCCAAATCAACAGCTGTGCACCAACAAATATCACTTTTTTGTAAAATCAGATAATGGAGGACCTGACATGCGCCGAAAACTCTTTGAGGTCCTGAGAAACGTTGAGACGCGTTTTAAAGTTGCAGCTTTGGGCCGCTCATGCGCACGAGGTGCACCGTCTCGATTGGCAGCGAACCTCCGAATGAAGATCTAATGTCACTAAAACGGGTTCACAGCATGCTGATTGCTCTAGCTGAGAGCCGGATTTGTATGATATGGAAGCTGGCAATTTCTTCTGCTCCAGAGAACATTTTTCAAAGGCCCAAATGGCACAATAAGAAAGCCATCCATCACAAAGGCGGGAAAATTAGTGCATAAATAAATGGTGCTCTTTTCTCCCCCCCCCCCACCCCCCCGCCCGTCACACTCTTCCCCTCGCTGTCTCGCTGTACGGCTGATCGTTGGAGGGCAGGCGACACAGAATGGATGACAATAACTAGGGTCACATCAAAGTCCCAGACTAAGGCATTGCGGTAGGCCTCTGTGGATGAGAGGACCAATAAATGCTGCCGTCCGGGGTAGAACCCCCCTGCTCCCCCCCCTCCCGCCCATGCAGACATGTATGCACTGTTGCCACTGGTTCCACTGCTTTACCCAGTTGGGATTTGGGCCTCTGACGAGAGCTTTCATTCATAATCCACTGTGTAAATAATATCGGCATGGCGCTGTTACAGTGGGGTTTGGTGATAAACCGGCCGTTGTGCTTATCAGAACAGGACACGATGTTCTGCTGCATGGCTCCGGCATCATTAATTGGGTTCTCTCGGATGTCCTGTTGTCCCTCATCCTAACACGGGGATATCAAAGAGGATTTTCTTTTAGTTTTAAGATGGTGCAGAATTGAAGTTTGGACCTCATAATATGCTGTGTTGTAGTTTTTACCAAAAGATATAAGAATTGCTGGTTTATCGGCTCCTTGTGCTGGTTCCTTCCCTTGGTTCGGCAAATTCTGTGGAATTAATTTGACACCCGTTATCTCCTAACCCACCTATATTTGCATTGCTTTCATGTCCTGTTCAAAAGATCCCTGCTGTTTCTTTGATAATTGTGCTCGGTGTATGGGCACGCATAAGGTAGGATGATTCCCATCAACACACTGTACGCTGCATGGCACGGTGCTTGCTCTTTCGCCCTCGCAGCCTTGGCTCTTTAACATTCCGCAGCGTATTGTGGTCGTTTCATTGCACATTTTTCCGCGTCTAAGCAGCGCCCGGCGCCCGGCGCCCGGCGCGGCCCTGTGTGGCGAACATGTATGATGTCTCTGTGGTCTCGACATTGTCAGCGGTTCTCCTCGCACACTGGAACGAATGCCTTTTAGCACTTCTGCCATCTGTCCTTAATGAGTCCACTCCTGTCCGCCTCCCATTTCCATACTGTATTGTGTGCAAGCCCTCGGCCATTTGCATAATTGTTGAAAGATTTCGCTCCAAAATTGATATGCACTCTCCGAATGTGAGTAGGGACACGAAAAAAAAAAACGGAAAAAAAAAAAAAGTGAAACAGAAGACCAAGGCGACGAAAAATGAAGATGTTGTTGAAATTAACAGCAGAGCAAATCAATTCTTTTTAATATATATATATATATTTTTTTTTTCCCCCCTCTCCGTTCTCGCATGGCCCTCGGTAACCTAATCAGGACTGGCTTTATCTGCTAATCCACATTTAAACTTTAACCTGTAGGGGGCTCTTTGTGCTGGTTAATGTAAGCATAAAAGAGGAGGCCAGTCTGAATGACTAATCAGATTAATCATATTTCGCAAGACTAAAGGGCTTCTTTAAAAGGGAGCAGAATTAGGCCTACTTCCATCCGAGGGTGAGTTGGGAGGGGAGCGGTGTGTGGGGGGGGGGGGGGGGGTTCTTGGGGGAAACAATCGTGGTCTTTGCGAAACAGCGGCGCTACGGAATAAATTAATGTTCGAAAGGCAAGTTCTTAATCAGTTCAGCTGTCTGTGATTTACATAGTTTAGGAAAATAAGAACGACAAAGGAGGAGGACGACGCGGCGTTCGGGCCCGGCGTGAGGAGGTGAGGAGGCGAGGTGCCGTACGGGAGCACGGGGTCTCCGAGAGAGTTTTCAAACAGAACATAACCCCTTTCCTCACAAACAATCAGAAATCGCTTAAATAACCCTCACAGCGATGACTTCTCATTCTTCTGGGCTGCAGCCTGCTTTTTATTTTCCCAAAGCATCAATTCGAAGACAGCTTTGCATTCTCCCGAGATATTATTCAACCAGAGCAGACTACCTACATCTATTTGAAATGCACTCTTAAATACCAAAAGAAGGTATGGAAAGTGTATGGATCCTAGCATTGTTTCTGACGACACGTACGTCCTCTTATCTAAAGTCAGGCATTCATCACGGCTGGGAGACGCTAAATGGTGCAATTTGCATGAGAGTGCTTTGTGATGAGCAATGTTTAATTTTTGCCTGTTTTCTCAGCGTTGGGATTCTGTTGACAGAATTGTGATGTGCGTTACACGGCCACAATATTTCTCTCCAAACGCGGTGACGGTAGGAATACCAATGAGACTTAAAGAGCAGGCTTTAAATACTGCTGCATGAATATGAATATGCACAAGCATTTAGTGCACATACGACGCCAGCATCACCTCTCAAGAACAAAAAGATTGAAATATTTCTTTCTAAAGCATCAACTGCCCTGATATGGTGTCGTGTTATTGGAAGCCAGTGGGCATTCAGACTCTATGAAAAGTTATTAGAGGTTATAAACAATACTGATTCATCTTTAATGTTAAACAATCAATTATGACATCTACACACACACACACTCACACACTCATATACAAAACTTTATTGTCATTGCACATTGTACTTGTAAACCTGGAATACAATGACCCATCTCAGTTCAGAAGGATAAAAAGATAACAGTGCCAATAAAAGAAATAATAATAATAAGAAGAAGAATAAAAAAATAATAAGAATAATATATATTTTTTTAAATCAATATGTCAATGAAACATAAGCAGAATCAAAGCTGTTGAACATGTCCATTTAAATTAAGTTATTTATATATATATATATATATATATATATATATATATATATATATATATATATATATATATATATATATATATGTATATATATATATATACACACTGAACACTGAATATTGGCCTGTATTTATAGTCAATCAACCCCTACAGTGTGACATTAAGAGAATGTTTGATTATTTATGCATTTAATTAAATTATTTATTTGGTATTAAAAAAAAAAGATATAAAAGATATAAGATATTTCATCAATAACTAAAAAAAACACAGTGATATAATTATATTTCCACAATTAAATGTCGATTACTGTTTCTATGATATGGATAAGGTGTTATTAATAATTTGGATTTTTTTTTTTTTTTTTTTTTTGATGTCATGACTAGTCCCTGTGGTTGTGTGTATGTGTGTGTGTGTGTGTGTGTGTGTGTGTGTGTGTGTGTGTGTGTGTGTGTGTGTGTGTGTGAGAGAGAGAGAGAGAGAGATCTATATCATGGGCAGCTCGTGTGAGTCTCGAGTCTGTGGTCCTCTTCAACAGGGCAGGACTCCATCTAGTGGCCTGAAGTGGTTCCTTCAACCTCAACCGAGGCCCCCATGATCCAATTTGGACTGCATCTTTAACTCACTGTAGAACAACGTTCAATACTCTCTAATCCTCCCTCTATTTAATGTCTGTTAAGAGTATCTCACACTCGCAGAGCTCTCTAATAAATCCATTAACTCTACATTATGTCAGTTTCCAGCGCCGACTTTCAGATTCAAAGGCGATGGAGCTGCTGGGGTTTGAGAGAAGCAGATCAAAACTATTTTAGGACATTACTGTTGTAATGGAAATGATTAATATGGACAATCCTCACAAGCATACGTGATTAGCCCGTTCCATAAGTCTTCAACTGTCACTTTGATTTTCTAGACTTGTAAAAATCAGAATAATGTTGTCCGAGCGCTGGTTTAATGGAGCAGATTACGATATGTAACGAAACAATGAGCGAGACGGAGGCTTTTCCAAAATAATCATGTAATTGACCTCATTCTGCAGGTCAGATTTGACAGGGCAATTTCCACACGTGTTAAGCTCCTGACACACTTTAATAATCGTATTAGGACTTCTTTTTTTTTTTGGCGGTTGGGCTCTGTGCATTGTGGATGTTCACAGTTGTCATAGGCAGCAAGACACCATGATGTCTTCATTCTTCCGTATATGAAACTTCAAAGCTTTCCGAGCACCGTCTTTTAGAGAAACAGCCTCCGCAGTCCAATATGTGATCGCTGATCTGAATGTTTTGTGTTCCGAAGGCGGAGCCAGCGTAAGTGTACACCACATTTCCATCACATTTGGTCATTTATTGGACGCTTTTATCCAAAGCGACTTACAAGGTGAGCACAGGGTTCATCACAACATCCCTCGAGCAATGGTCCAATGGTTAAGGGTCTTGCTCAAGGACCCACACTGGTAACTTCATTGGACCTGGGATTTGAACCCACAACCTTCAGATGCTCTAACCACTGAGCTACCTTGCCCATCACACCAGTGATGCCTCAGGGCTAATTATTTGCCTGGACTTTTGATGTTCTGTTGACATAATCTTGTTGAGTCCTGATGTCCGAAGCTGAAACAAGTGTGGGACCAATCAGGTACCAGAGTTCATCCAGCAATCAACTCAAATAACTATAATAATGTTAATATCTAAGCTTAACCCCAATTGCTGACCACAGGTATGGGGCTGACCACCGACCAGTGCACAGGTGCTCACTTCACTCAGTGTGTGTGTTTTTACTGTACGAATGGGTTAAATGTGGAGGACATACACCTCTGTGTGTAAAGCACTTTGGGCAAAATGAATCACATTTATCTTTTTATCATAAAGTTGGAGTCATAGGTTTGTGGAACCAGCATTATGACCTGAAGGTCCCCGGTTCGAATCTCAGTCCCAACAAGTACTACAGCTGAAGTGCCCTTGAGCAAGGCCCCTAACCCCAATTGCTCCTCAGGTGCCGTGTACAGGGTTGCCTGTACACCCAGTTGCTCAGTTCACCCAGTGTGTGTGTGTGTTTCACTGCACAGATGGGTTAAATGTGGAGGACACAATTGGATTCTCCAAATTGCCCCATATAGAGTGTGTCTGTGTCCAGAGATGGATTGGCGCCCAGTCCTGGGTGTATCTGCCCAGCGCCCGAGACGTTCTCCCCTGGATGGGCATGGGGAACCCCTCCGCGACCCTAATAGAGGATAAAGCAGAAGATAATGGAATGGAATAAAAATGAGTAATAAACAAAGATGAACTAAAAGCCTCTCTGAATAAAAACGTCTTAAGGGATTTCTTAAACGAGTCCGTAAAGGATAAAGGGAGAGCGTTCCAGAGCTTTGGGGCCAGCACCTGAAATGGTCGGTCACGGCAAGTTTTGAAAAGGGTATGAGGTACCACCAGCAGCATTTGGTCTGAAGACCTCCAAGACCTGGATGGGCAAAGAGGATTCAAGAGGTCCCGAATGTATTTGGGGGCCTGACCATGAAGTGCTCTAGAAGTTAAAACCAGAATTTTAAAATAACTCCAAAGGACGCCAATTCTGGGAACCACAAATCAAATAAATGGACAGAGAATAGTATCATCAACGTGAACCCTCAAGGGCCCTCGTGTCTCTTGGTCTTGGCCCCGTAAAGCCGGAGTCTCTGACGCAGCGCTGCTCCGGGCGTGCTCAGCGGTTTGCCCGGTGGCTGTCAGTAAACACAGCAGAGGCAGCGAGTATGAAGTCTCCGTGTCATAACTCACCCAGGTGAAATGAGGCCGCTCACTGGGACCGCCGAGACAAGAATGTACACGTGGCAGCCATGTTTCCTAGTTAGAGCCCCTGCCACATAGTGGTACTTTTATCTATGACCTTTGACCCCACACACATATGGAAACCTAGTTGGAGCCCAAGACGAGGAAGTTTTCTTTTCTCCCGAACCATTATGGACGAAAAAAAAAAAATGTAAAATGTTTTCACTTTGTTGTTTTTCCTCTCCCCCATACAGAACGCTAGGCCTCCGCATCACACGTTCTCCTGTGCTGGAGTTGAACTTTGGGATATGGAGCGTGTGCAGAAAGACCATGCGCGCCAGGGGGACAGTAGGACAAAACGAAAACTGCCTTGTTGCCATTTTGGAGATATGCTTTCCAGATTTGCTTTTGGGAAGATAAACAGCTTGAGGGGAGGGTCCGCTAATGGAGGTACTACAAAAGCTGCCGTGCTTTGAAGTGCTGGGATTCTCTGACGTTATAGACTCTGTGCCAAGGCAAACTGGCAGAACAGTTCCCGTTTAAGTGCAGTGGCCATTTTCAGCCTTTTAATAACTGTTTATTTAGTTAGTTCATGAGAAAGACCTGAGATAACTGGGACAAGGTGGTATGTTGCTTAGTTTAGGCAGGAATCTGCAGAATTCCTTCTTTACAACATCAGGAAGATCAGACCCTTCTTGACTGAACATGCTACCCAACTGCTTGTTCAAGCCCTAGTCCTATCCCGGCTTGATTATTGTAATACGCTACTTGCCGGTATCCCAACTTCCACAATCAGACCTCTACAACTAATTCAAAACTCTGCAGCCCGACTTGTGTTTAACCCCCAAGAACTCATGTCCCTCCATTACTCACTTCCCTCCATTGGTTCCCTGTAGCTGCTGCATTCAGTACAAGTCACTGACTCTGGCCTACAGAACCATTTCTGGATCTGCCCCCTCCTACCTTCACTCTATCTTTTCAAAATACACTCCGACTCGTTCACTTCGCTCCAGTGATGATCGCCTCCTGGTGGTTCCACCTCACCGAGGAGCTCATTCTCACTCCGTGGTGTTCTCCACTGCAAAATGGTGGAACCATTTTCCCAACTCTGTCCGTAAGGCAGAATCACTAAACAGTTTTAAGAAACTACTGAAGACGCAGCTTTTTAACAAATCCCTGTTGTAAAAAAAAAAAGGGGAGGGGGGGGCGCAGCATCAAATAACAATCAGGTTTGATGAATTTACAGTGTAGTTGGTTTTCTGCAGAACTTCTGACTGTAATGTTCTCATTTGTAAGTCGCTTTGGATAAAAGCATCTGCTAAATGACTAAATGGAAATGGAAATGTATGCAGCCCAGTTTCATTTTGTAATTTTTTTATTTATTTTTTTTTTGGTTATTTGGTTCGTATTTGGTTCTTAAAGTGAAAGACTAATGGTTTAAATAGCAACGCTGCGTGTGAATATATATCCCCGATGGGCGTGGCCATCTCAGGTCCATTTCTGGTGTATGGCTTTAAACCCAGACACACCGCCGACTGGAAAGGGCGCACCGAGTCCAGGTAGCTGCACCGCGCAAATAGCAACCCGCCAAAGTCAGAGTGCACCCAGCTCTTAAAGGGAACGGCGGGGGACACCTGATTGGTTTATCATACGTTTATTAAGAGAATTAGTACAACAGTCTATTCCTCCTTCCATGGTTTAAATAGCAACACTGTGTGTGAATATCTCCCCGATGGGCGTGGCCGTCTCGGGTCCAATTCTGGCGTATGGCTTTAAACCCAGATGCCCCGCTGACTGAAAACAGCCTCTCCTGACGTGGACAGTCAGACGTGGGTGGCGCTCTGGTACGGCGGTAGATCATCAACACATTCTAATTCTCTTAATTCTTTATGGTTGTGTTTTTCGTATAACGTACAATAAACCATTCAATGTGTCCCTCACTGTTCCTTTTAAGATCCAGGTGGCGCTCTGACTTTGGCGGGTTGCTATTTGAGCATTGCAGCTACCTGTACTCAGTGCATCGCTCCATGAGGTTCTCCATGTTCTCTTTGGAGACCCCACAGTATGGTGTGTTCTATGGATCTGTGTCCTCTGTCCAAATGCATTCATTCATTCATTCATTATCTCCCGCTTTATCCTCTATTAGGGTCGCGATGGGGTTCCCCATGCCCATCCAGGGAGAACGTCTCGGGCGCTGGGCAGTTACACCCAGGACAGGGCGCAAATCCATCGCTGGGCACACACTCACTCACACAAACACACTCTATATGGGGCAATTTTGAGAATTCAATTGACTTGATCCATGTTTTTGGACTGTGGGAGGAAACCGGAGAACCCGGAGGAAACCCACGCGGACACGGGGAGAACATGGAAACTCCACCCAGATGGGGATTCGAAACGGGAATCCCTAGCGCTGAGAGGCGAACGTGCTAACCACTAAGCCACCATGCCGCCTGTCCAAATGCAGTCAGATTTAATAGCGTTCCGTCGGTCTCAGCGTTCCGTGGCGTTGGACACACGGTGGCGCCCATTTTAATGATCCACCGCCCAACCAGAGAGCCACCCACGTCTGACTGTCCACGTCTGGAGAGGGTGTTTTCAGTCGGCGGTGCGTCTGGGTTTAAAGCCATACGCTGGAAATGGGGGACCTGAACACGCCCACCATGTCCTCCGTTTGTAAATATTCTCAGTCTCACTGAGTTCTCTTAATAAAGCGACACTGGATCCGTTCTCGAGCAGCACAGTGGCTTAGTGGTTAGCACGTTCTCCTCTCAGCGCTAGGGATTCCCGGTTCGAATCTCCATCTGGGTGGAGTTTCCCTGTCCTCCCCATGTCTGCGTGGGTTTCCTCCGGGTTCTCCGGTTTCCTCCCACAGTCCAAAAACATGGATCAAGTTAATTGAGTTCTCTAAATTGCCCCATATAGAGTGTGTGTTTGAGTGTGTGAGTGTGTTCCCAGCGATGGATTGGCGCCCTGTCCTGGGTGTATCTGCCCAGCGCCCGAGACGTTCTTCCCTGGATGGGCATGGGGAACCCCACCACGACCCTAATAGAGGATAAAGCGGGAGATAATGAATGAATGAATGGTTCCGTTCTCTTAGAGCATCCAATTTATTTTGAATCCATGTTTTTGTACTGTGGGAGGACACCGGAGAACCCACACGGACACGGGGAGAACATGCAAACTTCAGCAGATCGGGATTCAAACCTGGATCCCCGATGCTGAGAGGAGAACATGCCAACCACTATGCCGTCATAGAAACAGATTATTTTTATGAGAATTATTTTGTGTAGATGGTCCGCACTGTGGCTTAGTGGTTAGCACGTTCTCCTCTCAGCACTAGGGATTCCCGGTTCGAATCCCCATCTGGGTGGAGTTTCCATGTCCTCCCCGTGTCTGCGTGGGTTTCCTCCGGGTTCTCCGATTTCCTCCCACAGTCCAAAAACATGGACAAGGTCAATAGAGTTCTCCAAATTGCCCCATATAGAGTGTGTTTGTGTGAGTGAGTGTGTGCCCAGCGATTGGCGTCCTGTCCTGAGCGCCCAAAACGTTCTCCCCTGTATGGGCATGGGGACCCCCCCCCACCCCCGCAACCCTAATAGAGGATAAAGCGGAAGATGATGAATGAATGGATGGTTCCGTTCTCACAGTTGGATTTGTAGTATTAAAGTAGAACCTTTGAGTTGATGTTATCATGCTCACATTTCGATGGTATAACTGACCATGGCACCAAAGTTCCGTGAAGCATTAAATGTCAGTGTGAACCATTAAGGTCGTGAATTTGTGGTCAGTGGGAAACGGGCGCAGTGGGACCGAGGTTACAAACTAAACTTTAAACCGCAAGATTGAGGCTTTGAGCTAGCTGCCAAACTTAAGATGTGTCTTTAAACGATCTGCACGGGTTCTGTGGATCTGTATGTTTGTGTTCTGACGCTGGGTATCGTCATAGACGACTTACAGAACATATCATACAGAATCGAATGACTGTATAGAAACATTCATGTAAGTCTGTAATTCAAGTTTAACAAACAGAGAGCGTCTCATCAATAACGTGAACCATCAGACTCTTCGAGAGATTTGCAAAACATATATTTCAAAACCTCAGAACACAAGTAAATGAAAGGTATTTATTAGTATGTGGCTGTAAATGCACCACAGTGGTTTAAAAAGTGGAATCACACAGTTTATATCGTATGCTTACTTTAATTCCATCATACTTTTTTATTACTGTTATTATTTATATACAATAGAAATTCACAACGCATCACGAATTCCATCAATTTATTGACATATAAAAAAAAACATTGAGTTTAAATTGAATTGAATTGAATTGAATTCAACTTGGCACGTTCTCCTCTCAGCACTAGGGATTCCCGGTTCGAATCCCCATCTGGGTGGAGTTTCCATGTTCTCCCCGTGTCCGCGTGGGTTTCCTCCGGGTTCTCTGATTTCCTCCCACAGTCCAAAAACATGGATCAAGTCAATTGAATTCTCCAAATTGCCCCATATAGAGTGTGTCTGTGTGAGTGAGTGTGTGCCCAGCGATAGCTTGGCGCTCTGTCCTGGGTCTATCTGCCCAGCGCCCGAGACGTTCTACCCTGGATGGGCATGGTGAACCCGCCCCATGACCCTAGTAGAGGATAAAGCGGAAGATAATGGATGGATGGGGGCGGCACAATGTCATAGTGGTTGGCATGTTCTCCTCTCAGCGTTAGGGATTCCCGGTTCGAATCCCCATCTGGGTGGAGTTTCCATGTTCTCCCCGTGTCCATGTGGGTTTTCTCCGGGTTCTCCGGTTTCCTCCCACAGTCCAAAAACATGGATCAAGTCAATTGAGTTCTCCAAATTGCCCCATATAGAGAGTGTGTATGTGAGTGAGTGTGCCCAGCGATAGCCGAGACGTTCTCCCCTGGATGGGCATGGGGAACCCGCCCCATGACCCTAGTAGAGGATAAAGCAGAAGATAATGGATGGATGGGGGCGGCACGGTGTCTTAGTGTTTGGCATGTTCTCCTCTCAGCACTAAGGATTCCCGGTTTGAATCTCAATCTGGGTGGAGTTTCCATGTTCTCCCCGTGTCCGCGTGGGTTTCCTCCGGGTTCTCCGCTTTCCTCCCACAGTCCAAAACCATGGATCAAGTCAATTGAGTTCTCCAAATTGCCCCATATAGAGTGTGTCTGTGTGAGTGAGTGTGTTCCCAGTGATAGATTGGCGCACTGTCCTGGGTGTATCTGCCCAGCGCCCGAGACGTTCTTCCCTGGATGGGCATGGGGAACCCCACCGCGACCCGAATAGAGGATAAAGCAGAAGATAATGGATGGATATGGGAGGCACGGTGGCTTAGTGGTTGGCATGTTCTCCTCTCAGCGTTAGGGATTCCTGGTTCAAATCCAATCTGGGTGGAGTTTCCATGTCCTCCCCATGTCCGTGTGGGTTTCCTCCGGGTTCTCCGGTTTCCTCCCACAGTCCAAAACCATGGATCAAGTCAAGTGAGTTCTCCAAATTGCCCCATATAGAGTGTGTCTGTGTGAGTGAGTGTGTTCCCAGCGATAGATTGGCATCCTGTCCTGGGTGTATCTGCCCATGGGAATGGGGAACCCCCCCGCGACCCTAATAGAGGATAAAGCGGGAGATAATGGATGGATGGATGAATGTTTAAAGGTTATTGTTCTTGGCTTTGTAAGGAGGTGTAAAACGTGAGGTTGGCTCGGTTCTGATGAGGCTGAGATGAAGCTGATAAAGAAAAGTATTCAGCAGGACGCTTTTCACACAGATTTCAAAGCAACATAAACCGGCGCCGCTTCAAGATACTGATATTTAGCAGCTATTTCTGACATCTTTTCCCATCATCCCCTCTCCCGCTTCGCTTCTGCTCATAAAGATCCTGGAACTCAAGCTGGGCCATGCTGGAGCCCACATATTTCTCAGCCTCTCGAAACAAATATTACCCATGTCTCCGAGGAGGCTTTCAACTCAAACGAAACCTCTCTAGGGAATATTTACTACTGTCTGTCAGAGTCGAACAACGATGATGTCATAGGAGCTCCCGGGCCTCGGCGGAGTGGTGAAGTCTTATCCCGTCTCGAGGGCATCGCGAGGCGCTGCCGTTTAAATCCTTCTGCGGCGTGTTCTAAAAGCCAAGCGCCGAGGAAATTCCCAAACGGTCTTTGTAATCCTGTGCATGTCGTTCACCTCCTCAATGAGACCGCTCGGCCGTGAAGGACGTCGGGGGTTTGCGATTCGGGAAGGACCATCGCAAATGTTTAGGGTTCTAAACTACACAAAATATTCATTCATTCATTCTAGGGGTGAGCTGCAATAGTCGCTGATTTGACGATTCGATTCGGAGAACCGTAGTCGACTATGAACCTCATAGTCGAATGTACCGTTTTGACCACATGGGGGCGCCCATGGCTGCTGCTAAGCATTAGTTTTTACATGAAATGTCTTGTTCTCGTTATATATGTAGCCTTTTGTCAAATAAAATCATCCTAATTTCTAGAAAAAAAAAGAAAAAGAAAAAAAAGGTTTTCTTTTGTTAGAAAAACAAGTAAAATATATTTAAAAAAAAATCTTTTTTAAAAACTATGCTTATAGCGCCATCTTGTGGTGAAATTTGAACTGATTCCACTATCAGTCGACTATAGGGAAAATCTGACGAATCAGATTCGACTATGAAAATCTTTAGTTGGATACAGCCCTAACTCATTCATTGTCTCCCGCTTTATCGTCTACTAGGGTCGCGGGGGGGTTCCCCATGCCCATCCAGGGGAGAACGTTTCGGGCGCTGGGTAGATACACCCAGGACTGGACGCCAATCTATCGCTGGACACACACTCACTCACACAGACACACTCTATATGGGGCAATTTGGAGAACTCAATTGACTTGATCCATGTTTTTGGACTGTGGGAGGAAACGGGAGAACCCGGAGGAAACCCACGCGGACACGGGGAGAACATGGAAACTCCACCCAGATGGGGATTCGAACCGGGAATCCCTAGTGCTGAGAGGAGAACGTGCCAACCACTAAGCCGCCCATCTACACAAAATAATTCTCATAAAAATAATCAGTTTCTATGACGGCATAGTGGTTGGCATGTTCTCCTCTCAGCGTCGGGGATCCAGGTTTGAATCCCGATCTGGGTGAAGCTTGCATGTTCTCCCCGTGTCCGTGTGGGTTCTCCGGTGTCCTCCCAAGATAAATTGGATACTCTAAATTGCCCCATATGATGTGTATTAGTGTGCCCAATGATGGGTTGGCGCCCTGTCCTGGGTGTATCTGCCCCGCCAGAGAATGAATGAATGAATGATGTATTTCATTCATTCATTCATTCATTATCTCCTGCTTTATCCTCTATTAGGGTCGCGGTGGGGTTCCCCATGCCCATCCAGGGGAGAACGTCTCGGGCGCTGGGCAGATACACCCAGGACAGGGCGCCAATCCATCACTGGGCACACACTCACACACACACACACACACACTCTCTATATGGGGCAATTTGGAGAACTCAATTGACTTGATCCATGTTTTTGGACTGTGGGAGGAAACCGGAGAACCCGGAGGAAACCCACGCGGACACGGGGAGAACATGGAAACTCCACCCAGATGGGGATTCGAACCAGGAATCCCTAGTGCTGAGAGGAGAACATGCCAACCACTAAGCCACCGTGCCGCCGAATGATGTATTTCTACTTTTTAAATGATTGATTTGAGTGTTATTTTTATTATACAGTCAAAAGTAATAGGACAGACCTCTATTTGATTCTGTTTATTTTGTTCGTTGCCACAAATGTAGGGGCAGATGTAGGTTTGTCGACCTGAAGGTCCCTGGTTCGATTCCCAGTCCCACTGAGTGCTATGGCTAAAGTGCAGTTGGGCAAGTGTCCTAAAGCCAATTGCTCACGGGTGACGTGAGAGCAAGGGCCGCCCACCACTCTGGGCACTGTGTGTGTGTGTGTGTGTGTGTGTGTGTGTGTGTGTGATTTGTATGCTTTTACGTTTAGAGAACAGTTTGGGAACAGACTGTTCTGTTACTGCCAGGCGGTGCCCCAGAGCATAAAGGCATCTAAATGAAAGAATTTGATTGGCCGACACATTTCATTCCATTACATCATTTTGCAGACTATTTTATCCAAAATAACTTACAAGTGGTTTAGCATGTTCGCCTCTCAGCGCTAGGGATTCCCGGTTCGAATCCCCATCTGGGTGGAGTTTCCATGTTCTCCCCGTGTCCGCGTGGGTTTCCTCCGGGTTCTCCGGTTTCCTCCCACAGTCCAAAAACATGGATCAAGTAAATCGAGTTCTCTAAATTGCCCCATATACGGTGTGTCTGTGTGAGTGAGTGTGTGCCCAGCGATGGATTAGCGTCCTGTCCTGGGTGTATCTGCGCAGCGCCCGAGACGTTCTCCCCTGGATGGGCATGGGGAACCCCACCGCGACCCTAATAGAGGATAAAGCGGGAGATAATGAATGAATGAATGAAGTGTGTTCCAGTTAGAAGGTTGCAGTCGAAGCAGAAGGTCATTCAGACCCTGAACAAATCAACATGTCATAAACAAAATACCAAGTTCAAGTCATTTAAGTTACATAGTGTTTTTTATTTTTTATAAAAGTACGTCGTCACAAAGCAGCTTTACAGAGTTATAAACCTTTAAACCCCCAAAGAGCAAGACCAAGAGACAGCGGCAAGACAAAACTCCCTGTTATGTTGCTATTTTAAGGAAGAAACCTTGTGAGGACCGAGGCTCAGTGGGGGACTCCTCCTCCTCGAGCATCAACAGTGTAGGACAGCCATGTACAGATTGTGTGGTGATCATGTGACCCGTATTTAACAATTGGAAAACTATATAAGTCCATTGAGGACGTCCTGCATGTCCACTTAAGTTTGGTCCTTGACCCAAAACATGTCCGTCACTTTGGATAAAAGCCTCTAAAAAATGACCAAAAAAACATTTCTCACTAATAACTAATTTACAGGGATAACAATCTGGTGGAGTTTTGATGTTCCCCCCGTGTTCACATGGGTTTCTTCCGGGTTCTCTGGCTTCCTCTCAGTCCAAAAACATGGATCAAGTCAATTGAATTCTCCAAATTGGCCCCATATAGAGTGTGTCTGTGTGAGTGAGTGTGTGTCCAGCGATGGATTGGCGTCCTGTCCTGGGTCTATCTGCCCAGCGCCCGAGATGTTCTCCCCTGGATGGGCATGGGAAACCCCCCCACCGCGACCCAAATAGAGGATAAAGCGGGAGATAATGAATGAATGAATGAAAAAACAATCTGGGCGGAGTTTTCATGTTCCCCCCATGTTCACATGGGTTTCCTCCGGGTTCTCTGGTTTCCTCTCACAGTCCAAAAACATGGATCAAGTCAATTGAATTCTCCAAATTGCCCCATATAGAGTGTGTCTGTGTGAGTGAGTGTGTTCCCAGCGATGGATTACCGCCCTGTCCTGGGTGTATCTGCCCAGCGCCCGAGACGTTCTCCCCTGGATGGGCATGGGGAACCTCACCGCGACCCTAATAGAGGATAAAGCAGGAGATAATGAATGAATGAATGAAAAAACAATCTGGATGGAGTTTTCATGTTCCCCCCGTGTTCACATGGGTTTCCTCCGGGTTCTCTGGTTTCCTCTCACAGTCCAAAAACATGGATTCAAGGTAGACTGAATGCTCTAAATTGCCCCATATAGTGTGTGTGAGTGAGAGTAAGTGTGCCCAGTGATAGATTGGCGTCCTGGATGGTCATGGGGGACCCCAGCCTCCTCCCCGTGACCCTAGTAGAGGCATTGAAGTCTCTTTTCCATGATATGTTACTGTAATAGTTAAGCCTTTACATTTCGGTATTAAACTAAGAATTGTCTTCACGTGGGACGTACTGTGCTGTAGTTTAAAGGACTTTTATTCTGCTTTTGACAGGCCATGATTTGGGTGATCTCCTAACCGGATGTTCTGCACCACCATATCCCGCTTGGCAAAGTGTTTCATTACTTTAATTGCAACCTATAGAGTTGTGTTACATTTAACATGTCGTTAAATTCAGGTTTTTATTCTCATTTAAATGGCAACATCAACCCCCCCCCCTGTTAAAATAAACAACTGTATTCACTGAGATATGAAACACTAACAAATCTCTTCTTTTTTTTTTTCATGGGTAATTGGAATCTGTCACCCAAAGCTCATAGTGATATATAGAACGCAGCAGTACATTTCTTTTGATGAGACAAATTATGTATGCAACATAAACATGGTTTAGCATAAGTAAGTCATTACGCTAGTTAATGCTCAAAGGTTATTGGTGAGATGGTGCAAAACTGGTTGCAGAATGTATTGCCTTTAATGAAGCCCGAAAGTCTAAATTAGTCTTAATTAAGATCTATTTATAAGCAAACACACCGATTCAAAGTGTTTAGCGTCGGTTGATTTTGTACAAATAATATGGCACAAAAATTCTAATTTAAATTAAGCTTTAATATTATTCATTCATTCATCCATTACCTTCCGCTTTATCCTCTATTAGGGTCGCGGGGGGGAGGGGGGGGTTCCCCATGCCCATCCAGGGGAGAACGTTTCAGGCACTGGGCAGATACACCCAGGACAGGACACCAATCTCACTGGGTACACACTCACTCACACAGACACACTCTATATGGGGCAATTTGGAGAACTCAATTGACTTGATCCATGTTTTTGGACTGTGGGAGGAAAGCCGGAGAACCCGGAGGAAACCCACGCAGACACGGGGAGAACATGCAAAATCCACCCAGATTGGGATTCGAACCGGGAATCCCTAGTGCTGAGAGGAGAACATGCTAACCACCGTGCCGCCCTGTTTTATATTCATTCATTCATTCATTCATTATCTTCCACTTTATCCTATATTAGGGTCATGGGGGGGGGGTCCCATGCCCATGCCCATGCCCAAGCCCATCCAGGGGAGAAAG